>CAWVNO010002611.1:44200-181200 GCA_963930645.1 Salticus scenicus | reverse complement strand
AAGAGCGACTCTAAACTATTAATCCTACAGTAAATCTTTTTTGAAAACCTTAATATCTCACAATGAAATATCTTAAAAGAAAAAATAGAGTGCGGTGTAACGGTTAATTATAATAAAATTAGATTGCTGCTATATATATAAAATAAAATATATCAAAGTGTGGAACCAAAACGTTTTAAAACCATCAACACCACACTTTATTCTCAAAATAATTTCTACAGTAAAAAATATCTTAAACTCCTTGCCAGCTTTGCGCAGAGGCAGTGTCATAGCCAATGAGGTTCTACCGAGGCGTGACTATTGCTAGTTGAAAACTTTTCCCAATACCCCGCCATGACGACGTGAAATACCGTCGGCATAGGCAATTTTTGGGAACCCCGGAAGGGGTTGTTAATATATTGAATGAGAATAAATTTTTATGTGTACTGTTTTTCAGGAATATGGCCGATTACAAAAGGTAGCTGGATCTTTCGTGCAATTAGAAGGAGGTTAACATTCTTAAAGGTTTTTATTAGGTATATTTGACAGAAGTGATTCAAGAATACTGTAGAATATTTTTGGCGTTTAGCACTTTAATTTTTTCGTCTTTTGTAAATTTTGATATTTTCTGTACATATGTCTCACAGTCATCGTATTTAACAACGTAGTTTTTGCTAAAGTTTGTAAATTTTCTTTAACTTTATTATCGTTATTTTTCTTTAATATAAGAATTTCCCGAAACGGAGTTTTCTAAAATCTTATTGCTCTTTTTGCCAGTTATTTTGTCAATTTTTTCCTGTAAGCTCCTCCTGAATTTGAATATTTATTTGAAGTGTCCGTGCAACCTAAGGTTTCATAAATAGTTTTTTTATAATGGAAAAAATGGAAACTCCTCCCACAAGCACTATTTCTAAACTAAATCGGAATATGCCCCTCCCCAATTTAATAAAGTTACGTTATTATTACAAAAGAATTAAATATTTGTTTACTGTGCTTATAAGGAGTCTGACAAATAATAACCTATTAAATCGTTGTTTAAAAATTAGGAATATTCAGCCAGAAAACGGAAAAGATATTTCTTGTGAGAATATGTTCAATAACTTCAATATTTTTAACAGTAACATGTTTAACACAAATTTACATGTTAATAGATATACCTAGAACACTAGCATGTCTTTCTGTCTGGAATATCAGAGAGGATTACCATCGTTCTAGAAATTATTATATTTTTCCTTTAAACATTTTTCAATTCACATTCTCCAAATACTGCACGAAATCGATATGTATATAACAAATGCTCTTCAACGAAAAAAGATCGAAACACTAATGGTTTTGGTACAACTTTTAAGTTCTCAGTTTATTTATTAGGCAAAGAAAACTTTAAAACAAATAAATATTTAAGAAATTTTTTTGAACAAGATTTTTCATATAAATGAAAAATAGCGATGTTTTCCACATGCTTTCTTAGAAACGTAAAAAGAAATACGATGTCTAAAATGCTGAAAAAAGTGAACGAGGAATTGTGTTATTTCGTGCAGATTTGTAAGAAGACGAACAAGATTGAACAAGATTTTTCATATAAATGAAAAATAGCGATGTTTTCCACATGCTTTCTTAGAAATGTGAAAAGAAATACGATGTCTAAAACGCTGAAAAAAGTGAACGAGGAATTGTGTTATTTCGTGCAGATTTGTAAGAAGACGCAGGTGAATTTAAAAAAAAGCATTTTTAAAAATTTAAATTATCATTTTCCATGAAAGAAGCTCAACCAGATTTTAAGTATACGTTCTATGAGACGATGAATTTAAAACAATTAAAATATCTTCAAAGCCAAGTGCTAACGAAATAATATAATCTCAGCAATTATATACGCAAAGTAATATTTTATATTTAATCAATTTTACTAGTGTTACATCTACAGCATACAAGAACGACTCTAAACTATTAATCCTACAGTAAATCTTTTTTGAAAACCTTAAAATCTCACAATGAAATATCTCAGGGATGGAACACGGGCGCAGTATTCATACCACTATCAATGTAAGAAAATTTTCTACTTCTTAAATCAACGACATTATAGGTAGTAAAATTTCCTCAACAGATTCCGGTATGAATTCTGCGCCCGTGTTCCATCCCTGTATCTTAAAAAAAAAATTAGAGTGCGGTGTAACGGTTAATTATAATTTAGATTGCTGCTATATATATAAAATAAAATATATCAAAGTGTGGAACCAAAACGTTTTAAAACCATCAACACCACTCTTTATTCACAAAATAATTTCTACAGTAAAAAATATCTTAGACTGCTTGCCAGCTGTGCGCAGCGGCAGTGTCATAGCCAATGATGTTCTACCGAGGCGTGACTATTGCTAGTTGAAAACTTTTCCCAATACCCCGCCATGATGACGTGAAATACCGTCGGCATAGGCAATTTTTGGGAACCCCGAAAGGGGTTGTTAATATATTGAATCAGAATATATTTTTATGAGTACTAGTCCAGTCAATAAATACATTGTACCTTGCAAAAGGTGGGGTAGAAGATTTTATTTTATTAATTTGTTCATATTAGTACTAATATGCAAAAAACGAGTTATCCAACATGGTCGGTCCCGGGAGAATTTTTGTCGGCTGAAAAACCTGGAAAATTTACTAGTTTTTTGGCTTTTTCCGACATATCTCAGAAATGGCTGAATTTAGCGATATTTTTCTATTGTAATGTTTAAAGAAGATTAAATTTCCTACAATTTTCTTCATTACAACTTTTTTGTAGAACTAATAGCAAGCGCGTAACAGCTTCTTGAAAATAAACAGTTTTCTCAACTTCGTAAAAAAAGCGCATTACTCCTTATAAATAATGTACAGTAATTATTAGAATTAGAAGCTTTATTTACACAAAGCTTAACAACTTTTAATGATATAGCTCTCATATCTGTCGTCCTTGGGATTTTTGGATTTGGTGATCAAAAACGTAATACGGAAATACACATGCCAGATGTATATTTTTACAATATATATTGTAGGAAATACTGTTTTATTTTCTTGATTGTTCTTTTAACTTATACCTCGTTAATCGTGATTTTTGAAAAGAATTAAATATGTTAGCCAGGTAAATTGGCGATCACCCTTTTATATTTCCCTTTCCCCTTTTACTAAATTCCCCCCCCCCCCCGGACACGCACTGGCAATTTTGACCTAACAACAGTAGTCATCGTCAGACTCCAATAACTTCCGAGGTATACTGCAACACAATACGCACACAAACACATACAAAGAAAAAAAAAACATTTGTATATAAATGTAAATGAATAAATATAATGTGCTAATAAGCAAAAACTCAATGAATTGATACATAAATATTTTAATTCCACTATTTATTAAATTATAAAACATTAATGATATTTAGACATAATACATAATGTTGTAAAAAACATTAATTACTGCTATATTAATATTGAGGATAATAACAATATACAATCTTAACCCCTTCCACTCCAGGGACGTACGTGCGTACGTCCTAGTGTTAATGGCCATTAATACCATGGACGTACGTGCATACGTCCAAAGAAAATATACGATACTATTTCAAAATTATAATCTGGTATTTCAGACATTTACACCACAGCTAGCCTGGAGCGGAAGGGGTTAATTTTAAATGAACTTCATAAATAGGCAAACTTGTTTGAAGAACATTAGCAAATAATTACATTATAAAAGAAAATTGTAGAAATTTAACTTTATATATAAATTATAGGGAGATCATTTAGCCTTGAAACAAATAAAGAAAAGTACATTAATGTATAATATACATTTTTATTTTATTCGTAGTTGTTTTGAAAGCCCGGGTTCTTAACCCGATCAGGTTATCGCTTTTTTCAGTACCATGTCAGTTTATCATGTGTCTTCTATTCATAACTTTTGAACAAACTGAGATATTTGAAAAATTCAGATTGCATAATAAAATTTAGAAATGGTATTTTTACGGAAAAAATCATGGACACGATGGATAGGTATTTCTTCTATATATGGATGCTTAGCTTTGAGACAAAAGGAAAATGGCTCGGGTCTCCAATGACCCACGATAACTTGATCGGGTTAAATTTCAATAGTCATCAGAGGTAGAAGGAAGGTTTGTCATTCTCAAATTGTTCCTCTCCCTCTTGCAGTAATTACAAAAGCTCTTAGAATAGCTTATCATCTTCTTCAGTCTCGTCCAATGATGAAATCAATACATTTTCCTGTTGAGGATAAGAGTCCTTGTTACTATACTAGTTCCACTGAGTATTTTATAGCCAACATTTTGAAAACAAACAACTGCTTTCGTGTTGGCAGTTTCGGCTATTAAAACATCTTCACCATATTTTTTGTAAAGGCGTCATGTAACTGTTCTGATGCCAGGACGAAAATTACCCTCTATTTTATTCATCAAATACTTAATGAGACTGGCACTCCTCCAAGTCGTTTTCAGGGTAGCAGTAAATTGATTCCATTGCCTCATCAGTGTTACTTGCAGGGTAGTACCCTCATTTCATCTCACTTTTAGGCCTCCAATGCAGTTTTTGCTGACAAAACCTGTGATACCAAGCATCTACAGCAACTAAACCTTTTACATTTCCGATGCATTCAAATATTTTTTTTCTTCACTCATCTCCACGATTTTCGGCACCATTTACAATTGTTTCTTTCAAACCCAGTTTCATAGCATGGTGGATAAAATTTCTTTCATGTTTAGGAAGTCGTTCCTGTTTTTTAAAGAAATCTTCAAGTATTCCCTTCTCCACACAAGAAACACTGATCTTTAAAACTGAAACTTTCAGTTCTTGATGCAAGATATGTAGCCGCACTGTTTGGACCAGCTCCATCACCAGTTGTATGAAAACGTACATATGCTGCAATCATTCGCTCATTGGTGTAACATTTGTGACAGGTATTTTGAAATCTTACTCGTTGTAGGTTCTTCAAAAAACACCGATGTTCTTCATTTTGACGTTTTGCATTGCACTTTTGCAGATTTTTTGTATACATTTCTCCTGAAGAATCTCTATTTCACCTTTATTCAAACTGATTTCGTAAATAAAACAAACACTCCGTTATTGTAATAGAAAACGCTCATGGCTTGAAAAAGTATGTTCACACATTCAAACTGAACTGAATAACATAGGTCGATGCTCAGCCTCGGCAGCGTACTACAAGATGGGAAGAGGCGGGAGGAAAGGGAGAGCTTTTTGTGTATGTGTGTGTATGGGGGGGGGGGGGTTCTGTTTTTTTACCTCATTTGCTACGAAGCAGATACCGTTTCCTAAGGTCACACAACTGAATATGGACTTTCCTTTTTTTTCCGTTTTCTAATAAACGTTCATGCACAGACCCATTTCCTTGAGTTGTATTTTATTAGCTTGAGAAAAAATGCCGACTTTCAAGAGGCTGCAACGCGCTTGCTATTAGTACTACAAAAACGTTGTAATGAAGAAAATTGTAGGAAATTTAATCCTCTTTAAATTTTATAATAGAAAAATATCGCTAAATTCAGCCATTTCAGAGATATTTCAAAAAAAGCCAAAAAAGTAGTAAATTTTCGAGGTTTTTCAGGCGACAAAAATTCTCCCGGGATCGACCATGTTGGATAAATCGTTTTTTTCATATTGACACTAATATGTACAAATTAAAAAAGAAAAATCTTCTACCCCACCTTTTGTTAGGTAAGCCCCTTTTTACATACCTATTGACTGGACTATACTGTTTTTCAGGAATATGGCCGATTACAAAAGGTAGCTGGATCTTTCGTGCAATTAGAAGGAGGTTAACATTGAATATGAAAACGAAATTAGATAAGAGAATTTGGGCGAAATTTTCTCCTATGCTGCAGTGGCGGATTTAAAGGGGGTGCTAGGGGCTTAAGCCCCCCCCCCCCCCAAAAAAAAAAAAAAAAAAACCCACTGACATTCACAATTATTGAATATTGCAATTGTAAATTTTTTATTGGTCTAGAATAATACTTTGAAAAATCTTAGCCGCCCCCCCCCCCCCCACCCAAAAATGTCAAGTTCTGGATCCGCCACTGCTATGCTGCGATGTGTTAAAAAAAAAAAAAAAAAAGAAAGAAAGAAAGAAAAGAAAAAAAAATCTCATTAGACTAATGACGTCATTTTTTCATGTTATACGAGATTATACTGATTTAAAATTATAAAAAAAAAAATTCCGATAGTATCATTTTGAAACTGATTATTACTAATTTTCTTTTCTTTTTCATAAAAAAAAAAAAAAAAAAAAGGTTTTGATGAAGTTCTGGCAAAAGCAGAATTTAGTTTGGTACTGTGGACTGTCAGTTTTTTTTTTTTTAATCATAACATTGTTTTCAAATTATTCAATTATATTTTCAATAAATTTTCAATTTCGATAAATGTCCAACTATCGTAAAACTGGTATCCTAAAAATCCGTAGATTGAGACTAAGAGTCCTTAATCCTAAAAAAAAAAAAGTGTTAAGAAAATTAATCTTATATTGCTTTCAAATGAAAGTCAGAATCCAAGTGTAAAACACAATGGACTGCCAACAATGACAAATTCGGGATATCACATAAGGGCATTTTTCTAAATTATATATTTTTAAATTACTTGCTAGTAGAAACAAACTAATTATATCTCTACATGAAAATAATTATAATGACAATTTAAAAAAAAAAATGTGGTGAATTTCCTATTGCTTATTAAAAACATCTAGTTGACTAGTATGCACAGTATTTCTAGAAAATGATTGCTTTTCAAAATCTATATAAATTACATTACATTACTTAAGCCAATTAGATTGCTCAAAAATATGTTTTAATACATTTTGAACAATATCCTCCTATACAGATGCACAAGAGTGCAGAAAATTAAAAAAGTTCATAAAATTAATGTCAAATGAAAAATAACGTGTGCGGGTAAAAAATTATAAAAATATGTTCGTAAAATTTACTTCAAATGAAAAATAATATGTGCAGAAAAAAACTATTCTTCTTTTTTTTTTTTTTTTTTTTTTTTATGTGACAAATTAGACTGTATTAATCATGCATATCAATACAATAATAAGAAATATGTATATATTTAAAAAAAAAAAAAAAAAAAAAACTTCAAAAGGCTAGGAAAGAAGAAAAATACGTACAAAGGTAAATTTTTAATTCTTCAGATTTATTGCTGTCTTTGGCACAGAAAAGATGCATACTTTATTTGCTTATTTCTTACTACATTGCAAAATTAATAAAAATATTTAAATAGCAGGAAAAGATAAAATTTGAAAATTAATTCTACAAAATTTCATACAAATGATTCTGTCTAAATACACTACAGTCACAGTGTACAGAGACTTTAAAACAAAAGAGAGAGAGAGAAAATATTTTAAAATAAGTTTTGCAATTACTTGAATAAAATTCAATTTTTAGTATCAAATCTATTTTTAAACTAGTCTTAAATGAAAAAATATCAAAATGCATTGTAAAATCAATTCTATTAAAGTGTAAAAAATCCTGCATTTTAAAATTAATCATTTCCTTGTATTTAAGATGCAAGTTTTGTTTGTGTAACACATATAATGCAAATCATGCTTCTAAATAGCACGGTAAAAAATTTTTAATTAATTCTACTAAAGTTGAAATATAAAAAAGTTCTAAACTTTGGGTGCAATACATAAGAAAAAGCCTGTTTTGTGCTGCATTCACTAATTCCTGAAAGCACTCAATTTATTTATCCTACAGATTGTAATAGAAATGATAATATGTATAAAATAAAACCTCTTATCACTGGAAATTTTTTTATATGAAGGCAATATAAAAAATAAAAATTTTGAATTCCTTAAATCTACAAATTTCTGAACTTTTTTTTTTATGTAACTTTGCATTTTATAATATATGTCCAGGATCAATATTTAAAGAACCATATCAAAAGTTACCATTGTCCTAAATATAATTAAAAATTCTTACTTTGAAACAAATTTAAATTATTAATATGTGATAAATAATAAAAGAGTGATCACTTACTTCAAATTTAAAAACAATAACATACACATTTATACTGTCAAATAGATGCAGAAAAGGTAAAAAAAAAAAAAAAATACATATATACACACAATTTCAAAGATAAAGAGCTAAGTTACAAATGAATAAATAGAAGTTGAAGTCATAACTTAAAAATTCTGATTTTTTTTATTTGATATGTCATTATTTTCACTGCTGAATTTGCAAATATGTCTTATTTACATCACTGATGATTCATGGTACAAATGTTTGGTGGCGCCATCTATCGACGACAAATAGTAATAAAAGTTCTCCTCTGTTGCAGGTTTCATGAAAGCAATTTCATAGTAATGGTTTCTTATAGTATCTAGAGTTTTTTGAAATGATTTTTAAATATTTTTTTCAGATTTTTTAATTATCAAATATCTTAATTTACGAAAAATAAGAAAAATCATGAAAAGTCGTAGAATAAATTTTTTTAAAGTGGAAATAATGGAAAATAATAATAATAAAATGAAGAAATAGCGGATAATCATAAAAAGTGAATACCGCGGATTTGCAGAAGAATCTCATGCCTGTATACATAATGGCTATATTTATCTACGTATTACATGAGTTTCTCTACTACAAACGGCTAAGCATCTTTGCATATTCTTGCTGCAGAGAAATTGCTTTACTTCTTGCCTCATTTACTTTTTTCTGTTGTTTATGTATTTGTTAGGTATTCTAATGTGTGGTATTGTGTATGATTATCAAAAAATAAAATTAATATTTAATATTTAATAATAGTGGTGTTGTGGTTGTTAAATTAATATTTAATTGATGATGGTAATGGTTAATAGTGGCTGACCGAGTAGCAAAAATTATAAACCTTTTTTGCATTGCGTTGTCAGATAGCAGACAATTTTGGCAATGTGGCGATTATTTTAATTTCAAAGTTATTTTTTTTTAGATTTAATTCAAAGTTCCATATTATAGGCATAAATTATTGTTGAAACTTCATTCATATTAATATGCTGTATTATCGGCATAAGTTAATATTATACTTATTTAAATTCATTCAGAGTGAAAATATATTTATTCATTTAGTTTTGGTCATCAAGCTAAAAGATAAAAATATGAAAATGCTTACCTTCAAATCTGTAAGTGAAATAAGAAACAAAAATCAATTCATGATAAAGGATAACCCTGTACATAATGACTATTATTTTATTGAAAAAAAATCTTGATTAATCTTTCAAGTAAATAAGAAATTAATTTTGAGTGCCGGCACTACAATAATAAAAAATATATATATAATATTAAGGAATATCAAACAAAATTATATTTAATGATTGAGTGTAAAATCATCATATTTAAGCATTTCACGGAGCGAATTGTTCATTTTCCTTTTAAAAGTATTGTTCATTTTTATTCATAAACATTAATTATGAAGCACTTTTGAAAATTAATAATACGCAGGCACATAGTTAGTTTCAGAAAAATATCCATTTAATTAACTTGAATCACATTAACTGATTGATTTTCAATTGACTTTACTTAAATTGTGATGCAGATTTAATTTGAGCTGAGGTATTTATATTATTGACTAGCAGGCTACGGCCGCTTCGCTGGTCACTATATTTAAATGAACTTTTGAAAGAATTGAATTAATATTTATTTTTTTACACCACATTATAGACAAATCTTGTTCTTAAAAAAAACCTAATGGTCGTGTGGAAAAACTGTTTGCACCTCTGGATTCAGAAACATCGCCCCTTTCATTTGGTACCAAATTTGTAACAATAGGACTGATATTTCTAATTTATTTTATGCATTACACAAAAGTTGTTGCCACCTAAATTTCATATTTTAGTTATTTTTAAAAAATCTAATTTTCATGTCGAAAAACTGTTTGCAACCCTGTATTCAGAAAAATTGCCCGTTTCATTTGGTACCGATAGGTCTGATATTCTAATTTATTTTAACCTTTTTCTTTTTTTAACCTGGATTCGGCAGAAGGTTTGTAACACAGAAAGTAAAATGAAAAAAAAGTCAAAAAAAAAAAAGGGGGGGGGGGTGTCCCAATGGAATCCTACTATTCAGGTTCATCACTGAATTAAAACTTAGTTTAACAGAAGAAAAAATTTTTGAAATTTTAAAGATAAAATTAAATGTTGGTTTAAATACGTCGATGATGTTTTTGCTGTTATCGACAAAAATGTAAATATTTAAAAAACACTAGAAAATTTAAATAAAATAAACCCTAACATCTAAATAAAATATAAGAACTTATAAATGAACTAAATAAAATATGAAAAAAGCTGGTTATAAGAAAAACCTAGAGTGTAAGCTAAAAAAAAAAAAAAAAAAAAAACTCATATTGAAAATGGACAGAAACCAAAAGAAAAATATACTACAGCAATTTCATTTAATAAAGGTGCACCCAATAAATTTAAAAATGAAGTTTCAAAACTAAACATAAATATCCCCACTAAACCTAACATATTTTCCAGCATATCAGTCATGATAAAACCCCCATAAGCCCCTTAGAAACTGCAGGCATTTATGAAATAAAATATCAAACAGAGGAAAGTACAAACAGGTATTACATAGCTATGAGCTATGACAAAGAGGAAAATAGAAAAAATAGTATAAAAGAACATGAAACTGACATTAAATACAGCTACTACAGCCCTAATCAAAAATAATAAAGAACAAAATATAAAAGTAGACTTTAAAAATGTATAACAACTTTAAAAAATCTTACTTGTGCAAAAAAAAAAAAAAAAAAAATCATGAAACAAGAGATTTTAGCCTAAGTGCAGTTGCAATTGTGTGGAGGTCAATAGGTGTACTGACCAGAGATGGCTACCTACTCGGCTCGAGAAATCGAACAAGAAAAGAATCAGCCACTGCAATACTCGACCATCAACAAGCAACAATGACCAGCACTATGAATTGTTCATACACGTAATACTTACCAAATGTAATTCAGGGTTTATGAAAAAAGGGGTGATTCAACAGAATATAGAATCTCAGCACTGAGCTATAAAAGTGTCATGAATCAATGAAGTCTCAATATCAAATAAAATTGCACCCCATACCACAACTCCCAGTTGTCAGACCATGCAGCAGACAACAGTCAAGAACAGCTGGCACATTTTTAATTCATACCATAACAATGTTAGTACTCACTTTTTTATTCATCCCTACCCCTTCCTCATTTTTTTTAAAACTGACTTTCTTATTTAATTGTAACTACATATAGGAGAAAATTATTTTCCAAAAAAAGTGGTGTAAAAAAATTGGCAGATACTAATAATGTTACAGAATAAATTAAAATTGTGACAATTCTGAGTAAAGTGAATATCTAAACTATTATCTTGGATGTCTACAGATATGTCTTTGGTGGTCACCAGGGTTGAATTTGTAACTGGACTCATTACTGACAAATGCATCCAGTACAACTGTAAAGGTTCTAGTACTATACAACTGTGAGGGACAGTCAGCAAAAGGGTTTGTTTAAATTTTAGCCCCAAAAGCCCATTCACTGAGTTATATATGAATAATAGTGTTCTTGTTACACATCAGATCACTGGCCGTTAAAAGTTAATCATTTTAATATTCTAAAGTTGTGCCTCCATGATTTTATCACATTCGAATAAGTTTTTGGGCCTAACTAAAACTCTTATGACTTTTAATGGAGGGAGAGAAAAAAAAAGGGACTTAGGGACCATTTTACCAAAAAAAGGGACTTTTAGGGACCTGAAAAGAGTTAAGGGACTTTAGGAACCACACTAAATGCCCTGCAGTAAATATCAAGATGCTTCTGAAGATGCTGGGGGATCCCCACAAAAAAGTTTCAAGCAAGAAACTTTCTTAAAGGTTTATTATTTTTAGTAATGAAAATTTGTTGTCAGGTTCGAGAGGGGTAAAACCCAACCCAGGGAGAACTCTGCTTAAAATGTATGCCAAAATATCATAGTTTGCTTTTTTATATGATTATGAAACTTTTTTGATATAGCATTGGAAAGAAAGAAATAAGTAGATACGAAAACCATACAACACTTTTATTCAAAAATAAGCACTACAAAAGATATGCTCAAGTTTTTGAACAGGATAACATATGTATGATTACACTCACATGAGAATAATAACATTTTCAAAATGTTTTTGACCTGAACATAAATATTTTTTAATTTAAGAAATGAAGATCTTGAATATAAAACAATGTTCACTATGAGTATCACAACACTATGACATTAAGATTTTCAAATATCTTTGAAGATAAAAATTTACTAAATGTCCTCAAAGTCTTACAACAATGTCTTAATTTTACTTGGCAGGGAAAAAAAGAAAAAAAAAATTGCTTTGTGTTCATTAATTATAAAAGACATCAAAACGATTGATTTATTCAGGGAAATTCACATTCTCTTTCTATTCCAACAAACTTAAGTTGTTCTGTTGGTCCATATCTGTAAAGAAAAAAAAAATATATATATATATATAATAATAATATAATATACAAAAACACTTTACTTAAAACAATAAAATATTAATTTGCACATTTTAAAAACTCACCAAACAACTAGAATTTTAACCAATACTAAAAACAGACATGTGTCTACTTTGCTATATAAATATAACACTTAATATTTAACAATTTTCTATATATAATTCGAAATTTAAGAATTATATGGGTGAAAGAACTTTGCATGTTACATATTTTTAATTTTTTTTTAAATATTTGTTTATAGTTAGTTCTTCCTAACCACATCAAAGACTATTGATATAAAAAGCAAAAAATAAAATAACACAACTAAAAAGCTAACTTTTATAACTCCTCTTGAACTTAATTAAATATCATTTTCTTATAAAATCTGTCATTTTTATTTGGAAGAATGCCAGTTCATAAATTGAACTAAATAATTTTCTCCAAAATCTCTAATTTTTGAATGGACTGTGAACTCATAGTTACTATTTATAGAAATTTTTTTAATTTTGTTAAAATCAGTTAAAAATCTGAGATTTTTAAGAAGTGTTTTATATTCCAATTCAAAAATTATGTGATTCCATGTGATTGCTTACAATATTTTTAAATTTTTTATACAAAGTGGCCTAAAAAAACACATTTTAATTAATTAATCTTTTTTAAAATCAAATATAACCAAGAACATCTGATTAAATCATCAGTTTAATAATAATAATAACAAAACTCACTGAAATTGGTTTATTTGTTTGGAAGCTACAATGCCGCAGACAAAGGCTTCAAAATTTATAAATCCCTCTTTTTTGGTTGAAAGTTAATAAAACAAACATAAATAAAAAAGTTAATTAAACTTGAAAAGAAATTTTATAGTCTTCTCATTATTATTATCTTTTTAAATAAAAATGATTAGATTTAGTAATTGTTTGTTTTACATAGTAGACTCTTGTTCATTCTTTACTATATTATTATAAAACAAATTTGTCTGATCTCTTCCTACCAAAACTACAATATATTGTTTTCAAAACCTATATTACAAACACTGTTAATATTTGTTTATGATGAAACTTTATATATAAATTTTCTTACTTATTTAATGCAGCTAATTTACTATTGAAATTTCAAATTAAAAACCCAAAGTAACATAAAAACAGCTACTTTATTATTATATAAACAAAATTTCAAACTGTAAAAAATAATTTAAATAATAAATGACAGACAATTCTAGAATAGAATGTGTTATGTTAAATTCTTTCAGAATATTTTTAAGATGTACATATTTTACATAATAAATATATGTAAGGTGCTATCGGAAAGTTCCCAGACTTGATAGAAAAACAAGTTTTGTTTGAACTTTGTTAATGTTGATTGCCATGTACTTCATTTTGAACTCATACATCAATTTCTTACTGATCCCATTGCTTTTACTGCCCTTGAAAGAACTGAATTCATACTCTAGAAAACTGTCAAGACCCATCAAACACAATTGCAAAAATACAGGAAGCTAAATCCAGTGAATATGGTGGCTGGGTGAACAACAAACAGGCTGTTGTGAACTAAAAACTGTATTGTTTTTGGTGCACTGCTGTATGAAAAACCAGTCCCCACTATATCAAAGTTCCGATTATTTTTGTCATACATCTTCTCCCAAACACCTCAGAATATAACAGTAGATCATAATTAAATGTATTATTAAAAGAGACAATTTTTCATCTGTTTAGCTGGTGCTTGCTTGCCCCAAAAACCTGTCTTCTTAAAATGAATAACAACCGGCCTCGAAATAAGAGTATTATTCAAAGACCATTTCATGATTTAAAGCTTCATCACCAAAAGTCATACAAAGTACTGAGTTTCAATCGATTCACCAAGGTTCGCACAAAATTGGATACACACATACCAATTTTTTTTTTTTTCTCTCTGTTGTTTGCTAAATCACAAACAGTATGAAGAATGAAGTTGAAAAAAAAAAAAAAAAAATGATTAGGGGGACTGTAAAGTAATAACCCTCCCTTAAAAAAAGAAAAAAAAAATAAACAATAAATTTAAACAGATAAATTTTTAACAAGCTTTTTTGTTAATCAATGATGTAATCACCCTCATTATAACAATCTTTTGCTATCTAGTGTGCAAGTTTCCTTGCCAGATTGATAAAAATCATATGATTTTGAGCAAAATATCTGGAGATCGTATTTTGGACATCATCCAAATTTTAATATTTTTTGCTATTTAGAAAATGTAGCAATCAGAATAAATGGAAATTCAATAGCGCAAGATCAGGCAAATACAGTGGATGAAGCAATACCTCCCATCCCAATTCATTAATTTTTTCTAGGGTTCATCTTGCACAGTGTGGTCTTGCAATATTGTGTTGCAGAATAAAGCCTTTTCTTTTGATAATCGCTGGGCATTTTTTTTGCTAAAGATTGACTAACTTAATCCAACTGTTTATAGTAAAGGTCAGTTTTCACAGTTTGTCCAAGTTTCAGCATTTCAAAATGAAAGACCCCTCGCATATTTCATCAAACACACAAAAGTACCTTTTGGGGTATACACCAAGCTTAGCTGTATTTTGTTGTGATTCATTCGGAGAGAGACACTGCCTTTTGCATTCTGGATTATCATAAAAGACCTATTTTTCATCTCTAGTGATCAAGAGATCAAAAATCATTTCTGAACTGCGTCGCTAAAGCAATAAGTTGCAGGAGGTTGATCAGTTAGCTGTGCTTTCTTCGGACAGATTACGTGGGACCCAAACTCCTGCTCTGCTTACTTTACCAATCTGCTGTAAATGTTCTTGGATAATTGACCAAAATTGGTTAAGGATGTTTGGCAGTTCATGGATTGTCTGACATGGATTTGCTTCCACTTCCACTCCTAATAGGTCATTTCTAAAGCTATTGATCTTCTTGATCGATACGAGTTGAAAAGATCAAAATTACTAGATTTGAACTTAGAAAACCACATTTAGCATTTATGAAAGTTTGATGCACTTGGATAAACACAGTAAATGTTTTTGGTAGCAACTATTGCATTACTACTCTTTCGAAACTCAAAAATCATAAAATGCTGGATATTTACCTCTACTGGTATTTGTCTGATCATTTCACTGTAAGTTGCAAAATAGGATTATTTATAAGTAAACAAGTCACTCAAATCTTGAAACGTGTTTAGTACAAGTTCAAGTACACAATGAGCTGATAAATAGCAATTGAATATCATATGAAAAATAAAAAATAAATAAATAAATACATGTTCCGGTCCCTTTAATAGAAAAAAATTGTGTTCTCATACCTTGAAGACAAGGCATTACATAACTGGAGGAGGGTTATACGAATGTGATTTTGACTTATTGTTTTCTTTGCTTTCAAAGATAAAGATGCAATAACAGCAGTCTGGTAATTTTCTTATAGCACCTCGGATTTATAAAAATTCATATTTTGTAAGTTTTTTTCTTTTTAAAGATTAATAAATTAATAATTCCAAATTAATTAGTATAGCTTTTGATTTTCTGTTGCTGCCTTAAGCAGAATTAAAGTTTATTTCAGAAACAAAACAGTTTATTAAAGAATTATCTTACCTGTAATCAAAAAAGAGTTCCTCTCCTGTTTGAATTGCACGTTTTGCAAAAATACCAATTCGATGATCTCCATTGACCATCATAACTTTAGCATAGCAGTTAGGATTTATGGAATGATTGGCAAAACGAATCTTATTTCCTTTACGAGTGGCATCTACTACAAAATCTGGAAAGAAGAGAAAAAGTGTTTCATATATTTTTTCACGTCTTATGACAAATCTGTAGATTAACAGTAAAAATTCACTTATAAAAAAACTTTATTTCATAGTTAGTTTGACAAAAAGATTAAAAAAAAAGTCAGGCATTGATTCAGATTTTAACTTTTGGGGCCTATTTTTGTGAATTTATTCATTTTTCTTAAAAATATATTGTGTAAAACTTTACATTCTCTATATAAGGTTTAATATCTTCACTGAATCAAGTACAAGCAATAAACCAAGGTTGGCAAAAAAACAAGGTTTTTTTGGTTTAAACTGGGTTTTTTTTTTTTTTTTTGTATTTAAACCAGGTTTTTATTAGCATAGTTTTCCAGTCACATTATACATATTTGTAAATAAAATTGCTGCTACAAAAAGCAATTAATATTTCAATATTAATTTTATTACTTCATCTAAAAATAATTTAATTTAATAATAATGAACAGAGATAAGATTTTTCAAACTTTTTTGTAGGTTGCAATTTTCGTTCTGTAACAATGTACAAGAAACAAAGCTTGTACTTTGTAAATCAAAATTTGTACTTTCAGATATGAAATTCTGTTATATCTCATCTAATTAAATACACTTTTACATAGCCATGTTAATAAAACATTTATTTATTTTTAAGTTTAAAAATAAAGCAATCAAATCATTTATTTCTGTAATACAGGCTTTTGCCGCCTGAATTCTTATATTTTGCTTTAATGTTTATCTTTTTCATGAAGATTTTTTTTTTTTTTACACTTTTTTCTATCTCACCGTTTAATAAAGAACTGTTATATCAAAGTTCATTAAATTTTATTATAGCTAAAATTTTTTATATTCAAAACTTCTGAAAATATTCCAAAATTGTACTATTGAGTTTTCATTAAAATAATGCAAATTATAATAATAAGATTACTATAAGTTGAAAAAGGAAAATCAAATTTAAAATTTTGGAGAAATTAGCAAAATTATAAAAATATGACTCATTTTAACTGCACAACATATTAACATCAAGACATAAAATTATTCCTCATGTTGTACTAATTTTTTCTTTTTAATGTTAACTTGGTGAGATTCAACTAGAAAGCAGCCAATTCTGTGCAATCATGGTCAAGATAACATCTGTTTGGCAATTTACAGTCATACTTGCTGGGCAAAAATGTAGATTGCCATAATTTTTGGGTGTTTTTACAAAATTCCCTGATCTTTTTCCTGATATTTCCAGATTGATAAAGTACCCTGATTTTTCCATGATTTCCCTGATTGTCGCCACCCTGTGCAAACAAATGGTAAATGCTTTTCATACTACATTTTATAAAAGACATGCTTTGTTTTTATAAGAAATATATGATTATTTGATTTTATTAAATGCAGTCTAAAGACTATAAAATGTTCGCTTATAGACATAATGTATTTGAACACTTTTGAATGCCCCTGTACATGACTATTTATCAGATTTCGATAAATAATGAGTAACATCTTCATATGAGACTTATTTAGAATACTGAGTTAGGATTGCCTGCTAATTGTTTATTTATTTATTTTTTTTTTTTTTTAGTTATGCTGATGACCAACAGACATATGTTAACCAGCTGCTAAAAAACTTATTTATGTATACAGGCAACTTCAAAATGTGTACACTAATAAATCAGAAACTCAGTCTCGAAAATTTAATCCAAAAACAATACTTTCTTTACATATTATAAAACAAAAGAATAAGTAGACACATAAATAAATCAATATAGGCACTTTACAGTAATTGTATATATCATTTCATTACATACATATAAAAGTGCTTTAAAAAATCATGTGAGAAATATTAATGAATGAAAAAAAAAAAAAAAAAATTAAATATAATACCACAAAATAACAGTGAATTAACACACACACACACACAAAAAAAAAAAAAAAAGCGTAATTTTGCAGGCATTTAGTATTATAGTAGTGGCACTCTAGGCAACTACAATTAATATTCTGTTAGACGCTGACATGACCTACATGCACAGAAACTGTGCATTTCAAGCAGACAAATTTTAAAAGATTTTTTTAGTACCTAAATTTTTACAAAAAAAAATACATATATATATATTCCTTACAATTTCAAAGAAGAAAATTTTTAAACACTTCTTAACTTTGTTATCCATAATAATTATATCTTCCACAACAACGATATCTATTTGCAACAATTAGGCATTCCACAAGGAGGTTGTAGCTCCAGTATTTTGGCAGATCTCTATCTTTATTATTATGAAAAGCAAATTTGCAATGATGATGTTCGATTTTATCGTTACATCGATGATATTATTGTATTTTATCTCAACAAGAACTCACAAAATGGCTTTTCCTTCAATTATCCACCTAATTTAAAGCTAACTCAAAATACTCTGACTAATCAATCTATTAACTTTTTAGATCTCAAAATAATCATCGATGGTAATAAACTTTACACAGATATCTATGACAAACGGCAAGATTTTTGTTTTAATGTAAACTTATTTACACATTTTAATTCATGTCTGCATCTTTCGGTATTTAGAAACATCATCATTAACCATTTATTTCGAATTAATAATTTATGCTCTGCAAAGTTTAAAAACAAGAATATTAATAAACTGATCACAGCCACTGCTAAAATGGGTTTTCCTAAAAACTTTGTATTTTCTATTTTATATCCTTAACCATGTCTCTGTCAGTACAAAAAAAAAAAAAAAAAAAAAAAAAAAAAAGCTGTGTACACTCTTGTGTATATCAACAAAAAAATTATAAAATAATAAAAGACAATAAAAAAGGTGGCGGTTGGGTGGGCAGATGTTTGATTACGGAGGTGGGGTGGTGTTGTAAGGCTGGATGGTTGGGTGGGTTTGTGAAATTAAATTAAAAAAAAAAAAGTAGATGGCTTGTTGCATTTGTTTTGTATTACTATGCAAACTTTCATTTTCCATTAAAATTTCAGTTTTTTCCTTTTTGAGTTGTCAACTATATCTAATGTTCTAATTATACTGTTAAACACAATGTGATCAATCGGTGAATTTCATTGTGGCTTCGTGGTTTCATTGTTGTTCATCTGCTTTGAAATTTGCATTTTTAAATCCATATGGTTCCTGTTCTGGTTGTGGCAGGCTGGGGGAGTGTTGCCGGCATAAAACTAGTGTAACCCCACAGGCAAGTCACAAGTCTTGCCGCCTGCCTCCTTCTTCCTACCTTGTGTTTCTTAGGTTGTTTTTTCATTAATTTTGATAAGTTGGTGGTTTTAAGTTAAGATTTGTTGTTTTACTTTATTGATTCGTTTGTTTTGCAGGCTGTTAATTAATAGATATGGTTTCTTTAAATTAGTGTATTTCATCCACTGATGTTTTTTTTTTTTTTATCTTACTGGTCATTGGTGTTTCAGTGATCTTCTATCTGTTGCTTGGCTTCTACTATGCTTAATAGATCATCTTTATTATATATATATGCTGTTACTGCTGTAAGTTAAGTAGTCTTTTTGTATAATTTTAGTTTTTACTGTTTTAAGATGTTTATAGTTTAGTTCACAATAAAACACAAACACTATTATTGACAAATTCCACTTTATTTTACATTTTCCTCTCTAAATTCAATAATTTGAATTTTTCAATAGTTCCAAAATATGTCCATTCCCAATAAATTCGAACAGGAATTCTATTGTAATTATTTATCCGTCTACTATATTTTTTTTTTCAAAATTGTCTTACGGGCTTTACTTACAATTTTTACTGCATAAAATAGATTTTAGTAAAAACTTATGGCTTTATATATTAATATTCTAGGTATACTTAAAAAAAACTAAACTTTCCAAGTTAAATTTTATGTATTCCTTTTAATTATGAAAAATAATATCCCCCAACTACGTAAAAAATGCCTTTTAGATATAAACAAATAAAGTAATAGTTAAAAAGAGAAAAAAAAAAAAAAATCTGGAGACTCTACTCGACTTTTCAAACATTTAGTAATTAATGGTTATTTAAATAAATTCAAATATGTGAAGCTGTTAAATAAACAATAGGAAAATCATAATACAATGTTTGAATATTTTTCTCCAAGTGCATCCCTGTTTAAAAAAAAAAAAAAACTATAAATACTTGCAATTTCAAATATTTATCCTTTTTATGCTTTAAACAATTTAACATAACTAAATCGAACTTTCAGTATTTTAGCCCATAGAAAACAATGTATAAAAATTCCACATTATATACTGGTAAAAAAAATGCTATAAGTCTTACACTCATGTAAATTTGTACATTTCTTGTGATAATAACCTATAACATGCCTATGGATTTATATCTTAATCAAATGTAAAGTTTAAACAGTACCACCTTCAAATAATTCAAGTCCATAGTCTGTAATGATAAAGTACCTTCTTTTTGTGTCTCTGTAAAAGAGCTGCAAGTCCTGTACACAACAAATTCTATAAAAACTGTGCAATAGTGACCTAAAACATGCATATCAATTTGTATCTTAAACAAATGTAGAGTTTAAACAGTGGCACACTTCAAATAATTTGAGTCCATAGTCTGTAATGATAAAGTTTTTTTTGTGTGTGTGTGTCCTGGTAAAAGAACTAAGTCCTGTGCACATCAAAACCTACAACTGTGCGACGGTGACTTATAACCTACCAACCAAATTTTAGCTTAACAGAATAAAGAGTTTAGATGTTATCACATTTTGAATAATCTGAATCCATTAACTATAATGAAACAGAATATAAGTCCAGCATTCATTAAAATCTATACAGTTTGCACGATAGCGACCTATAACAAATGTATCAATTTTCAGCTCAATGGAATAAGACACTTAGACACTATTGCATTTTAAATAATTTGGGCTCATAGGCCATAATGGTATAAGATGTTTCTTTGCATTCCTGTAAAAGAATTATAAATCACACACTTATCGAAATCAATACAATTCATGTGACGGTGGCTTATAGCACACAACTACCAATTTTCAGCTCATTCTAATAAATAAAATGTTTAGATGCTAATGCACTTCAAATAATTTGAGTCCATAGGCCATGATAAAGAATTTTTCTTTGTGTCCTTGTAAAAAAATTATAAGTGCTACACCCATCAAATCAATATAGTTTTTGCAATGGTGACCAACAATATATTTACCAGATTTCAGCTAATTCAAACAAAATGTTGAGAGTAGCAAGAAATCAAAACTTCTTCACACACCATAAATTTTAAATCTGCACAACCGGTTTCGAAAGGACGTAGCCTTTCTTCATCAGGTGCAAACACATGCAACTGCCTTGGAGCCAAGGCAGTTGCACGTGTTTCACCTGATGAAGAAAGGCTACGTCCTTTCAAAACCGGTTGTGCGGATTTAAAATTTATAGTGTGTGAAGAAGTTTTAATTTCTTGCTATTGTCTATACGCCAGTTTTTGAATTTATTTTTGGTGAAAATGTTGAGAAGTTATCATACTCACATACATACACACATACATCACTGTAAAAATTGCAAAAACTCAGGAGACTTCAAAACATATAGCTACATCAAAATGAATCTCATACTCAAATTTTTTCATGATTACAATACTTTCCTTACATAATGTAAGTTCAGAAAAAAAAAGAAGAAAAATTAAACACATATCAATTTTTATTTAATACTAAAACTTAAATTAAAAATCAAAATCTTACCATTATTTAGATTAAATAGAAAGCTACACATATATTTATCATAAACTTTTCCCCTCCTATCAGCTTCATCTTGAGATATAATCTGAAAATCAATAAAGCAACATATAAAAGTTATATTTAAATTAAGAAATTTAACTTTTACCTGTCAATTCAGAAAATATCATAACAGAAATTACAGATTAAAAATGTAAAAAAAAAAAAAAAAAAAAAATCTTCTAGGCATCTAAGAGAATATCATTAAACTATTAATTAGAATAATTAAGCGCATAGTAACAGCATAAGTAATAGTAAATTTTAGAATATAGTCACAATTCACAATATAGTTAAAGTATTTAATAATTATTAAAATTTCTAATTTAAATATCAGATACAAAGCACATAAACCTTATTTAATGTAAGAATTAAAAATAAAAAATAATAAAATAACCTTTGACAACCAGAATCGGTTTGAATTGTGATTGTATGGGTTAAAGGCTGATTGACTATTCTAGTGCCCTAGGACTGGCTGGAATACCCTTCATGGGAGATTTTTAAGGGATTATTGCCCATGTTTATATGATTTTCAGTGATAACTGCAGAAAACTTCAAAGGCTAGATAATGCATGCAGTGTGTGAGTCTAGTCTTCCAGTTTTGAGGGTAGAACATCTCAGACATATACATCGATAAACAGATATATATCCATACACTGAGATGCTATCTTTGCCACAATACACATATATATACTTTCAGCTTGTTTTTATAATTTTCCTTTCTTGTGTGTCCAGTACAAATCTTGCAATCAATTTTTAACTAACTTCCCGACTAGCTAGACATTTGAAACTTTTAGAATAGCTTAGAACATGATGACAACGCATTCTTTTAATACTTTTAACCCTTAAATGCATAGCGATGTTGATCTGCATCATATGTTATCATGTTTTTATTAACTCGCTTTCTTGTTTGTTTGTCCAGTACAAACCTTGCAATTGATTAACTACTTCCCGACTAGCTAGACATTTGAAACTTTTAGAATAGCTCAGAACACTATGGCAATGCATTATTTTAATACTTTTATTCAACTAATAAATGTTTGAAAATTTCTTATAATTTCTCTCTTTATTACGCATTCAATCATTTTCTTTCAAATTGAGGGATAATTCATCAAAAAAATTTTTAAAAAGTATTTTACTTAGAATTGTCAAATTTACATGATTCAACAGAAAATTTAAAAACGTGGTATATAAAAAGTTCTTTTTATATTGTAATTATTTAAATGTGAAGTTCATATTTAAAAGTTATAATCTTTATCTTTAAATGCTTAGTTATATTTTTAATCTCATTTTAAAATAGGTTATAATTTAGTACATTATAAAACAATTTCAGCCGTCTGTAAAAAAAAAAAAAAAAATTATAATTATTATCAGTCAGCATCAGTTTAAATATTTAAAAAGAATGAATGATGCAGCTGAAACTTTTTTTCATTGACTAACAGAAGTATCTTAACTGTTTCATATTTACTATATCGCTAGTTCTAAATAGACCAGGTAGATTTGAAAATAGAACTTTTTTTTATTATTATTCAGACAATGCTAACTATCCAAAAAATATTGCAGCAGAGTAAATTAGAGCAAACTACTTTTTTTTTTTTTTTACAGAACAAGTAAGAGACTTAAAATTTCCAGTTCAAGTAAAAACTAGTATGCACATCACAAACCCTTTCTATTTATTATATCATTTTACATAATATAGCATTTACATAATATAGCATTTTACATACAGCGTCATCTACTGGTTAACATGAATAACAATTTAATCAACACAGTTTCTTATAATAAGAATATTAAATATGCAGACTGGTACATTTCAACCAATAGATGTTGAGATATAGCTATATCAAAAATAACAGTAAGTATATCTTATACCTGTGATACGATTGCACTCTAATTAAAGAAACATAATTTTTCATAATATCTAGTTTATATACCATTTAGTTTGGTGTATTTATATAAGATAGAAACTGACATATAGCTGTCTGTAAACTGGAAATACTGCAGCATAGCATCGTCATCTATTGCCTAACATATACCCAAAATGAATCAGCATAGTATTTCCTTTCTCTTTCACATACTAAATTTGATGTACTTATTTATATATCATAGAAGCTGAGGTAATGTCTTCCTGTAAATGGGATTAAATTGCAGTATAACAATGCCCTCTGTTCATTGATAAGTCCCTCAAAAGCTAAAATTTAAGACAAGGTTCAATTAAATAACAAATATGGTTAAATTATTTCCACTGGTTTGCAACACATAGTGTCCGCAAAAGCTTGCTAACACACATACAAACGAGAGAGAGATTTTCTAAAAAATTTCCAAATCACTTTCACGACATTAAAAAAACAGAAGTCGAAAATTTCACAAATCCAGTACTTCCTTCTTAAAAAAACAGTAACAAACACAGGATTTCCAAAGAAAAGAAATTTGCAATTAAACACTCTATTTAAAAAAAGTCACGAGAAAAACTTTTACAATAACTAGAAAACAAATAGAGAAAATAACAAATCAGTTTTTCATTTATTTTTACTTTTTTCTATATTCAACAAAAGAAAGTATTGGATTTGTAAAAACTTTTGGCTTCTGGTTTTTGGTAGACTTACACATTTTGAGAGTTCCAAAACACGATTTGATCATTTAAAAAAAAAAAAAAATGTCTGGGACAAAAATTTTGTTTCAACTGTATCTCAGAAATTATTGTACAGAATTGCATATAATTTTACATGTAGATGCACCGTGGCATATATTACTACCAATCAACTTTTGATGCTAATTGCTTGGCAAGTGACACTGTTATATAGTAATTTCTGCAATTAAGAGAAGGCTAAATCTCAGGTTCTATTGCATATAATCAAACAAAACTTGATATGTGAGAAGGCAGTTATGCGATAATACTGATTCAATTTGAGTGCATATTGGCAAATAGGTGGCACTGCTAGACTGCAATTTTTCCTGACAATAACTATATCTCACATTATATTGTATACATTATATGAGAGAACCAGCCAATATGAAATGCTATGCTGATTTAATTTAGATGTATATCGGCCAACATGTGATGCTACTGTGCTGCAATTTATCCTATGAAGAGGAAGGCTATATCTCAACTTCTATGGCATATTACTGTGCAAAACTTTATATGTGAGATAACATTATGAAATCAAATGCTGACTTAATTTAGTGCACATCAGCCAACAGATGGAACAGTTATTGTGATTTTTTACATGGCTACATCTCAGCATATGTTGATTAAAATTGGCCAAACTCTATATGTAAAATTTTGAAAATGAGAAGTTATGGTTAAGTTTTGTTTATTTTAAATAGTAACAAAGTGATATAGAAGAAAGTTTTGTGATGGCTACAGCATATTAGTTTAATCATGTTAACATAGAATGTGCATATGGGTAATTTCATGGCAGAATGTAATTCAGTCACATAGAAAGATAATATTTCTTTTTTTTTTGCTACTACTATTGTCATAAGGAAATGTTTACTGTATATTTACAGCATTTTTTTTTTTTCTTTCTTCTATATTCAATAGAAGAAAGTAGTGGATTCATAAAAAAATTTCAACTTCCAGCTTTCAATGGATTTACACGTTTTGAAAGATTTAGAACATGATTTGACCATTTTTAGAAAATGTCAGTCAGTACGTGTGACAAAAATTTTGTGGCGACTGTATCTCCAGAATTGTATATAAATTTATATGTATATGCACCTTGACCTAAATTAGTGCCTGTAAACTTTTGGTGTCAACTGCTCAACAGATGGTGCTGCTATACAGTGATTTCTGGAATGTAAGGGGAGACTCCATCTCAGGTTCTATTGTGTGTCATTAAACAAAACTTGATATGTGAGAAGGCCATTATGCGACATTATGCTGATTCAATTTGGATGCTTATTAGCCAATAGGTGGCACTGCTATACGGCAAATTTCTTTGATAACGGGAAAGCTATATCTCAACTTCTATGGCATATAACTGTACGAAACTTGATATGTGAGATAACCATTATAAAAACGCATTTTTTAAAGATGTTATTCATAGACAATAAAACTGTCTTTCTGTGGATATTTAGCGTTAATTTTCTCTAAGATAAAAATCATTTGCATTCATTATGTTAGAGAATTTTAATAATTAGTAGTTTTAATAAATTATTTGCACTTAGTGAATTTGTATAGGAAAATATTGAAGTTAGACTTGTAATGACCACAACACACTAGTTTTTATTTTGGTGATTAAATGGGATAGTGATTATTTTTTTAAAATGTGGTGGAAGCAGAAATAACACTGTGTGTGACTGATACAACGTTTTTCATGGAATTACAGCCCCCATATATAGCTCAATATATTTTCTTAATTTGAATTTACATTAAATTTTAAATATTTTTTGAAATGATACACATACCTCTCCACAATATTCTGAAATAAACTCATTCTTCTGGGCAGTATCTTTGAGGAATATTCCCCATCCAGCAACATCAGAAGGAGCAAGGAGAAGATGCTAAAAAGTAGTAATTCATTGTAAAATGACATTACACGGAATAATGATATAATACACCATATATATATAACTGAATAAAATAAGTTCCTTAACCTTACCTCATTTGCAATTTTGAAAAAGCATTGTGCAGAATTACATAAAAATATTCAGACACATGAGTATTTTTATGCACTATTCTTTCGTTATTTTTTATTTTATTTTTACTTAATTTTTTACAGTTATACTTAACTTTAACAAATTACAAAAATTACACTTTTCCCTTCAAAGTATTTTATTGATATTATTCAATTTATATAATGTATAAATTGCATAATATCTGATTATTGCATATTTAATTACTGCAATATACTAATCTTTTCACATAAACACACAATAATGATGCTGTGAAAGCACTTTAAATGCATTTGTAAATATTCAGTACAATGTGTATTGTATTATACAAATTTCAACATTTACAGTCAGTTTTTATATAATTTCGAGACAGAAATTTTTGCAATGAATTTTTGATAAAGATTTCTTAGCTAAACAAAAATATAAATACAAATGTTCAACATTTCACATAGAAAGTAAAAGAGCAAATGATTGACAACAACTTCAGAAACTTTGGGAAATTTATATTCTTCAATGATTTATTTCCATTAGTCAGTTATTATTAGAGTCATTTTTCCCATACTAGACCTAATTAGACAGGGACCTGCAGCTCAAAGTGGATTCTGAACCATTACAAATATCCGTGCTATCCTCAATCAAGAACTCAAACCAGGCACCTGGTAACTGAAAGCCAGAACACACTCAAACCAATAAAAATAATGAATACAAATAAAACTCTTAAACTATTACACCCAAAATTATTAATTTTTTATTTTCAATTGAAGAACGTCTTGAGATGCTCAAAATTTAAATATCTCATATTTCCCAAAATAAAAGCCTAAAGTTTCAATTTCTAGATCCAAAAATATCGCTATTAAATTTTTCACTGAAATTAATTTAATAAGTAAAAAGTAACTGAGTACATACATATTATAATACACAGTAAATTTATAATTATGTGCGAGCAGATTATGTGTATTACGGATTATCTGCAGGTGCAACAAGAAACAATAACAAATGATAGGGGGGAAAAGTAAATATAAAAGAGCTATGTTGCTTCTAATAAGTAATAAGTAAAAAACTTTGAATAAACACCATAAATTGAAAAACTTGCAACAAAAGTTTCTGATCGAAATAAACACGACATTCTGCCAGGTAGGCAAACGAAGCAAGCATGAGTGTTGTAAACTGATAATGCACTTATTTTGTACATCAAACGAAGGGTCATGTTTTATTTTAACCTGAAACAATTGCTGCAAGTTTTTGCATTTAATGGTCTTTATTCAAAGTTTTTTACATATTACTTATAGACGAAAGTCCTGTGGGGCTGTTTTATAATATAGGTTGCTTTTGTTTTATTTCATTTACTTTTTTTTTTTTTTTTTTTGCACAGTACATCTCATTTTTGTTTTGTTTTACTTTACTTATTTATTGGACAACACTGTACAGTACTAGACATGCTAAAATTTAATTTATTCTGGAGCATTGATAGTACCCATCTTTTTTTTATACCGCTTTATTTGAAAGGTATTTTTCTTCTTATTTAATTTAATTACATATTGGAGAAAATTTCACTACAAATACAATAGTGTAATAAAAGGGTGGGTATTTACATTGCTTTAGAATAAATTAAAACTTTGGCATGTCTGCAGTGTACTTTTTAATTTTATGCATAAATCAGCTTAAAGATTGGTTTCATTGTTAGTACATTTTTTGTTTATTGTTTCAAAAATCTTTAGTGTATAAAATACAAATATTTTTAATACTACATTGTGAACATTTTCACTGTTTGTATTATGTTTTACAAACAATACATTCGCATTTTTGAGTTAGAATGTTTTTTTAAATCTCATTTACCCCTCATTGCCAACCTTTTTTTTTTTTTTTTTTTCTTTAATTAGCACACTCATACCACTCAGTTCCATGGATAATTTTGAGTATACTGTACATGTATAAAAAACACAACAGACAAAAATTCCAAATACTAGTCGGAAAATTAAATAACTAATACAAATTTGTACATAATTTAAATAAATACATAATTTAAATAAATTTTGTTATTATTCCAAGAAATTGGCTGTACAATAGTTTTTGTTATTGTTTTAATCTTAAATTTATATTTTTATTCAATTTACTGTATTCTATTTGATATCTCTATCTTGAAAAATATATCAAATATAACCTAAAATTTGTTTAAAAATTGAACAAATATTAACCAAAAAAAAAAGTAAAAATTCTGTCAAAGAAAGAATTTAGTTGAGTACGGAGGACTATTAATTTCAATCTGTAAAATTTTAATTTTCATTTATTTTTTATTTCATTTTTTGATCATAAAACTGGGCCACATACTTCTTAAGATGACTGAAATGAATTAAAATTAAGTGTTGCCACCTAAACTTCATACTTTCGTTAAAATCTAATTGTCATGTCGAAAAACTGTTTGGATTAAAAAACACCTGGATTAAAAAAAATTGCCCCTTTCATTTGGTACTGAATTTGTAACGATAGGACTGATATTTCTAATTTATTTTGGGGTTACACAAAACTGGTGACAATGTTTTAACAACGTTTTTGTACAACTTCTAGCCCTAAAAATAAAATAAAATAAAAATTTTATTTTTTGCATTGTTTCGAAACAGCAAAGCACAAAGTAATAATATAAATTATTTTGACTAATTTCTTTGTATTGATTAAACAGGTCAATAAATTTTATTGTTTTATTTAACCATTCAAAACTAATAAAGTTTTGCACTAACAACTTGCACAAACAAAATTGAAATTTATAGTAAAATTATGAAGCTCTTTAAAAAGTTTTAAAACTAAGGTTCTGTTTCAACAGCTGTAAAAAAACAGTTGCTCTCATGAAAAAATAAATCATGTCACTACATAAAAAACTAAAATGTTCCTTCCACCCAGTTTCTGACGCTTCAATTAAAATATTTATTAGTACTAATTGGGAGTTTTTCTATTCTAAAATAAAAAGGTACCTACCTTCCTAAGTCCTCTTTGAACACTGACATTTCTACAAGAAATGTTACGCACATCAAACTGATCTAAAAAGACAAAGGAAAATATACATTTTAGTAAATTTTGTATTGCTAATGAAAAATTCATTACATCTACATATTTATTTCTATATACATTCACAATTTCAAGTATGTTGAATTCTATAATAAGAAAAAATAAATAAATAAATGAACTGATGAGAAAAAATAAATTAAAGAAATCATCAGAAATAAAAACAAAAGCTTAGAATAAATGCTATAATAATTTTTCAACTGTTCAGTTTATTCTCTAACTTATAAATAAATATATGAAAAATAATGGATACAATTGTGTTTTTTTTAGGAAATGACTTAAAAGTACAATTGAGTAGTAAAATAATTTAGGAGTTAACATGAGTTTAAAATGTATGAGTAATTATGAGTTGCCACTTGACATTACAGCTTAAGTGGCAAACATACTGAAAGTTACTATGACTGGAATGCAAGATGTTATGCTGGACCAGGACTGAACAATTTACATATTTTAAACACTAGAACAGCAGTAGGGGTCATTTTGATCCCTAAAGTGAGTCAAAAACGCATTGGATGTTTTTGACTCGCTTTACCTGAACTCCAGCATGATCTCTGTGAAGATTTTTTAAATACATTAGAGGAGGTCTTGTTTTACTTCATAATGATTTTAACTTACATTATTATTATTTTTTTTCTTCTGTACTATTATAGGACGACCCCGGATTTTGTGGGACTCTTTTTTATTATTCAACTATTGTCATACGGAAATACACAGTTAGTACAATGTAAATTAATTTCTGTAATTTTTTCAAGCCAATTGGAAATTAACATGGAAAGAATTTTCTTGTAAGAGTAGCTAACAAAAAGGAGGGAAAGGAGCAAGATTGAACTATATTACCAGAACCACATGTTTGACATAAATCTGGATCACACTCTCGTACAGCTAAGTAGCAAGGACATTGTTTTGTATTACACTGAGCTTTACAACGGCAGCCTGGGAACCGCTGCTGACCTATAAAGAAGATTCTTACAAATGAGTATGCAAATAATAATAAATACAAATTACAATGCACACTTTTAAAATCTCAGATTATTTTATTAAAAGTAATTATACATTTTAAAATATTTTAGAAGTAATACTAAATAGCTACAAGGAAAAAAAAAAAAAAAGAAACTGTTGATGTATTATTTAGTTACGAAAATAATTACTAATATTCAAACAAAATATTTAGCTAATCGAATAGATGGCAGGGGGAGAGGGGGAGAATTGTATTTTTTTTTTTCCTTCTCTAGTACAAGTCAAACTACACTTAATTTTTAAAATATCTGAACAATGATAGTTTAATTATAAATAAGCAGGTAGATATAATAAGTACACACATCATTGAGAAATTCATTAAACAGGATATAAATACAGTAGCCTCCCAGAAATTTGCACTCCTAAAATTCACAAGTTCCAGAAATCTGCACAGCACAATTGATATAAACAATAACATATGTATATATTAAAAATAAATAAATAAATAAATGAGATGCACTTATTTCTATCATATTTTAGAAAATGGATCTAATGAGATTAGGAATGGTAATTTTAATTGAGATCCACGACTTGGCAATCAGTATCTGAATTCTTTTAATACAACATTAAAAAAAGAAAAATCTAAACCCCCCACACACACACACACACAAAAAAAAAGAGAGAGAGAGAGAGATAATACTTTTATCTATATTACTAAATTGTAATAAAATTTATAAATTTAGAATACACAATTTAATGTTGTTTATATTGTTTATATTTAGAATATACAAGTTTATGTACTTAAATTTTCTATTTTACTTTATGGGGCAAATTTTAAAGTTGTTAATTGAAAAATGTTCTACTATATAAAACTTTATACTTATCTTTTACTGTATTTATTACTCTTTAATTGCCATAATTTACTATCATTATTGTTTACATTTTACATGTTTATTTATATCACTATCATTTTTAATGCATTATAGCATTAAGAGTAAGTTCAGAAATGCAAAGGAAAAAAAAAAAAAAAACCTAAAATCCACACAGTCTCTGGTCCCAAGCTGTGCAGATTTCTTGAAATGTACTGTATATGCTTGTACAGAGAAATAGAAATTATTCTAAACTAATTAAACAAAACTTTAAAAAAAAAAAAAAATACAAAAATACAAAAAGTTGATATTGTACTTACATTCAGAACTACAATGACAAAATTTCTCACAAAAGTTCTGTGCCATTACACATGGACAAGAGGAATCACATGGGTGGCCAGGATGATCACAAGGTGTATAATTATATACATGATTAGATGAACCATCTTTTTTGAACTGGATTTTCCGACAATGCATTGACCATAGCCTTTGTTTTTTCTTCTTTTTACGAGGTGGGGTGTTGTCCAATATATTTTCTTCAGGATGAAAATCTTCCAATTCTTTTTGGGCAAAAGCATAGGTCTGAAGATAAAAAATAATAATAATAATAATAATGATTCTAAATGTATTTTTTGAATTGCATAATGTAATTTTGTTAATGTCATTACAAAACAAAAAGAATAGTTCTGCAACGAGTTGAGTACCCAAGAACCTGCTTTGCAGGTCAGTTAGTTTTTTAATTTTTAATTCGTAGGTCTACTGCATTTTTTTAAAGAACTTCTAACACTGTATTTATTTATCTTTCTTTTATAAATCTGACTTTTTAAATGCAGAGATTGCATATTTTTTTCCTCCATAGTAATTTAAAAAAACATGACTCATAATATGGGTTTAATTACAATTATGTAAAACTTAATGTTGAAAATTGTGCCCAACATATATTTGCTTCCATATTTTTATATAAATACATATACTGTTATTTCTATTTATTATTAATTCTTTTTAAGGTTTTTTTTTTTTTTTTTTTTTTTTTTTTTTAACTGAGTTTTAATACATTTAAAATTTTATCATATCATACATTGATGTTTTGTTTATAATTAGGCATTTTTACTTGTAATTTTTTTAATATAATATTTATTCTTTGATATTGTCGTTTCAATAAAAAAGTATATTTTGTGTAACAGTATTTTAATTCAATATCTTATAAGAAAATTTTTAAATTATTTTATTGTGGGTCAGTCACAGATCAGAAACTACAGCAGGTTGAAAGATATTTTGTGGGTCAGGTGCAGGTCGTGTTTACTCGATCCGTGCAGGACTCATACTTAACACTCCAATCATACAACCAATACTTAACACTCCAACACATACAACATAAATTAGATTTTAATAATAGGGGTGATTGTGACTCAAAGGCAAAAACCCTGAAAATTAGAGTTAAAACTAGTATGTTGTGGCCACCACAAGACTTTCTTCTATATTTACCTATACATATTCAATCAGTAACAATATTTAAAAAAAAAAAAAAAAAAAAAAAAAAAAAAAGTACGATTTTTTTTCTGTTTTTTTTTGTTGTTGTTGTTAAAAGTAAAAAAAATCGATAACTTTGTTTTAAATTATCACAGATTTATAGTTCAACCATTCGTTTTAAAGGTATTGGCGAGACCTTTCGAAAGATACCCATCTTGAAAATTTATCCCCCCCGGGGGGGGGAAGCGATGCCCCCCCATGCAGAAATTTTTTTTTCCTAGTTACATACTACTATTATCAATAATTCATATTAATTTTACAATCCCAAGTTTAAAACAACTCTTATTATGCACATTTATACGAATTTTTGTCCTATGCTGCCATGTTAAAAATTTAGATAAAATGCTATCACAGCGCCACCTGTTGAGCTATTGATCCCCAAACATAATCAGCACCAGTTAATGTCGGGGACAAACTAAATACCAAGTTTCGTTAAATTTCGTTAAAAAAAAAAAAAAATAAAATAAAATAAAAATTGCGTTTTTTTTTTTTTTTTTGTTAAAACTAAAAAAAATCGATAACTTTGGTTTAAATTACCACAGATTTATCGTTCAACCATTCGTTTTAAAGGTATTGACGAGATCTTTCGAAAGATACCCATCTTGAAACTTTGCCCCCCCGGGTGGGAACTTCCCCCCCGGTGGGGGGGGGGGAACCGATGCCCCCACATGCACAAAAATTTTTTCCTAGCTAACTACTACTATTATCAACCTGATCTTTCGAAAGATACCCATTGTGAAAATTTACCCCCCCTGGGGGGGTATTTCCCCCCTAGGGGGGGGAAGCGATGCCCCCCCATGCAGAAAATTTTTTTCCTAGTTACATACTACTATTATCAATAATTCATATTAATTTTACAATCACAAGTTTAAAACAACTCTAATTATGCACATTTATACGAATTTTTGTCCTATGCTGCCATGTTAAAAATTTAGATAAAATGCTATCACAGCACCACCTGTTGAGCTATTGATCCCCAAACATAATCAGCACCAGTTTATGTCGGGGACCAACTAAATACCAAGTTTGGTTAAATTTCGTTAAAAAAAAAAAAAAAAAAAAAAAAAAATTGCGATTTTTTTCTAAGCTTTTTTTTGTTAAAAGTAAAAAAAATCGATAACTTTGTTTTAAATTATCACAGATTTATGGTTCAACCATTCGTTTTAAAGGTATTGACGAGACCTTTCGAAAGATACCCATCTTGAAACTTTGCCCCCCCGGGTGGGTACTTCCCCCCCCCCCCGGTGGAGGGGAAACAGATGCCCCCACATGCACAAAAATTTTTTCCCAGTTAACTATTACTATTATCAACGAGACCTTTCGAAAGATACCCATCTTGAAAATTTACTCCCCCCCCAGGGGGGGAACCGATGCCCCCACATGCACAAAATTTTTTTCCTAGCTAACTACTACTATTATCAATAATTCATATTAATTTTACAATCACAAGTGTAAAATAACTCTCTTTATGCCAATTTATACGGAATTTTGTCCTATGCTGCCATGTTAAAAATTTGCATAAAATGCGATCACAACGCCACCTATTGAGCGATTGATCCCAAAATCTAATCAGCACCAGTTTATGTCAGGGTGCAACTAAATACCAAGTTTGGTTAAATTTCATTCATTGGTTCGTGAGATACAGCGTCCACAAAAAAATGATACAGACAGACAGACAGACAGATGGACAGACTTTGAACAACCAATGAAAACAAAAGATAACATTGTAGGAAATGTGAAAACATGCATGAATTAGATTAAAAACCTGAAATCAGGGACAGTCGCTGAAAAAAATTACCCATGATAAAAATCTTATATTCTCCTCAAAAACTACCTAACAGGGTTTTCTACTACCTAAAAACTACCTAACTCACTCAAATTCAAAAATAAAATTCTCTGACTTTTGCAGGTCTACCAGGTCTAATTTTCAAAAATTCCAGTCACAAAATTTGGTTTGTGACACAAAAAATAGCTCACGGTATAAAACAGAACATAGCTCGTGACATAAAAGACAACATAGTAATGCAGCTTGCAACATAAATTGAATGCTCAAAAAGCATTTTCTAGGTTTATATCATCATTTTTCCAGGTTTTTGAGCAATATTTGAAATTTTCTTTGATTTTTACAATAATTTCAAATTTCCTGACTTTTCCAGGTTCTCTCTGACCCGTGGGAAACCTACCTAAGTATTTTATTGATCTAACACTGAAAGAGTATTTTTTTTTATTATATAAAATACATTCATATAAATGCTATTACAAAATGATTAACTGTTCAATTATGGCTGTCACCTTTCAGCATTTTTACTTTTACCAATTTTATGATTTTGAAGAGTAAACCCCACCTTTTGACAGTCCTTTATAACATTACATTATTTAAGAAAAATATTTTACTTATTTGTGTTTAAATAATTTAACTTGTTATTTCAGCAATCGATGCAGTAAATTACCACTGGTGTATATATACAGCAATATATATAAATGAAAAACATATCTGAAATCAGGCAAATTTCCTAACACAATCACCTTCTATTATCAATAAATAAGGAGAAGAAAATCCAAAAATAAGACTATTAAGCATATAATATTTGAAAATTTCCTCAAGCAGGAAAATATTACACTAAATCAAAATATTACACTTTAAAATTTTATACATAAAACATTAAATGCAGGCTATTAATATTAATACATTCTCTTAATAATTATTTTATCTATGAGCTTCACACAGTGAAAAAATTAGAAAAAAAAAATGGTTTAGAATTTTCCAAGCACTGTTAAAAATTATGTACATTTTATAAAACACAGGCAGAGCCAACATTTTTAAATATATTTATGATAATTTTACAAAGGAGAGAAACACTTAATAGATCACATGTTTATGTCAGTAACTAAAGAAGTATAAACATGTTTATTGCAATATGATGACAATTTTTAATTTATTTTGCTTATAAAAATATTTTTATTTATTTTGTAGAACAAAAAGTATCAAGTCAAAAAAACTTTCCCTCTCCAAAAAATAAGAAACTTTCAAATGCATTCAGTAAAAAGGGAAAAAAATTCAGCATTTTGTACACAAAGATTGATAATTAATCATCTTTCACAGACAGTTGCAATGTAACTTTAAAAATTTGAGAGGGAGAGGGGGGGGGGGAATAATGGGGATTTTTTTTTTTTTTTTTTCTTTAACATAGGAGATTTTCAGTCCTGCTAGAAAAAATAAAGTAAGATATTTTTTTAAAAAGAATTTCAATTATATATGTCTCCTCCTCATATGCTCATAGCTAAGAAAACACACAAACATTTATCTTCATACTTTTAGAACTTACTTGAGCACAAGTTTTATTTGTCAACATTTGTGCAATAGCACAATAATTTCCAATAAAAACTTTCCACAGAACTCTAAATAAGGATTGTTCAGCTCCAGACCAATTGGCTTCAAGATCCTTAAGATTCAATTTACTAGAGATAGTCTGGCTTATTGAACTGAAGTTACCTAGAATATTTTGATAATTGAAAAGTAAATTGATGAATTATTCACTATTTTGACCTTTAACAATACATTAGAACATGGCAATTACATTAAATAAAATAACTTTACTTTTAAAGTAACCCCACAAAAGAATAATAATGACAATTTTTAATACACTACTAAAAACTAAAATATTATCTTAAATACAAAGCCGAAATTGGATAAAAAAAAATATTTTAAAATCCGACTGGTTTGTTGTTACAAATTAGAAACAAAAATAAGAAATAATTCTATTAGTTATAATGTAATATTTCTGAGCAATTTTTTAAACAATCCATACTTATGAATGTAACAATAAGTGTTTTAATGTGAACTTTTAACAAAATTATATACAATGTAAAAATCCAGTCATGATTTTCGACAGAATTATAATTAATTTTCTTCCAATCTAATTTTGTGTTTTACTATAATATGAAGTATAATATTTTATCTTTTTGTAATTATTTTTATGCAATTTTATGTCAAAACATTTTTTAAATTAATATACCCACATTTTACATCAGATTATATACATAGTTATTATTAGAAAAAATAGACTGTATAATATGTTTAATTCTAACCCACTTTTTTTTTTTTTTTTTTTTTTGTTAATGGCACATACATAATCTTAATAAGGTAATCATTAAACATTGAAAAAAAAAAAAAAAAAATCAGAAATTTCTTCCAAATATTTTTAGCTATGCTATGATTTCTGAAACAAGATAACCCATAGAAACACCACTACTCCAAAAATGATACAGAAAATTTTAAATTAAATTGATGAAAACATTATTTTGATACTTGAAACTGAAATTAAAACTACTTTAAACTTCTTAGATATCAATATAATAAAGTCCCCCCCCACCCCCCTTATAGTTGTACATCAGTCAGATTCCCCCTTTTTCCTTCCCATGTTATCTTATGGGATTTTTGTTGTTTTGTATTCAAAAATGGATTTTTTCAAATTTCATTCTTTGAACATGTCAACTTTTAAATTAGTAATCAATTTTTTTTTAACATATAAATTTAAATATTTTATTTCATTAAGTAAACTTAGGACTTCTCAATTTCAAAAAGAAATACTTATTATTTATTTATTATTATTTTTTTTTTAATTGCACACTAAGCTAAAATATAACCCTTTCAAAGAATAATGCTCAAAAAACAGAATTCAAAAAACTTCAATTTTGAATGTGATATCATTTTAAATATATATATATACTAGCAGGCTTGGTGATTATATTTAAATGAATAATAATAATAAAAAAGAATCACTATTTTTGCTTTATAAATAAAAGCTTAAAAACAAAAATCCATTGAAGTTGCTCAAAAACTTGCTTAGGGTCCCTGATGTCTTCAGCAGCGTCTTTTCCACCCACAATATCACAATATCTGGGGTCTGTGACCCTATTGCCCAAAACAACCAACGTCTTACTCTTAGTTTTAATTTGGATGTTTATCGGATGACTGTTCACTATACAGACTATACATAGTATAAACTATCAAGTAATTTTTTATATTTTATTTGATTTACCCAGTTGACCATAAAAGGATAGCAATTCCACTCCAAATATAAGTACTACCAGAGCCTCCTTAAGTAGATGCCTAGCGAGTCGCTCGAAAACTTAGCAACAGTACAAGAAGAACATAGCCAGTAGATGGCGTTTGATACCGTGTCGTAAAGTTACCGTGTCGTTCTGTTTATTTCCCGCGATTCAATTGACTTTCAATTGAGTTCTTCATGGTTTATGTTTTATTAATTTAATAAATGTGAGAGGTTTTTTCTTTATAATATGGTGTATTACGTCGTTCCATTTTGTAAATCGGACAGTTGCCGTGAAAATATATGTTTTCAAATGGCCTGCAAATATTTCAAGACAAGGTATGTAAACTGCATAAGTAATTAATGCAAAACTACCAACCCTCCGGATTTTTGAATATCAATAATATTTTTCACAAAAAACATTATTTTTATTTATTATCGTAAATTCTATGATTAAGACGAAGATAAATTTAAAAGAAATTATGATATAAAAATTCGAAGGGTTGACACCTCTGTTAGTAAGTTAGATTTAACAAATAAAATAGTTATGCTTATTTCAAAATGAAATGAAATTTTTATTTATTGATGTAGGAATACAGAAAAATAACTTGTTCTTAGTTACTTTGAAGTAACTCAAAATTGGAGTATTTTATAGTTTTATTCATAAATTACATTAGTAACTTATGAATAAAACTATAAAATACTCCAATATAAGGAACAAGATTGATTTATATTTTTTAATACCACTGTTTTTTAAAAACTTGTGTAAATGCGTATAAAAATTTGATTATTTCAGTTAAATCAAAACAAAAGTGTTGGGAATCTTGAAAAGAAAAAATAGAAAATTTTTATTTCTACTTTTGTTCTTTTTAAAAATATTAAATTTTAAGATTCATAACATTACTTTTATTAACCTTTTACCACACAAATGGAATATAGAATTAAAAATTCATGTAAAAATTAAATATCATGATTACTGATTTGAAAAATTATCAGATATGACAGAAAGATGACTTGATTTTTTGAAATAGAAATTCTCCACATCCATACACTCACATATATACACACACACACATATACTGGCTAATTGCCAAAAACTACTTTTTTTGGACTCATGAGACCTTAAAAATATAAATCAGGAGAAAACTTGATATTGAATTTTTGGACCGAACACAATACTTTCATTACGTACGGTAGTAGGGTAATGGAAGTAAAAATATTTCAAGGATGTTATTAATTTGTCCTTAAATTTGCCAATCTTTATCAAATTTTTCAAACTGAAACCTAATACGAGTTTTAAAATACAATTGTGAATTTCCTGCATTTGTTTGTTTTTGAGTTATTCTGATAATAAATATGCATATAAATCAAGCACTAAAAAAAAAAAAAAAAAAAAAATGTTTTTTTGTATTCAGGGAACCCCAAAACGTGACTTTATTCAAAAACCTGAGTTGAAAATAGAACTTCAAAAAAAATACTTTGTTTACATTATAGGTTCAAAAAATTAATTTTCCTTCTTCAACAGTATTCGTCAACATAAAAAAGGTGTAGCAAAGCACTTCCGTCAATTACATTCTACAGAAAAGAACGTTTAGCTTAATTTTGGATAGCCCTGTAAATTTTCAATAAACTATGTGCATATCAGATTGTGCATTTAAATTTAGTCTTATATGAAAAACACCTAACACAAAATGAAATACACTTTCAGCATTTTCCAAGTATATCCGAGATAGACAAACCGACGCGCACAGACCAACCGCTAAAAACATTATTTTTCGTTTCAGGAGACCTCAAAACATGTAAACATTTTGAAAGCATACCCTCTCGGAACTGGTGGAGCTAATAAAATCTTGAAAAAAAAAAAAACTTTGTGCGAGAGAAAACTTATACTCAAGAAATCCTTAATTTTAAAAATTTAAATCTTAATGGTTATTTATTTATTTTTTGTGACGGACTAGACAACAGATTGTTTTCTTCTCCAATTTTTATTACTGAATGTTAACTTATCTCGTTAATGTGCTGGTCTATTTTTCTTATAAATAATATAAAATTCTCAATTTAAGAAAAATAATTCACACCTAATAACAATAAGGTAAAAATGTAACGTAAAGGACATGACCAAAAAAAAAGACATGATTTTAATAATTTATCATTATAAATTATTCATTCTAAACTGAAACTCATTTAAAGTTCAGAGATTTTAATTTATATAAACGAAACTTTCATCTGATATCTAAATTAAAAAAAATTTTGAAATTTTTATTGAATAAATATATAAAAAATAATTTAATCGTGTGATAGACATGCCATGTTTTTGCTTATTTAATTTTAAATTTCGTTTTTTAATTAATAATATATTTTTAAAAAAAGGTGTTATTTATTAGATACGCTGTAATTCAATTAGTTGAAAAGCTAAAATAGGTCTTGTCCACTTCCGAAGAAAATTAAACCCTATACTTTTTTAAATATAAATATTTGAATATTTTTTTGAAAATATTTACGATAAAGCACTTTCACATCATTTTTTCAAATTAAAAGAAAAAAAAATACAATTTTGGACTTTAAATTGAAATTAATAGCTAGATTTTTAGATGAAAAATATAACTTATCTATGAAAGAGAAGAAAATTGTTGCTCTGCATAGGTGCTGTCACCTAGCGTTAGTTTTGTTTTTTAAATGTTGCCTAATTTAACATTGGGATTCGCTGCGCGTGGAAGGCATCTACTTAAGGAGGCTCTGGTACTACAATATGTTATGAAGTTTAATTTGATGTCAAAACGAATGAAAAAAAAAAAATATATCTGTAGTGAGTATTTTATTTAGATACATCAGCAGAAGTGTAATGCAGAAGAAGAGTGACTGAAAAAAAACCATACTAGAAGAATTGTTTTGTTTAATAGCTACTTGAAAAAAGGAAAGTCTCATATGATACTAAAATCTCTTTTATTTCTTTAATATAGAGACATTCAATCACTTTCAGCATTTCCACTAAAAGCAGTTAATTCATACAACTTTAAATCATTAATAAAACTTAATAAATATATTTAGAAACTTAACAATTAAAAAATAAACTCAACAAATTATCAATTTGATCCGGACCAGCCGGTCAAACTTTACATTACTATATCAGATAACAAGATCCATGCCAATTACCAACACCCCTCAGAACTAAACAGATCTGATATTTATATATCTGAAATAAGGACGTTTAGATCGTCATCGATCAAACGGACGAATCACAAACGAACACCTGGCAGGTGTAAAAAGAAACAATTAAGATTTGCATAATGACGATCGATCTTTAGCTACGATGTCGCCATCTAGTGGGAAAAACATCGTTAGAAAAATTGAAACAGTCCAGAATTGATAAAGAAAGGTGTTGCATGGAAAAGATCGTTTTTAATGTAAACAAAACGGTAATTGATAATTAACAGTATAAAATAAAGTTTAAACAACTGAAAAATAAGTAACTGAAGTAAGTATGTTTTAATTTACATTCTATTAAATAAATTAAATAAGTTATTTTATAAAAATGATAAAATGACTAAACATAGCATAAACTTTCAAAATAGATGATATAATATGATTAAATAGCTATGTCTATAGGCATGAGGGAAAGTTAGGAGGCGATGAGAATAAAATAAACTAAGGATTTTCTCATCAAATGCCCCCCCCCCCCTCTCATTGCCTCATAAAAACAAAATGCATGACTCCTTAAGAAGGAAAAATCAGCATAGACCCATTACCAAACATCTTAAACAAGATAAAAAAAAATTTTTAATTAAATTTCAAACCAATGCAGTCAAACATCCCAATAACACAAAAGTTAATAGCTAAATTTAACACGAAGACAACAATTAAGTTGTAACAAATCCAACTTCAAAAAAATCTTAAAGCATCTTTCTCCAAAGAAAATTTCAATTTTTTTCATCTTAAGTCTTAAAACTCCATCAATTTCAAAAAAAAATTTAACTACTCCAATCTAGAACAGAGTCTAGAATATCCTAGATAAGAGGCTAACAAAAAAAAACACAATTCCTTCCATTTCAGAAAACAAGTCCAAGAAAAAATTTGTTTCATTTTAAAATTTCATTAACAAACATGAAAAAAAAAAAAAATATTTACCAAAAAAAAAATTACTTATTAATTTCAAATCCAGCATTAAACTCCAAATCAAATATTTAAACCTATATCAAAAGCAAATTACAAATACAAAATAATCTTTATTTAACAAAAAAATTTCAATTTCTAGCCATCCAGAACTTGGTAAAGAGGACAAAACATCGGCCTTTCGCATTCACTTATTCGTCTTTCAAACATATTCAAGAATGAATATAGGCACAACTATTCACTTCTTTTAAAACAAATTCCGGCTAGCACGGAAAGCATACGTTCCACATGAAATGAGGTTTCTAGATGCCTAGAAAAGAAAAGAAATTATAATACACATAAAAGATATAAACAGAACAAATTTTAATTATGGTAGACGGGACCTAGTGACATTGCCAAAATTCAAAAATTGGGACTTACAAAAATAAAAGTAACATGCCAGCGCAAGGGCCTACATATGGTGGTAACTCCCAGAAAAACTATTCCTAAATGATTCTCTGACAATTTACCGGTCAAGGGTCACCTATCCGAAACGGTACTATAGGCTGTTCGAATCATCGTAAATAACCACCAAAAGCACCATTTCCATACATAGACGGGAATTAAATTGTCTACCAAATTAATTTTTTTTAAAAGAATACTAAATGAAGTAAAATAAATTTAAAGTACTAAAAAAAAACTTGCTTAAATCAAAAGTACTAAAATAATTACATAAGTAAAAAAAAAAATGCTGGGACAAACTGTTATAATAAATATGTACAAATCAGCAATTTTAACTAATCAAAAAGTCCATGAAGTTGAAACACTAGATTAGAACAATGTGCAATCCAAATTTTAAAACAATGTAAATATTTAAACAATTTCTATTTTAAAACAATGTACTGGACAAAAAAAAATATATATTTAAATGTACTCAAATTATCTATAAGAAAAATATGACATACAAAATTCATATATGTACAAGAGAAAAATTATGTTATAAATATTAAATTTACAAAATTCAAAAGTTCATTTTTTGTCAAAGGTTTGGTGAAAATATCCGCAAGGTTTGATTTACCACGTACATAAGAAACAGAAAATTCACCATTATTTAAAAGATCTCTAATAAAAAATAATTTAACGTCAATATGCTTAGTTTTATAATTTTCCACTGGTGATTTTATGAAATCTATAGCAGCTTGATTATCAACCCTCATTACAGCATCATTATCTAAATTAGAAAAAATACATTCCTCAGCACATTCACGACGTATCCGATCAAACCAAACCAAATTCTTTACAGCCTCAGTCATTGCGATAAATTCAGATTCCATGGTCGACAAACTAACACATTTTTCTTTAAAAGTACGCCAGTCGACCGGAGACTTATCAAGCAAAACTATCTGACCGCCAATTGAGGTCCGATCGTCACGGTTAGCTGTGAAATCTGCATCGGAGAAAATTACTAAATCATTAGATTTACAAGAAAGTTTAAGTTTGTAATGAGAAGTTGATTTTACATAGCCCAATAATCTCAATAAACCATCCCAATGGAACAAACCAGGATTTGATTGAAATTGACTCAGGACATTAACAGAGTAGGCTATATCAGGACGAGTACAACCAGCTAAAAAAGAAAGACATCCCAAAACACTATGATACGGTAAATGAGACATTTCAGTTATATCTTGACTAGATGTAGGACAATGAGATTTGGAAAACACAGTACCTTTACTGATAGGTAAAGAAGAATGAGGAATTTTACACTTAGAAAATCTTTCACAAACATCATTAATGTAATTGGATTGGTGAATTACTACTCCAGATGGAGTATCCTCAAACTCAACCCCTAATAATTTTCTCGTTCTCCCCAATTCTTTTATATCAAAATTTGACTTTAATAAAACTAAAACTTTATCAATAAATTTCTTGTTTTCCAAAAATTACGATATCATCAACATAAAGAAGAAGTACAACATCTGTCCCATAAAGATAAACACAATTGCAAGATGATAACTTTCTAAATCCAATCTTAATTAAAACATGATGTATTTCATAAAACCATTCTCTCCCACTTTGATGTAATCAATACAGAGCCCGGTCCAGTTTGCAGTACAAAGTCTCTTTACCAGGTTCAACAAATCCAGGAGGTTGTAGCATATACACGTCCTCACTTAGTGGTGCATACAGGTAAGCACAGGTGACGTCACACTGAATATGCGACCACCCACAACATGAAACAAGAAGGGAGAAAAAGAACCGGATAACACCAAAATTTACAACAGGACTAAATGTTTCTTCATAGGATTCACCTTTAACCTGTTTAAATCCCTGGGCCACAAGGCGAGCCTTATGTCTAACTATCTGTCCAAACTCATCCCTTTTTATTGTGTAAACCCACCGGCAACCAACAGGAGTGACGTGATTAGGTAGTTCAGACAAATGCCAAACTCCACGTTCTTGCATAACCTTCATTTCCTGTTTCATTGCACTCCACCAAACCTGACTCTGCCTGGAATTACATGCCTGTTTAAAAGTCCTGGGAGTCTCTTCCCGATCTAGTCATGCTGAAGGGTGAACTAAACTCGAAACAACTGAATCACTCTCACTGTCACTATTGTCACTATCTGAAAAATCTGATGAATTACTTGGAATCGGAATAATGCCAGAATACGGATTTGAACCACTAAAATCAAATAAATCAGGATTAAACATCAATTTATTTTCTCTACAATAATTTTCAACATCATGAAGTGATCTAAGACGTTTGGTTTTGCCTAATTCATAAAAATAAATGTCAGTACGATTACCAGTACGACGAACAACAGGCTTCCTAGTCCAACTAACTTCCTTAAGATGGGTAATAGTAGACTGATTATTGCTAGACACTGAATCTTTACTCCCCACTCCACTAGGTTGAGAATCCGGGGTACTGTTGGAAGGACCTGGGATGGCCACAGGTACAACTTCAACAACGTCCTCCAGACTTTGCTCAACACTAGGAGAGAAAAGGGCATAATCATCGGTGCCCAGTGCAGCTCCACTGCGACCTAAACCACAACACGATTCATCAAAATTGACATTACCAGATTCAATAATTTCATTAGTCTCTGGAATCCAAATTCTATACCCCTTTGTTTTGAAAGTGTAATACTAAATAACCCTTACGGGCCTTTGCTTCAAGTTTAAATCGCCTTTGCTTTGGCACACCAACATAAGTAACCGTACCAAAAGGCCTTAAGTGTCGAACAGAAGGTTTTCTTCCACCATATAACTCAAAAGGGGTTTTCTTCAAAAGTTTGGGACAAACACGATTCCAAGTATAAACAAAATATTTAAGAGCTTCAGGCCAAAAACTAGGATCCAAGTTACTTTCAATTAACAATGTACGAATACCATCAGCTGCGGTAGACATGAACCGTTCTGCAACGCCGTTTTGTTGGGGAGTATAGACGTTTGTAAACTCATGACGAATACCTTTCTCACTAAAAAAATTATCAAAAGATTGATTAACAAATTCTCCACCATTGTCTGACCTAAAGGATTTAACCTTTCTTCCCAAGAAAGTCTCAGCCTTAATAATATGGTTTTTCACCACATCAAAAACTTCAGACTTCATACTTAAAGGATATACAGAAACCCGGCGAGAGAAATCATCAATGATTGAGAGAAAGTATTTTTCGCCATTTCGTCCCTCATTTCTACACGGTCCCCAAACATCAGCATACAGGAGCTCTAGTGGATGATTTGACCTGATATTTTTACTAGGTTTATGAGATACACTTCTAAACTTTCCTAACTTACAAAATTCACAAATGAAATCAGATTCCCTTAAGCCTGGTAATCCCCGTACACCTTGTCTGCGACTAGTATGAGCTACTAAAAATTGACTAATATGACCAAATCTGCGATGCCAATGCATCATTCGACTTCTAGCATTAGCGGACAATACTTCAAATTTAACAGACTTTTTACGGGAATCAGGGATTTTAGGATAAAGTTTATAGGTTCTATCTTTAAGATAAGCACTAAACAGGTACTCATCCCCCCGGTATATTTTCACCTCGCCTTGACTACCATAAAAAGATAAACCCTTCAAATCTAATTGTGGTCCAGACACAAGATTTCTACTTAATTGATCTGAATACATTACATTACATAAAGTAAAGACTCTTTGACCAAATCTTAGCTTGACTTCTCCTTTACCCTGAATAGGGAATAAAACATCCTTCACAGCCACGGACATTTCGTCATTTAAAGTCTCAAATTTAGAAAATAAAGTCCTATTATTACAAAAATGATGGCTCGCCCCACTGTCAAATAGCCAATCGCTTGATTTTACAACATTGCTTACACTTGAATGGGAAACAAATAAATTCAACTTACGTGAACTATCCGACGGTGATCTGGCAGCCTTTTTGGAACTCGAGAAATGTCCTCGACCATGGGGATTCCTTCCAACTGATCTGGACTCTCTATAAGATGGCAAAGGAGAAGCATCTGAACTAGAAGAAGTGGCACCAGTACTACATTCACTTGAAACTGAAGATGGACTATTAAACCTAGAGCGACGATCATTTCTTCGTGAGGGAGAAAAACGTTGAGGAGACACAGAGTTCTTCTTAGAATAACATCTCGACCTCAAGTGACCCAGTTTTCCACATGACCAACATCTTCTATCCTTGAATCTGTTTTTAGTAGGCTGTCTTATATTAGATTTAGAAAAACTTGATACATTTACACTTTTAACACTGTCCTTATCCCGAAGCCTCATTCTAGTTTCTTCAGCAATAACACTATCCACAATTTTTTCAAATTGAAAATCTTCATCAGATTTACTCAACAACAACTGGACAATATTATCATAAACTGATGGCAAGTATCTCAAAAACTGATAGCATAAATAATTCTGTGAAAAATTGTCATCAATTTGTTTTAAATCAAGATAAATTTTCTTAAGTCGGGAGGCAAATAAATTTATTTATAGACTCTCCATGTCTAATCCTGGCTTCCATTAATTCTGTAAATAAAGTTAAATGGTGAGCTCTAGTATCAGGATGAAAATTTTTCCGAAGTCTGTTCCAAGCATCTGTAGGTTCCTTACAGTCATCAATGATTCTTTTAAATTCTGGCTCCACATTGAGATAAATCAGAGAAAGTACTTGATTAGCACGTAAAGTGAATAATTTAACATTCTCAGCTGTAACAGTTGAAGACACCTCTGGAATTTTCTGATCTTTATCAATTATCTCCCATAGACCCTTCTCCATTAACAAGTAACGCATATCAGAGATCCATGTTGAAAAGTTTCTTGAATTGAGCTTCTCAATCTGGTTGGTAGCCATGTTGGAAAATAAAACACTTTGAACTGGCAAAGAAACACCTTGAAAACTATCCTTTAATTCTTTTTCTGTTTGCCCCCCCGACTCTTCTAAATTTTCATCCGTTTCAACCTCTTTACTCATTTAAATTAACAAGTATCTTTCATGAAAAAAACTTGTAAAAAAAACTTGATCCCATCAGTTATTGCTGTAATTTACTTTAGAAGATGAAATATTGCCATACTTCAAGTCTATTTTAACAAAAAAACCAGTTGGAAAAATCAATTCTGTAAATCAATTAAGTTCAATTGCAGAAAAAAATTATGAAGAATTTAACTGAGTACATATTATAATTCAGTTCAATTGTAAAAATTCAAATTTAAATGAAGAAAACTTGTTAAAACAATAAAGTTCAACTGCATAAACTAAAATTTAAATGAAGAAAACTTGACAAATCAATGAAACTTGACAAAATAAATCTTAATTTCAATAAAGTAGATGCATAACTGCACATTTTCAACTGTAAACAAACTCTTACTAAAGCTGTAACTTAATCTCTTGAAATAAAAGTTCTGTAACTTGAAATTATATATAGTTTACTTCATAAATACATACTGAAAATCATCTTCTAGTTATGGAAAATATAGCCCATAACCTCTTGTAGTGAGTATTTTATTTAGATACATCAGCAGAAGTGTAATGCAGAAGAAGAGTGACTGAAAAAAAACCATACTAGAAGAATTGTTTTGTTTAATAGCTACTTGAAAAAAGGAAAGTCTCATATGATACTAAAATCTCTTTTATTTCTTTAATATAGAGACATTCAATCACTTTCAGCATTTCCACTAAAAGCAGTTAATTCATACAACTTTAAATCATTAATAAAACTTAATAAATATATTTAGAAACTTAACAATTAAAAAATAAACTCAACAAATTATCAATTTGATCCGGACCAGCCGGTCAAACTTTACATTACTATATCAGATAACAAGATCCATGCCAATTACCAACACCCCTCAGAACTAAACAGATCTGATATTTATATATCTGAAATAAGGACGTTTAGATCGTCATCGATCAAACGGACGAATCACAAACGAACACCTGGCAGGTGTAAAAAGAAACAATTAAGATTTGCATAATGACGATCGATCTTTAGCTACGATGTCGCCATCTAGTGGGAAAAACATCGTTAGAAAAATTGAAACAGTCCAGAATTGATAAAGAAAGGTGTTGCATGGAAAAGATCGTTTTTAATGTAAACAAAACGGTAATTGATAATTAACAGTATAAAATAAAGTTTAAACAACTGAAAAATAAGTAACTGAAGTAAGTATGTTTTAATTTACATTCTATTAAATAAATTAAATAAGTTATTTTATAAAAATGATAAAATGACTAAACATAGCATAAACTTTCAAAATAGATGATATAATATGATTAAATAGCTATGTCTATAGGCATGAGGGAAAGTTAGGAGGCGATGAGAATAAAATAAACTAAGGATTTTCTCATCAATTTCCACTATTGGAATTTAAAAAGGGATATTTTATAGCCTTATCAGCGTTATAGTACACTAAATGAAGTAAAGAAACAGCAGAATCTTCGGTTTTTCCCCTTGGAAGGTAAAAGAGAACGTCTCGCAGTAAGAAACTTCGTAAAATGAAGAAACAGTGAAATCTTCGGTTTTTCATCTCAGAGTGTAAAAGGGAAGATCTCACGAAAATATCAAAAGTTAATTATGCTTTAATTAATAAATTGCTTCCTAATTAAAGATTCGGTTTTAATGTGCACACAGTAACATTCCAGACTATGTGTGTGCCAAATATCACATCTATAAGTGTAATAAATTTTTCTGGACATCTGACAGAGGGAAAGACACACTATTTCGTTTTTATTAATAAGCTATTAAAATAAGCAAAATATGCATTCACATTAAAGAACAGCTATACTATAGGACCTAGTTGGCAAACTTTGAAATTTGAAAAATAACTAGGACGTTTCTTGCCAAGGTCTTTACTTATGCAATTGTGATAGCTATTTTTATTCAGATCGTTGATATGACAAAAAGTATTAAAAGTCACCAACGGGTTCCTGTATTAAAGCTATAACCACATTAATCTGTAAAAGATAAAATCAAGGGGAAAAAAAAAAGACATAAGACTTAACGAAATTAACATTTTAAATCTAAATAAATAATATATATTTTTATAATTTTAATGTCATGATGTCAGTTTTATCAGAAATTTTTTATGATACAGGTTTTAACTTTCCTTTTATTATTATTAATAATATTATTATTATTTAAAACATGTACAGAAAAGTTTCTTTTACATGTTAGAAAAAATAAATGAAATAAAAAAAGTTGTAAGTTTTTTATTTTATTGGCAACAGGCTGAAATTACAACACAAAGAAAAATGTCGAGAAATTTAATAGAGTTAAATACATTTTAATTAATAACTTTCTTCCTAATTAAAAATTTGGAAATATGGCTTCCAAGTACATACAGAGACATCGTAACCTATTTGTGTGCCAAATGCCATGTTTGTAAGTGCGGTAGATTTTTCTGTAGACTACTGACAGATGGAAAGACAGATGCCATTTTGTTTTTATTAATAAGATATATATATATCCCATAGGATAACATGGGAAGGAATCAAGAAAAAAAATCTAACTGATGCGTAGCCTTAACCATGAACTTTAAGCCACTGTTTGTCATAAACCAAACAGTAGTAACAAAATTTTAAATGTAAAATACCTTAAAAATATAAAATAGCTGCAATTAAATCTGATATGAACCGTGCAATTAACATCTGATTAAATAAGGCACTACTAAAACAGATACTTAACAAAATTATAGAAATTTATCAAAATAAAGGTTATAATTAAAAACTAATGAATAAGCTTTATAAATTAAAAAATTAAGTATAAAAAATGGATTAAAAAAAAAAAAAAAAAAAAAAAAAAACTATCAATTCCAAACAAAAAAACAAAAGTGAAAAGCTGCCAAATCAGAAATAAATATATAAATAAAAACATTTTTCAATAGATTAGAAGAGATAATGGCAAAACTGATAATCAGAAACTGCTGGTATTTGTAAAATTACTTTTATAACAGAAGAAGGTAAGATAGGTCATACTGGCATGACAAAAACAAAAATCAGAATTAAAAAACATTTTAACTATATATAACTTTTTAAAATTAACAAATTACAATATTTATTTGTATGTCGTAAAGTATGAAGCAGTCGAAATTTTAGAAGAGCACATTGCATGTAATGACACAGTGCTCAGGGGTGGCGCCAGCTAGGGGGCTGGAAGCCCCCCCCCCCCCCGTCGGGGAGTCTGTGACCCCCCCATCGGGGCATACTCCTAAAATCTCTTGGGGGAAAAAAATACAAAATTTTCAGTTTTTCTACTTTTGGCAGCATTTTCTTCCCTTGTACAAATTTGGAGCATTCCAGTTTTTTCATTCTGTATTCAATAGAAGAAAGTATTGGATTCGTAAAAATTTTCAGCTTCCAGTATTCCATGAATATACATGTTTTGAGAGGTCCATAACACGTTTTGACCATGATATTTTCAGAAAATGTCTGTCTGTGGCACGGTGATCTCAAAAACCACTAGCAGTACTAACAAATGGAATGGTACAAATATTAACAGTAATATTATTAACAGCATTGCAGCTTTTGATAAATACTTATATAATAAACTCTCTTTATGTAGTGCCCCCCTGTCGGGGAGGTGGTGTCCCCCCATCGGGGAATTTCTGGTGCCATTACTGACAGTGCTATTGAAAATCAATGCAAGGAGGCTCAGAGGAAGAAAATAAGAGAAGTGACAAAAGCAAGAGCAGCTCATAACTGATTGAATTCTAAGAGGAAGAAGAGACAAAATCATGAGCAGCGGCCAATTCACCCAAGGTTCTCATCAGAGGAAAAAACTGAATGAGAATTTCTCACCCTTCCTCAAAAACAAAGTGAGACTTTTAAAAACTATGTGAGATTTCCAAAATTAAGACCCCCCAAATAAATTTTGAATAATATTGATAAGTCTTTTACATGGATACACAGAATTCATATCTGGAATTAATCCCTTTTTGCTTAATTCCTACTCATCTGAGCAGATTTTTCCTTCTAGGACAGATTTCAAAATGTGTTTATGGAGTGTTAGGCACATTTCTACTTTTTAGAATAGCAAAAGTTTTTTTTTTTTTTTTTTTTTTTTTTAAAGCTGTATTTCATTGAATGGATGGGGGAGATCAAGAAGTCACAGATACTTGAGCAGATTAGGGTCCTGTTTTTTCTATTGTAGGACGAGTATAAATCTAAAGAGAAATGATTATAAAAAATTTCTTAGTGTTTTTTTTAATCAATTCCTAAAAAATGAAAGAGTTTGCAAATTTCTCGCAATATTAAAAGTTTTTAAGTGAGAAAATAAAAATATATGCAAGATTCTCACTGTCTCACGCTCTAATGGGAACCCTGTCACCTAATGTTTGATGAAGGCTGTATGGGTGTAGTCAAAAATGTTAATAAAGAAAAATATTTAGGTATTTAACTTCTTAAACTACAGCTATTTTTGAATAAAATGTACCAATAAAGGAAATTTCTAAGAGACTTTGTTTCTTTTTACACTTGTGGTGAAAAGTTAAATTTTTCTTGGGTGTGGAATCAGTGTGATTAATGAAGATATGTGATTATCCATTATAAAATAAATTATTGCTACTACCATGGAAAGCACATTTATTTGCTGATGCAGGATTAACAACTATTAAATTACTGAGTTAAACTAATAAAAAAATAAAATTAAAAAGAAAGAAAGAAAAGGAAAGATTTGAAAATTAAAGAATATATTTGAGTGTTTATGTTTTGAAATTAATGTCAATTATGTAAGGATCCTAGAGCCTAGATGGTATACCCTCCACCAGAGTTTTATTTACCTAGATCACATTCACCTAGATCATAGTTACCTAGATCATATTCACACAAGTTTCAGAGAAAACTTCAAACTACTAGACTAAAAAGTATAATTTGTGTTCAAACTCGGTAAGGCCCATCTACCAGCATTGAGAGTTGAAGCTCTTGGCCATTGGTGAGATGAGATGTATTTGAGACTTGTATTGGGGGGGGGGGGGAAGAGACAGAGAAAAGAAAAATGTAATTAAAAATAAATACAAAAGTAAAACCTTCATTATTTTCCCTTTCAGGTATAATTCTTTTTCTTGAGCTTCTTAAACTATCATTGCTGTCCTCACTACTTGCTTCGTTTCCACTATCACTAGACATTTGTTTCATCATTTTACGTCGCTCATTCATCTCTTTTTCTTCACGCTGCTTCTCACGTAATTTCTCTTGAACAAGATCCTACATACAATAAATTGACAAATAAATAAAAAAAGCACTTTTTTAAAAAAATATAATTAATTCTTCTGAAGGAAAGAAAAAAAGAAATAATTAATATAATAAAAATAAAATAATGACATAAATAAGTTTAAAGCAGCTTTTGGTTGATTTAAATCAGAGACTATTAAATTAATTCTAAAATTAGTAGTTCTGGTGCATCTAAGTTTGATATGAACAAAGATTACAATATTTACAACAATTACAACAAAGTAAACAAAGATTACAATATTCAAATATATAGTTTTGGCCATTAACAGAAATAATTCTAAACAATTTATACCAGCAGTTAAATATTAAAATGAAATTTATGGAATTAAGTAAATTATTATTAAAGTTAAATATTTAATTTAAAATAGGAGGCAGTTCTAAAAATGTTTTGCTGTATATTATAGAGAGCAATATCATAACAAAAAGTTAATGTTTAATAAATAACAAACCAAAAGGTAAATTTAGCCTTACATTAACTTTTATGAATATTTAATCTGACTTTTTATTTAATAATCACCTTAGGACATGAAGAATGTTCATATGATATCATTACTTATTTTGAGATTTTTCTTACGTGATGGTATCATATTGGAATTACTTTTACCATAACTTTATATATTCTATGATACAATCTCCAGGCAAATAAGATATTTCATTTGGCAAAATTAATCAAGTTATTTGTACCAAGAACATTAATTATATTATATTAAACAATTAATAAATAAAACTTCCTTGTGGCTGTACATTTATTAAATAAATAAATTAGTTATTTGTTATATAACCAAACTTCAGGGAAAAATTTTATTTCATATACAGTTTGTTATGAGAAAAATTGTGCATGAAAACTAGATATGTTAAAATGTTATTTTGAAGAGAAAAAAAAAAAAAAGAAAAAAAAAAGTTAATTTTTATACTTACTAAATGTAAATAACACTGATTGCCACAAGGAGTGGAGTCAGGTCTCATGTCACATATTTTATGCTTAAATTGACTTGGCGATGGATGAAATGCTTAAAGAGAAAGAAAAAGGAAATAAGCTTTGAATATACATAAGCAATATCATTAGTATCAATATGAAAATTGTTTCTGGCAAACAGAATATATATTTCACATGTTACTTAAAACTAATAAAATAAAATAAATACAAATTAAAAAATTGAGGAGCCACATTTCATAGGTCTTTATTGTTCAATGTCTGGACTCTAAAGAGACAGATGCAGAATGTACAAGCTAGTAGCTATAGATTACGTCTACATGATATTGATAGTACCTGTACATTTTAGTTTTAATTTACTTTTCATAACCTTATATGGTAATGACAGATGAACAAAGGATTGGGGATCTTACACAATCATCTTTTTCGACACGTGGCAAGGCTGATGCAATATCTAAACCCGAATGGAATATATAGTTAAAATTATAAATTCTTAATAAATAATAATAGTTAAATTATATTAATTATCCAGATTAATGAGATATTAATTTTATTATTACATCCAAAGATGCTTCGATTCACTTTTTCATGCGAAACTTTTTCATGCTCCAATGACTGTTTTAAATCGAAAGTAAAACATTTAAAGTTTACTAGAAAATCTGGATTTTGTGAAATTTCCCCACCAAAATTTTTTTTTTCTTTTTTTCCCCTCCTCAAAATTAAAAATTCTAAATGCAACGCTTTCTTTCTTTCTTTTCTTTTTTTTTTTTTTTTTTAGATTTGTCTTCCCAAGTGCAATTTCTTTAACCATGAAGAAATTTTGAGTCAAGTTATGCTCGCAAATTTATTTTTGGTCCCCCTTGCCCCCACCCCACCAAAGAATAAAAGGGAGGAATTTTACAAAACTGCATCATAGTGTGTGCTAGGGTTTTAGAATTGAGCTCGAACTTGTCTAAACACTGCTTTGAAATGATTACACGAGTCCGCTTTTGATCCACTGTCAGCAATCATGGCAACCATCTTGCTGATAACTTTTTCATACCAAAATGCTCATGCAAGATATTGAATACACATTCATTTGAAACGTTTACCTTCTTAGCTATCTCACACACTTTCACACGGTGGCCTTCTAACATAATATCATGGATTTTGTTGCCCATTTCTTCAGTTGTGGATCTCAACCAGACGTCCAGAACACTCTGTATCTGTTGTGCTCGTACATCCACAATGAATTTCCGTAAACCACTTGTGAGCCATACAACATGATGGAGCAGAGTTCCGATAATATTTTTCAACTTTTCTTCAGTTTTGGTAATTGTTTTTCTGTGCACAAAATGTGTACACTCGTACACACGTTCAACACACAAAATTCTTTTTTCTCCATAATCAAAACAAACACGCCAATCGTTTGCTTTTGAATCCAATACAACACAATTGATTTAAAATATTGTGTGCAAATTTCATGAATGTTGCTACAGATGATAATAAACTGAAAGCATAATAACAAGAGTGCGATCAGAGCACCACCTTTTTTAAAGTCACAGACTTATTGAACTGCCCTCGTATATGTATAAATGAAAGGTTATATGAAATAACATTTCCCCTACCCTCCTCAGGGAGCAAATTTCCAAAATTTCCAAAATTGGTTTTTAGGTATTCGAATTTACTTTAGTTTAAAGTAAAAATCTAAGGGTTTTTTTTTTCCAAATAAGAAATTGTGCTTTTTCGTCCTTCTTCCTCCCCACCCCCACCCCCCACCCCCTCTTTGGAAACAAAATTTTAGAAATTTTAGAAATTTGTTTTTAGGTATTTTCAATTTGCTATATTTTAAAACAAAACTCTTACATATATCTTTTTTTTTTTTTTTTTTTTTAATGTTGAAATCTCATTTTGCCCTATAGTCCAGGCAACAAAGGCCAAAATTTGACGAATAGAGGAAAAAAACCGTGTAGTTTTGAAATTTTACATACTCATAGCCTAGAGGGTCCTGAACAACGTACTAAAAGTCCCTGCCCGTGGGGGATGAGCGGGGGGCAGGGGGGGCATTTAAGGGGGCAATTTTCAGTTTTTATTAAATATCTTAAAAACTATAGCATTTAGAGAAAACATGTCAATTACAAAATTATTCTACATAAAATTTCCTACAAAAATGTATATTACATTTTGTTTGTACGATCATTAGTTTAGAAGATATAAGGAGATGAAATAACACATTTTCTTGAAAAATTCTTTTTTGCAATAGTAAAATCAACTAAAGTGTGCAATTAAAAGGGTTCTTGTCAAATATTTTCTAATGTAAAAAACAAATATATACATAGGGAATATGCAAGGATAATACAGCATGTTTTGTAAGTTTTAAATAATTTTAAGGCTAGCAGGCGCAAGTGGCGGTTTGAGTAAAAATCTAGATAACGAAGACCCAAAATCGATCAACATTAATAAAAAAAAAATCGTGTAGCTTAGAAATTGAGCACAAGGGGGGGGGGGGGGCATTTAAAGGGGGCACATTTCAGGTTTTATTAAGTATCTTGAAAACTATCGCATTTAGAGAAAAAAAATCTCAAAGCTATAAGATTTTTTTAATGTTGATCGGTTTTGGGTCTTCGTTATCTGGATTTTTACCTAAACACCACTTGCGACTACTAACCTTAAAATTATTTAAAACATACAAAACATGCTGTATTATCCTTACATATTCCCTATGCATATATTTGTTTTGTACATTAGAAAATATTTTATCAGAACCCTTTTAATTCCACAATTTAGTTGATTTTACTATTGCAAAAAAAAAAAAAAAAAAAAAAAAAAAAAGAATTTTTCAAGAAAATGTGTTATTTCGTTCCCCTATATCTTCTAAACTATTGATCATACAAACAAAATAGAATATACAATTTTTTTAGGAAATTTCACGTAGATTAATTTTGCAATTGAGATTTTTTTTCTCTAAATGCGATAGTTTTCAAGATACTTAATAAAAACTGAAATGTGCCCCCTTTAAATGCCCCCCCCATGGTTAGGGACTTTTAGTACGTTATTCAGGGCACTTAACTTAATAACTGTGCTCAATTTCTAAGCTACACGATTTTTTTTTTTTTTTTTTTTTTTTTAATGTTGATCGGTTTTGGGCATTCGTTATCTAGATTTTTACTCAAACCGCCACTTGCGCCTGCTAGCCTTAAAATTATTTAAAACTTACAAAACATGCTGTATTATCCTTGCATATTCCCTATGTATATATTTGTTTTTTACATTAGAAAATATTTGACAAGAACCCTTTTAATTGCACACTTTAGTTGATTTTACTATTGCAAAAAAGAATTTTTCAAGAAAATGTGTTATTTCATCTCCCTATATCTTCTAAACTAATGATCATACAAACAAAATGTAGCATACATTTTTGTAGGAAATTTTGCGTAGATTAATTTTGTAATTGACATTTTTTCTCTAGATGCGATAGTTTTTAAGATATTTAATAAAAACTGAAAATTGCCCCCCTTAAATGCCCCCCTGCCCCCCGCTCACCCCCCACGGGCGGGGACTTTTAGTATGTTTTTCAGGACCCCCTCGGCTATGAGTATGCAAAATTTCAAAACCACACGATTTTTTTCTTCTATTTTTCCTATTTTGACTGGACTTATCCAGATTTTTACTCAAACCGCCACTTGCGCCTACTAGCCTTAAAATTATTTAAAACTTACAAAATATGCTGTATTATCCTTGCATATTACCTATGTATATATTTGTTTTTTACATTAGAAAAAATTTGACAAGAACCCTTTTAATTGCACACTTTAGTTGATTTTACTATTGCAAAAAAGAATTTTTCAAGAAAATGTGTTATTTCATCTCCCTATATCTTCTAAACTAATGATCGTACAAACAAAATGTAATATACATTTTTGTAGGAAATTTTACGTAGATGAATTTTGTAATTGACATTTTTTCTCTAAATGCGATAGTTTTTAAGATATTTAATAAAAACTGAAAATTGCCCCCCTTAAATGCCCCCCTGCCCCCCACTCACCCCCCACGGGCGGGGACTTTTAGTATGTTGTTCAGGACCCCCTCGGCTATGAGTATGCAAAATTTCAAAACTACACGATTTTTTTCTTCTATTTTTCCTATTTTGACTGGACTACTACTCTTCCTCCAAGACCAAATTTCTAAAATTCCAGAAGCTGGTTTTTAAATATTTGTTTTAGTCACATTTTAAAGCAAAATTTTTATGGATATCTTTTTTTTTTCTTTGAGATATCAAGGTTTTTTGTGAAATCATGTTCTGTCTCCCTCCCCTCTTGGGAGGTGAATTCTGTAAAATTGCTTCTTAGTGGGTGTGCTCATGCTATGTGCTCTATACTCTGACTGAGTTTCGAGTCAATAGCTCCAGCAGATTTTGCTGTGCATTGTTTTGCTGTGAGTTAGTGAGTGAAGTACTCTTTTATATTATAGATTTAGTTGTTATGCAAATCAATTTTCAGTATATAAATATATTTTATGAATACATATTTTTAAAAAACTCACGGTGAAGAAAACAATCATATTTGAAACATCTACGACAAAATAGGGTATGGAAGGAATGCATGCTCTGTTCCCTGGCAACAGATTGAGCCATAGGTCCATCCATATTAGGAGTACATTCAGGGACAGATGAATTTGGATCTTTTTTCTCAACAAGTTCACGGTACCTACATACAAAGTATATTCCATTTAAATGAATAACAAATATGCAATGAAATGAATTTAAACAATGCAGAGAAAATGAAAAGGTTCATATTTTAGATGGAAAGAATAACTTAATATCTTACTTGCATTAATAATGAATAAAACAATTACCTCTGCTTAAGTTGATCAGGAGTTCCTTTATCAGGAAATACAGAAGATATTGCAGCAAATATAATATCATATTGCTCTGGAATTGGTTTTCCTAAAGAAGGAAAATACAGTTTGATTTACTAATCTGCAGTGAAAAAATTATTTATATAAAACACCAAACATAATAAATAAAGAAGGAAAAGTATAGAACAAGAATGTCAGAAAACATTAATATCCAATAATTAAAACAAATAATTTTAATATGTCATAATGAACTAAAAAAATAGCCCCAGTAAATGCAATGTACTTTTTTTTTTTTTTTTTTTTAATAATTGTTAGTTTTCTTAAATGAATTGCCGAATATTATTGATTAATGAACTTCATTTGCATAGCTGTAAAATCATTCTATAGTTCAGATTTAGCTTGAAATGGCTCAGTACTCATATGAACATTGAAATATTGTCAATAGCTTCTGAAGTTCAAACTGAACTCTTTCAGTTATGCCCACCTCTTTCTGTCATGAATAATTGAAATAAAAGGCTGGTGTGACTAAATTTTGAAATAACATGATGAGTCATATTTAAATACAGTACTTATATATATATTAAGATAAATCAAGCATACCATGGTGTGGGGGTCTATTCCATGATGGAGATCCATTTTTCTTAATACGATTTTTATCATTATCTTCTTTATCTAGTTTGATGCCCTTAGGATCTAACTGAGTAGCTAAAGTATCAACTAATTCAACAAAAATTTCGTCATTGATGAAACCACATTCTCGATCACCATGCACTTTTCCGTCATAATTTTTGAGCAGTTCTTCAATGAAAGATCCATCTTGATCAAGAACTTCATCACCCATATAGGGAATGTTGTGTAGAACAGTTTCATCATCAACCTACATAATGCAATATTTTCTGAATTTACGTTCAAGTCAAATTACACTAACATAAAATAAGATTGAATGAGAATAATAAATTTTTGCATAAAAGAATATCATGGCAACACATATTTCTTGTAAAAAAGCACCAGAGAACTGGCATTAATAAATAAAAAATTTTTTGGATAAACATCATAAAAAGCAAGAACTCACAACAATTGTTTTGGGTTGAAAGAAAACACAACCTTTTATCAGGCGAACAAAGTAGGCACAAGTGATGCAAACCAAAGCTGCATTGGTATGCAGCACTCTTGCCTACTTTGTTCACCTGACGAAGAATCGTGTTTCTAAGTTTCTTATTACATATGTTTCTTCCCCTTCCCCCCCTTTTCTTAAGTGTGTATCTATTAGTTTCACAGTATGAGTAACATTCAGAATGAGTTTTACTTTGTTTTCTTCTATATTCAATGAAAAACAGTATTGGATTTTTAAAAAAAATTAATTGCAAGTTTTTGAAAGTTTTATATTGAGTTTTGAGCATTTTGGAATGATGTGTATCTGTGACAAAAATTATATGGCAGTTTTAGATGAAGAACAGTGAGAGTACAGAATTTCATGAAAATTTACATTTATTTGCACCTTGATGTCTATCAACTTTTGGTGCATATTGCCCAAAAAGGTGGCATTCCTATGCTGCAATATCCCTAATTTACAGGAAGTCTATATCTCAGCTTCTACATTGTATAATTATACAAAACTTAATACGTCAGAATTCTCTCTGACTTATGAAACATGATTCTAATTCAATTTATGTACATATCAGCCATTAGATGATACTGCTATTCTGTAATTTTCTCTGTTTACAGCAATGTTTCTCCATCTTTTTTTTTTTTTGGTTGACAGCCCCACACTTGAATTATGGCGCACTTTATTTGCCACACATATAAATACCAAAGTATTGTATGATATAATTATAGTATTGATCTTCTAAATAATAAAAGCTCAAGATTCCTGGGGATAACACGATGAAACTAATGTTATAGTTTTAAAAAAATGCATTGAAATAAAGAAAATAAATTTTTATCCCTGATTTAGAGAAATAAGTCAAATAATAATAAAAAGATAATTTTGTGGAAAAAAAAAAAACATCAGAATTGTAACAATGTACTGCGAAAAAATAAACTGTGATTTGAAACAAATAAAAATAAGAATAAAAGACAATTTAGAGGGGAGGAGCTGTAATTCTACTTAAAGACCACCAACTGCAGATTTGGCTATTTACTTTTTCAGTCACTGCTATAATAACTGTCAAATTATCATCAAAACATTTAGCTAATTTAGTGTTTAGAGGAAAAGGTAAAAAATACTTAAAAAATGATTACAATAAATAGTAAAAAAACTAATAATATTAAAAATAATATAAATGATAATGAAACAAATTGGGGGAATGGAATGGTACATTTGGATTATTGGGATTGGACTGAGGTAGAGTTAAAAAAAAGAAAAAAAAAAGGGGAATAAATTTGAGGTACAAACAAATAAACTAGCAATGACTTTGATGGATTTTCAGTGAAGTTAATTTTCATAACTAATTAATCTTAAATTACATTTCATTACTCGAATTTCATTATTTTAATAAAAAACACAGTTAAAGTTTAAATAATCGATTTTTCATTATTGACTATGGCTACTGTTTTCAATTTAGCAAACATAGAAAATTTGAAAATGGATTTATTTAGAAATTTTGATGTTAGGTAGGTAAAGACTGACTAGTAATTATAATTTTTAAAAATCAGAAAGGTGAGCTTATATTATTGAACAAATTAAATAAGAACAAGGCTCTAAAGTCAACTGGCAATTTTGAATTTTAGTGTCAACTTTTAAATTTTTCTTGCTTTTTAGACTTTATTTTTGTCAATGCTGAAAAATGCAAATTTACAGAATCAAAAGACGCAAGAATTTTAATAGCTTTCAAGTTGATTGCAGGAGAAAAATTTTTGATAGAAAGCTAAAATTCGTCAAAATATTTCTTGAAGAATGTTAAACAGTAAAACATAATGTTTTTCAAATCAGTGAACTGTTCATATAAAAAAATAAGGTACAAATTTGGTGTTTTGCAAATTACAAATGTGTTGATTAAATATTCACATTCGTAAACTGAAGGCGAAGATGAGGTTTGAAGTTAATCAATGGCGCTTTATAATTTTGTATGCATTGTTTGTTTGTTTTTTCCTGGCATCCAAAATAACTATCAAAATTTCCTTTTGATATTTTAGATTTCCATAGAGTTATTTTTTCTTCAAATAACTTCAGTTTTGATCTGGATGTGATGATGTTATCAGATGGGCCTCGAAGACTTGAATTCTGAAAGTTCTGTTAGGTTACATTTATTTTCTATTACCAATGCCTCTTGTATTTACCCTCCTTCACTGTATAATAGATCATTCCAATAACAACTGGCGCGCCACCACTTGAACTGTTCGTACGGCGCATCTTTTACCTGTACTTGTTGAATATTTGTTTCTCTATGTGTAACCATGTGATGTGAGTGTTCGTCTAATTAAAAATCGTTTTGTTTTAATATGGACTCATCAATATGCATTATTATTTGCGTGCTCTGCTTTCTAAGCCCAATAGGTTATGGGCCCAGAGCAAATTAACTTTTATTTACGATAAATAGACTTTTATCTGTTTGATAGACGATCACTGTTGACAATGGCGTCTTATGGAACACTACGTATTGAAACGCTAAACAAAGACAAATACGAAACTTGGAAAATACAGATGAAGGCACTCTTGATAAAAAATGAATCCTGGATTTATGTATCTGGCTCGAAACCAAAGCCAGAGCTCGTAGTAAGTGATGCGAAATCAAAAGAACAGTTCGACAAATGGACTGATATGGATGAAAAGGCCAAAGCCGACATAATTTTGTGTATATCGCCTTCAGAATTAAAACAAATAAAAAACTGTGAAACATCTATGGATATATGGAAAAAATTAGAAGAAATATATCAATCTAAAGGCCCTGCCAGAAAAGCGTCACTGTTGAAGTCGCTTATTCAGCATAAAATGGCAGATTCCTCGTCTGTGAGCATTCAAGATCATCTTCGAAAGTGTTTTGACATAGTCGATAAACTCTCTGAAATAGATATTAAAATAGATGATGATTTGTTAACTGTGATGTTGTTATACAGCCTACCATCCAGCTACGAAAATTTCAGGTGTGCGATAGAATCCAGAGACGAACTACCAAAACCAGAAGTACTTAGAATAAAAATAGTGGAAGAAAATGATGCCAGGCGCCATGATGACAAACCGAGCGATGGAGAGTTCATGACTGATAATTTTTGGAAGAAACCTTCTCCGTGGAATAAAAATAAAAGAAATCCAAAAATTACGGAACAGTACACTCAGAACGAAAAAGACAATTCAAAAATTACTTGCTTTAAATGCAAACGTCTCGGTCACCGTGCAAATCAGTGTGAGAAAGACAAATCATTTAAATATCGACAAAACAGTCTAGGACTACTGGCCAGCACAAATTCAATGAATACGTGCATGTTATCCAAAGAACAATCCGAGAATCTTTGGTGTGTGGACAGTGGCTGTACTCGACATATGTGCCAAAATGACTCCAAATTTCACGATTTAAAGGATACGATATAAAATCTGTAAATTTAGCGAACAATGAAACAACTGATGTGTCCGGTCTTGGTAAAGTGTTAATTAAAGCAGAAGTGAACTCAAAACTTCGAAATGTTGAAATTAACGATGCTCTATTGGTTCCAGAATTGAAAACTAACTTATTATCTGTATCACAAATGTGCGACAAAGGCTTCACCGTAACTTTTAAAGACAAATGTGCTATTATAAATAACAGAAAGAAAAATGTGACTCTAATTGCGGACAGAAAAAATTAACTTTATTATTTGTGGGATAATAATGATATAAATAATGCAGCTAATTTTTCTAGTGAATCAATCGATAGTTCTAAAAATATTTTTGCTGATGTAGAAAAGTGGCATTGTAGAATGGGTCATCTAAATGTAAAAGATTTGATTGATTCAAATTTAAAGGGTCATATTAGGGGGTTAAATATTAAAAAAGTATCTGACTTCAATTGTGAAGTATGCGCGTTAAATAAAATGACCCGTGCACCTTTCCCTAAGCACACAGATCGTGTTTAAAAAATGTTAGAAATAGTTCATTCGGATATTTGTGGCCCCATTAGGATACCCTCCATAGGTAAGTCTATTTATTTTATTACATTTATTGATGATTATTCTCGTTATCGTGCAGTAAAATTCTTAAAAACTAAAGATGAAGCATTACATGCTTTTAAAGAAATCAAAGTTCTTTGGGAAAATGAAAAATCTATAAAAATTAAAAAATTCATGAGTGATAATGGGGACGAATTTATTGGGACTGAATTTGAAAATTTCTTGAAAGAAAATGGTATTCAGCATAGATTAACAACCCCTTATTGCCCAGAGCAGTCGGGCGTTGCTGAGAGAAAAAATCGAACCCTTGTCGAAATGGCGCGTTGTCTATTATCACAATCAAAATTACCCTTAAATTTATGGGCAGAAGCTATTAAGAAATAGATGCCCAACAAAAGCTTTAAATGGAAAAACCCCATATGAATTATGGAATAATGAAGTACCAAATGTTAGTTATTTTAAGACTTTTGGTTGCATTTCTTATTATTTCAATAATCAACCTAAACATAAATTTTCCGCAAGGTCTAAAAAAGGAATATTTGCAGGTTATTCAGAAAATTCTAAAGCATTTCGTATTTATCTTCCTGAATCAAACAAAGTAATTATATCCCGTAGCGTTAAATTCTTTGAAGCGAAATCTAATGATTTTTAAAAAATAGGTCAATTGTATCCAGATGCTTCTCAAAGAGAAATACAATTAAGTGAATCGCAAAATGAGTCACACGTGCAGTCAGAAGAGAAAATTTCTCCTCCTCAAATAAAAAATGAAAGTGATGAACTGTCACGTGACCTTGTAACTGCGCCTTCCGAAGTTTCAGAAGAGAAAAATATATTATCATTGCGTAATCGCGAAATAATTCGACAGCCGGAGTCAAGTGCAAATACTGTTTATAATTTTAATTCGGAAATAGAAATAAATAATGCTTTAAAGGGATCCGAAGCTTCGAACTGGTATAAAGCTATGACTGACGAAATAAAAGTAATATTAAAAAATGATACATTCGAAGTGGTAGACAGGCCCGAGAAACAATGCATTAAAGGTAGATTTGTCCTTACAAATAAATATGATCAAAATGGATCTCTTTTGAAATATAAAGCGAGATTAGTAGCCCGCGGATTTAGTCAAAAATTAGGTATAGATTTTCGTGAGACTTTTTCTCCTGTGGCAAGAATGGGGTCGATTAGAGTCTTGGCAGGTTATGCTGCTAAATTAGGAATAAAAATACATCAATTTGACATAACATCAGCATATTTGAATGGAAAATTAGATGAGGAAATTTTTATGGAGTGTCCCAAATACTTTAAGGAAATTCTTCAAATAATTGTGAATGAAAATTGCGATAGGGACATATCTGATAAAGCAGCCAAGATTCTTAAACATCTAAATGTAGGGAATAAAGTTCTTTTGTTAAAAAAATCTCTGTATGGTCTCAAACAGGCCGGGAGGTGTTGGAACACTAAGTTAAATAAAATTTTGAATGATTTCGGAGCAAAACAAACAAATGCAGATCCATGTTTATATTATATTAAAAGTGATAAAGGGTTGACTCTTATAATGATTTACGTTGATGACATATTGTTTATGTCACAGGACCCATATATGTTAGAAAACTTCAAAATTCATCTTAATGAAAAACTAGATGTTAAATATTCAGGCATAGTTAAATATTGTCTAGGGATAAATTTTCAGTTAGAAAATGGCCTTATAACAATGAGTCAACATAGTTATATCAGAGAAGTTTTAGAGCGTTTTAGCATGACAGAAGCCAAGCCCGTAGCTTGTCCTATGGATACAAGCATTCGATTAAAAAAGGCCGAAAAATGTTGTGAAAACGAATATCCCTACCGTGAATTAGTTGGAAGTTTGATGTATCTTGCAACTTCCACCAGGCCGGACATTGCAAATTCCGTCAGTCAATTAAGTCAATTTATAACTTGTTTTGATAAAACTCATTGGACTGCCGCTAAACGAGTTTTACGATACTTAAAGAAAACAATAAATTTTGGACTTGTATTTAGAAAAAGTAATGATCCTTTGGTAGGTTACACTGATGCGGATTGGGGGAATTGCCTCGATAACCGTAGGTCATACACAGGTTACTGTTTCATATTTTGCGGGAGTGCAATTACATGGGAAAGCCGTAAACAGTGTACCGTAGCTCTCTCATCAACGGAAGCCGAATATATGGCTTTATCCGATGCCACTAACAGGGGTGAAACTACCTAGCATACAAAAAGACAGAAAACTGATATTTGCATGCAGATAGGCAAGATTTAATAATGAAATATCATATGGCTACCTGAATTAAATTATATTTGGAGAGTTCTTAATACATTATAAGGCAAAATAAACATTCAAAATAAGAAATTTCTGTAAAAGCAAAATAATTTGCATGAAAATCAGAAACAGCAAAAATTTCAAAAACCCTGAATTCAGGGGTAGCCCCTGAAGAGTTTCACCCCTGCACTAAGGAAGGGATTTATTTATGTAAATTACTAAATGAGTTATCTGATGGCAAAATTGAAAAAGTGAGTATATTTACAGATAACTTAGGATCTATTAAATTAGCTGAAAATCCGATCTTTCATAAACACACTAAACATATAGATATAAGGCATCATTTCATAAGGGATGCACTGAAAAATGGAATTATTGATTTAAATTTTGTGTCTACTGAAAATATGGGGGCTGACATACTTACAAAAGCATTAACATCTGCAAAACATTACAACTGTTGTAAAATTATGGGATTGGAAGATGTAACATTGTTATTTGGGTAAATACGTCAACATTGTGGGGGGGTGTTAGATTACATTTATTTTCTATTACCAATGCCTCTTGTATTTACCCTCCTTCACTGTATAATAGATCATTCCAATAACGACTGGCGCGCCACCACTTGAACTGTTCGTACGGCGCATCTTTTACCTGTACTTGTTGAATATTTGTTTCTCTATGTGTAACCATGTGATGTGAGTGTTCGTCTAATTAAAAAGTGTTTCGTTTTAATATGGACTCATCAATATTCATTATTATTTGCAGTGGCGTCGCTAGAAAATTTTTCAGGAGGGGGCAAACTTAAAAGTGCAAAATTTCAGAATATATATATATCTAAATTTCATAACCTATAAATGCAAGTCGGGTTGGTTTGACTCAAAAATGGCACTGTGACATACACTTTATTTGGCTAATCATTTCAAATCTAATGACATAATTTTAAAGCTTTAAATGTATTTTTTTTTTCAATAATATTTTACTTATTAGAATTTTCCAGGAGGGGGCAAGTGCCCCCCCTTGCCCCTATGTGCCGACGCCCATGATTATTTGCGTGCTCTGCTTTCTAAGCCCAATAAGTTCAACATTTCAAACAAGTCCGAGAGAAACAATGTTAAAACATTAAATTCCCCCACTAAAAAAAAAATTCTAAAACATGGGTTTTTTACCTCCAAGGATAAAATCATCTCTGTTTTCTGGAGCATGAGTTATTTTAAAACCTGTTCCTCGAAAACCAATATACCTCAGTGTGATATAAAAGAATTTTGTAATCTTAATCCATTGAATCGCACAGCTGAGAGAAAATTTGGGATTTAAAAAGTCAACTCTTTATAAAATTGACCACTTTGATAACTTTGGTTCATCACAATCAATATATTTGTTCAATTTGGCTGTCTGTCAATATGTATCTGTCAATTTGGGTATATATTAGTTGAGACAAATAGTGCTGCTATTATTCACTTTCTATGATTTTCCATATGGCTATATCTCAGCATCACAAAAAATGCGAGAAAAGAAAAGTGCTAGCTATAGGTTCTAATTTCATTTAATAAGCATTTAATGCTCAAAAAATGACTGTAGAGCAACAATCCCACACCCAAACACAATTTTTAAGACTTGAATCTAAAAATGATTAAAGAGCATTTAAATTATTTTCAAAACAGACATACTCTAAAAAGTTCATATTGAAAATATTCAAAAGTCTAGTATTTCCTTTTTATGAATATAAGAGTAAACATAAAAGAAAAAATATCCAAAATAAAAAGTAAAATACGCTATAAAAAGTGTGTTATTTATAAAGGTAAGCAGTGGTATGTTATGATCATCTGCAAACTTTCTGAAGCATAGCTTACATCATTATTTATATTTTACGCTACGTTACAAAACTCTATTCATATTATCAATTTAGGCTTCAGACACTATGAATTCTATCCTTATGAAAACACTTGCATAAATCTCTTTAAAAGAATATTATTATGATGAAAGTTAACAATAACAATACAAATTAAATTTTAAATATGTTACCATAAAATTTTGCTGGATCGGAGCCCATGTATACATTGTAGGAATAGGTGTGACAGCATACATAATACGTAGTGGTGTAGACTGAACAGAACCATCTTGTTGTTTAATTTCACACTAATAGAAAGGCAAACAAAATGAATAATTAATATACAACATTAACTATTAAACAGGAAAAAATTCATTTATTAATGCATAAATTAAATTACTAGCACATTACATTCTGTATAGTATTTCTCTAATGTGGACCAGTTACAATTAAATTTTATAGAAACAATATGATAATGACTTTATAATATATGTGAGGATAAAAAAAGAATACATAAGCAATATTTAAGCACACAGACTCAGTTCAGCGACCTAAAAAAAAAAGACGACATTTGTCTGATGAGATCATTTTATAGAAAATTCTACTTTTAACAGTTGCATCTCTACAATCTTTGCAAGAGTCATTTTAAACCTAACAATACTTTAAAGATATAAACAAAATATGAGCTTTTGTCATAAACTGACTAAAAATGCAATAATAAAAGGTATATTAAAAATAGATACTAAGTCATTTTTATCAAAACTAGGACGCTCCACTCACCAAATCCATAGAAGGCCTTGTCTCCCTTCACTTATTAACCCCTGCTAGGCTCTGCCCACCTATTCGCTGCTTTGCCTTTCATTGAACAAGAATATTAATAGTGCATATTAGAAGACAAATGCAGAAAAATGTTATTGAAATTCCCATATCCAATATCAAATTGAATACATAATATTTAATGCCACATTTTTTTAAAATGAAATATTATGCCTAAAATCAGTATTTTTTTTAGAATAGAAAGAAATTCGGGAACAACTTTCAGGTTGGTCCACAATTCTATTTGGCGATTTTCTTTGGTGATTACAGCAAAATGTGATTTTTGGAAATGGTTATCATGCATTCCAAACGTAAACAAAGTGAAAATGTGTTTTTAATATTGCCGTCTGTCTTTTAATGTACACAAATAAATTAAGTCTATTTTTAATATTAATAATACAAATATTTAAAATTCGCTTACCTCACTTTGCACAAGAAAACAACTGCATAAAAATGTATACTGCAAGTATCCTCAATACGCATAAATATATATATGCTTCCTGTACATTTATACCATTTTAAATGTTCTACAGTTGTTGGGAAAATACAATTATATAAACCAGATTTCCTAACCCACATTTTTTTCAAAAGTTCCAAAAGCATTTCTTTCTCTTTAAACAATTCACAAAAAAAAAAAAAAAAAAAATCTAGTTCACCTTCTTTTCTGAAAATAAGCCTATTTTTCATTAAATAAAATAGCAAAACTAGAATAGAATACTGAAATATTTAAATGTTGATCAAGTAAACTTCGTAAACGATTGGAATGCTGATTGCCATGGTCATCAAAAATAAACAGTAAACAGGTTACCATATCATGTTGCAAAAAATCCAGAACGACATCGTTACCATTCAAAATGGCATTAAAAGAAAATTGCCAAATAGGGTTGTCGACTAACCTACATACTGTACCGAAATTCGACATATACAGATCATTTTGTATTACAGCTTTAGTATATGACCCCCTTGGTAACTTTTAAATTTTTGTCACTATTTGGTGATAAGTTTTTCTGTGTAATTGCTTATTCAAAAAAAAAAAAAAAAAAAGAAAAGAAAAAAGAAAGAAAAAGAAAAAAAGAAAATTTAGTACTTTTTTCTTCTGATACCTATACTTTTTATTACTATTAAATTTTTAAGTTATTTAGGACAGTATAATAGTGTATATAAAATTCTAACGTACAGCTATGTAATAACTTTAAACATTTGAAAAGATTTGAAAAGATTACTATTTTAATTTGGAAAAATCTCCAACAACTACAATTTTTAATTTTCTTCCACATGCAGCTTAAAATAATGAAGGATAAACTCTATAAAAGTTTTAGGTGATAAATTTTTTTCTTACCCTAATTAGAACTATGAAATGTATCATAGAAATGTTTAATTCTGTAATGTTAAAAAATTATCATTGCGAAATTAGATGTTCATTTATAAATGAGTTTGAATTTGACTCAAAAATATATAAAAAAAAAAGCTAAATATACTTTAAAGATAAAAAGAAATGGCACTCACTAGGACAATAATTTCATCATATTTAACATCATAAGAGAAACTTTTTTCAAGGTGGCTGCAGCTGGTTTACTTCGACTTGTTCATTTTTCCATCAAAGTTGCACAGAAAGCACACCATTATAACTTCTAACATTCTTAATTAAAAATAATAACCAATAATTTACACCAAAATATAAAATCAAGGTTAACTCAATTGCGTGCCATGTCAGTGCACAGAAATGACATATTTTTTATAGAGCGAGTGAATGAAGTGCTGCTTTATCTTTTTTTTTTAAGTTTTTTAATTGTTAAAACGGTTATAGAAGAAAATTTTATTAGATTTATAATTAATAATGCTACTAAAATTAAAATAAAATTATTACAGTTTTTAAAACTAAACAATTTAATTGGTTTAATATTGATTCTGAACAACATTTAAGTCTGCTGTTAAATAAAAATCACATTCGGTTTAGCCGGAAAAAGAAAATTGATCTAATTATAGAAGATAAACTTGCTTTTATTTTATTTATAACTGTAATTACTTTTTGTGTTCAATACTTTTCTAGAAAATAAAAATAAGAGTTTTTTCTTAAAAGGTAAAGTGTTTTCTATACTTTATAGATGAGATTTGTAAATTATAAATAATTTTTAGCAAAAATTCACTTGTTTGCAAAAACATAGTGGGTTTTTGTTGGCAGGCCCACCCAGGATAACCTGAATGAGTTTTTCAGAGTTGAGCCCAGTTGGCCAACCCTGCAATAAATGCTGGTTTAAGTTTGTTGATATTAACGACTTAGATTTTTCAATCTACTAAAAGTCCCAATATTTACAATTGTACACACAATAGATAATGAAAAGTAATTTAGCAAATAATAAATATTTAAATAATTAGAAGGACGAATTAACTTTAATAAACTTTAAGTACATTTAACGATCCTTCTACTTTAGCAGCTTTTAAATTTATATATTTCGACGTGCTATCGCAGTCATCTTCAGATGTTGTTTATGCTGCATTACTGAAAGGTGTCTTCATCTTCCTCCACATCAGTCTCCTTCACGCTTACGTCATTGTTTAAGCTCCACCGCCTTATCACGTACACATAAAACTAACCCAATAATAACTAATACCCTAAAAACTGTCAAAATAGCCCCATACAACTCACGTAACTACGCTCTGAAACGCGAAACTTTAGAAATTCTAACATCTAACATGGCAGTAAATGAGAGAGAGCACAGCATAATAACTAAGGATTGGCAACAAGTACTAAGAAATCACCGACGAAACAATGACGTAAGCAAGAAGGAGACTGATGTGGAGGAAGATGAAGACACCTTTCAGTAATGCAGCATAAACAACATCTGAAGATGACTGCGATAGCACGTCGAAATATATAAATTTAAAAGCTGCTAAAGTAGAAGGATCGTTAAAGGTACTTAAAGTTTATTAAAGGTAATTTAGCAAATTTTAAAAACATACAGTAATCCACTTTTTATTTTGTTTTTCTTTTATATATATATATATTTCAATAAATATTATAAAAGAAAGTTTAAAAAAAAAAGAAGAGCTGGTTAAAAAAAAAAAAAAAAAGAAGAAGAAGAAGATTATTTGATTAAAAAATGAGCAGCCATAAAAAATTAAATAAAAATGCATACACAGTAGCAATCTAAGCATTTTACAGCCAACTTTCCTCTCTATCATATTTCATTAAAAAATAATAATAATAAAATTTTAAAAATAATAATAAAATAATTATTAATTTTTACTACACCTTTTTCATAACAGGATGATGATCAGGCAGATCTGTAGGGAAAACTGACACAGCATTTGTTTCTTGATAATAATTTTCCATGAGGACAACTTTTTCTGAGATATATCTTCGATTGACCAAATAAGCAGACTATGTGTAATAAATTTAAAAAAAAAAAAAAAAGGAATAATCTAACAATATTTACTTAATAATAACAGAATACATGAATGTTAAAACATGGATAGAAAGTACTTAAGATACAAATTAATAGAAGTGTATTCAGGAAATACAAGTTTTAATTTATGACCCAATTTTTGTAAAAACTACATAATTTGTCCAAAAAAAAAAAAAAAAAAAAAAAAAAAATGTATAAGAAATATAGTTAGGAATAATTTTATATAATGTTTAACTAGCAAGATTTCTCCGCTAGCAGGTCACTATTTTTAAATGAATCACCAATAATAAAAACAGAAAATTTTCTTTAAAATTGGTAAGTGAAAACTTCACTCCAGGTTCCCTCTGCCTTCCGCAGTATCTTTTCCAGTTGCACTATGTTGGCTTCTGGTCTCTATTGCCCGCAGCAGCATATAGCTTACCAATATGCATTCTTCTCTTTCTCCCACTTATTAATTTTACACTTTTGAAAATATGCATATGGTATTTTAAAAGGAAATTCTTAAAATAATCTACAAACGAAAAGTTTGTAAAACAGAGAAAATTCAAATTAGAAGTCCAACTGCATAACAACAATTTTCTTATTGAATGAGTAGGCTGAAATTAATTTGGAATTATACAGAGAACTAAGCAAACTGATCACTTTTAATGTCTTAATTTTCTTTATTTAATTCTTTCATGACTTAGGGAAACATTTTCCTCCATTTTAAAATTGGTGACTGTCATATTTAATTATGACTTTATCTGCATTTTTTATACAGAATATCAATATAAAACACACTCAGAATGTAAACACATAAACGAGAACTTTTATGTAAAAAAAAATAAAACTCTCAAATCAATTGCCATTGATGATAAAACATGTAGTGATGTACTGTTATTATTTCAGTTTATTGGGTTGTGCAATGACATATTCTACATTTTCTCACATGTTTTATGTTATTCAGTAAATATAATTTTGTCCCAAGTATATTTAAACAAATGTCTGGTAATGATAAATATTTCTACAAGAAAAATATTATTTCCTATAAAATAACAAATAAAGCTATACATCGTTATGTATTTTTCGTATGATTTTTATTTATTTTACATCTAAACAAACTAAAATAAACAGTTACATACTAATATTTACTCTTAGCAATCCTATGGTCCTGTGATAAACAGTACTCTATTATTAGGATTGTAATTTTTACTAATGTATACATACTACACATTTTTGATGGAATTTTTGAGCTGAATTAATTTTAACAAGAATAAATAACGACCAAACCAAAAATTGAACCTGGATCCTTTGGGATAATATGACAAAACTCTACTGCTGAGCAAATTGGGTAACTTGTAACATATTAATAAGAAAGCACCACAGAACCTGGCGTTGTAAATAATTACTTACAAAACTTTGAATAAACACCACAAAACGCAATAAACTCGCAACAATTGTTTCTACCGCTTTGACTGCAGCACTCGTGCTTACTTTGTTCACCTGATGAAGTGTTGTGTGCTTTTTCGACCCAAAACAATTGTTGCGAGTTTATTGCATTTTATGGTGTTTATTCAAAGTTTTGTAAGTAACTTGTAACATACACTTGTTCACATGCCATATTATCAACTAATTGCAGGAATCAATCCTTGTGAATATATACATGATAGCCATAATTAAACTACGCCTATTCAGAATCAGAACACTCTGTAGTTATAATTAGAATGCAGATTGAGTTGAAAATTTGTATATAGACAATTCAAAGAATGTGCTCAAAGGTTCTAAAAAAATAATAATAATAAATTTTTAATATTTCTGCTAGGAGGCTCATTACAGTCAAAGCCTATTTTAACATTTTCAAACCTTACGATATTTAGAATTGTTATTTGTACAGTCAGCAAAAAAAAAAAAAAAACGCCACCCCTCCACCTAATTTCGCCATAAATTATCGTAGAAACATGCGACTGGTACCGATCAGTTTGTAATAACGTCTAGTTTATAATGTTATAGTTAGATTTTACTTAAGGGGTCGTCTACATATTAAAACTGACATCAACTTCATTTTTTTCAATGGTAACCCCCCTTTTTTATAATTTATTTGAATTCTTTGGATCAAATCATCACGGAAAATGGTATAGTTTATATATTTCGCTCAATTTTTCATAGAGTTATAAGCTGCCAAAGTTTGGGATGCTAATGTTAAATGAATGTGACAAACATTAAATCATATCTTCCGAAATAATTATGATATTTAAATTCTGTTTTTTTTTTTTATTCGTTAGAATGAAGTGACCCAAACATATTCCATGCAAATTTTTGCTAAAAAAACATTTTTTGAATTATGAAAATTATTAATAAATTCATATTTGAAAAAATTATGAATTATGACCTATGTTAATTTTTGCACAAATAGAACAAGCATCATCAAAAACATAGGTTTCCAAATTTACAGCTCGTTCCTAACATTATTTTTTGAGTTACAGTAATATTTCATTTTTTACTGCTGTTAGGGGGGCATCACTTGTTATAATTTGTATCCTCTGTGAGTCAATATTTCTATACATTTTGACGAAAAACTATTTTAATTTACCTTTATGTTATTATAATTGTTTTCTAAGGAACATTTCGATGTTTATTATACAAATTGGCTTATTTTTTCTAAAAATTATCACAATGCAGGCAAGAGGTTGGGAAAGAATTCCAAAAGAAATGTAGCCCCGCCTCTATATTGCGGAAACAGTATTAAAAAAACTAGTTTGCATACTCGTATATGACTCTATATGTGACGCTGGTATGCATATATGTCAATAGCATTTACTACATTGAATGCTGAAGACAAAATTTAAATGATTTAATTGGAAGTATGTAAAATAATTTTGTTTTATAATGTAAAGTTTTAGAAAAATTCTGTAAAGGCGTGTCTTTCGTTGCAAAAAGGAGTTTACTCGATTCTGAAATGTTAAGTCTTTGTTCTTAAATATTACATAACTTTTTCCAGTTTCTCACTGCTAAATTTCTATTTTATCCCTTTTGCCTTTTGTTTTTAACTTGAATATTCTAGGATTCGTGCATCTCAAGTAATATATCATGATTTAGAAAATGCGGTAGGACGAGGATTGTTATTTGAAAGAGCAATATGCAGTGAAAAATACTTTTGTTTTTGCTTACTTTTAAATTAATATAATTAATTTTTATCAGATTTTTTAAAACATATTTTCTGTTTTAATCTTGTTGTGACATTTTCGCATTCGTTTACTCTACCGTTTATGCTATTTAAATTTTATCGCATGACGTAACATATTTAAATATAAACTTTTTATTAAATGTTTTTTTTAATACCGAATAATATAGTGGATTTTTTTTTTTTTTTTTTTTTTTAAGTTTTTAAAATCTATTATTGAAACAAAGCGCAATATTATTTATTTTCGATTATTCTAATCACGGAATAAAACTGGCAACACATTTATCACGGAAAAAGAATTTAAAACTAAGTAATATATCTTATAACTTTTAAAGATATAGATTTTACACATTTAAAATTAAGAATTCAAGTACAGTAGACGACTGCAGAATGGGGAATATTTGTTCTAGGCAATAGAAAACCGTTTTTTCTATATCCATATTTATTTTCATATGAATATACACAATAATTATACTCTTTCTAGTGAAAGTATTTGTTTCATACTATTTAGTTTGTATATAAATATGAATATAAGGAATATTCTTAAGAAATATCGTAACACACAAATTGTGAAAGAAACACCCACTGGAGGAGGAGTTACAGATTTCCAAATGGCGTGAAACTACATCAGCAATCGCGAAAATATTAAATATCCTTTCTCAGAATTTAGTTTAAATCTTGTTATCTATATTTTTGTATTTATCTATTGTTGGTTTGTACGCCTAAAATTAAATGTAAAACTTTATAGTAACACTTTCATGCGGGGCTTACTGTATAAAATAAAAATATACCCAACAAGAAGTAGATAATTATTTTTCTTAAATATTAAACACTTTTTTTTTCTTTTAACCGCTATTAATATTATTATCATTATTACTATTATTCTTTTACCTTGGTACCTAGATTTTTGCAATTCAACATTGTATTGTAGGGTTCATATGATTCAAGCTATTTAATTTTCTTAGTATGAAGTGATGTATTTTACTATTCAATGTTTAATAAATAGAAACCAATAAAAATCTTTTAATTCATAAACTAACACAGAAAGTTTTGCGAATTAGAATTGTTTTTTATTTTATAATAAACATTTCTGAACTTTGTTTCCGGTGTGAAATTTAATAAATAATGTATATTGCATGGTAGATCAAAATTTATTTTTTCTAAATGTATAGACGGTCCCCTAACACATTTTCACATGTAACTCTGTTTAGAATTGATTTAAAGTACATAAATAGGTAGGTTTTCCGAACTGCCTTGATCTCAAAAATCGGAATATGAGGTCAAAAATAGGGGTCGTCATTGAAAAAAATAAAGTTTATGCCTGTTTTAATATGTAGATGACCCCTTAAGTAAAATCTAACACCACCATTAAAAACTAGACGTTGTTGCAGATCGATAGGTACCAGCCGCATGCTTCTACGATAATTTACGGCGAAATTAGGTGGGGGGTGGCGTTTTTTTTTTTGGCTGACTGTACATTTTGCAAAGGTTTTTGCAGCAAAATTTTAGATTACGGAGTGATAGCCATTCATTTTCCACTCCTTGTCCGACCTATTCTCCCGATCTTTATACATGTGGTTTTTGGTTATGGAACCGTTCAAAGAGTTTGGGTTTATCATGAAAATATTATGATTTTGGCTGATTTGAAGGACCACATAACAGTGCATGTGTGGCAGATCACTGGCTATCAGCTGTTAAACACACAGTTCATTGGCTGCAGATTTTGTAACTTAATGACAAGGTCCACATTGAACAATATGCTTTATATCACTAAACAGTCTCTAAAAAATAACAAAAATGTATGTGATAATAAATAAAGATATTTGCATTGAAATTTATAGCTTTTTTGTATTTTGATGTATACTCCCCCCACCCCTAGTGAAATTTTTTATATTTTATTTATTTTGGTAGAATCTTTAAGCATATCCCTTGAATTTTCTATATACAAATCTTTGACTCATTCTGCATTTTAATTACAGCTACAGAGAGCACTGAATAGGCCAAATTCAGTTAATGCCACCCTGTATATATAATGTGAGAAATTTTTTGTTACATCTCGATAGATGGTGCTGCACCTGAATGTTAACCAAAGCAAGTAAGGTGAAATTATTTCAAGATTTGTTTTGAGAGTTATGTTTAACCACCAGTGAGAAAGGCTATGTGTGTCGAGTAATGGCACAGAGTCGTAGGTTACTATTTTATGTCTTTACAAAGCACTACTGCACGAACAAGTATACTTCTTTCTTTCATTATAAATGATGTTATAAATCCATTGTTCAAAAGTGTTTAGCCCAATAAATAAAACGTTGATTTATATGAAAAAAAAAATCTTATTTAATTAATGTCCCACTGATGTTTATTTGTCTGTTTCATAAAATAAATGCCCAAAAAATCTTCACTTTGCTATCATTATTGAACTCATTCCTAGAACAGAACAATTTATATATATAATTTTCTGATTTTTTTTTTTTTTTTTTTTTTTTTTTCTTTTGTGTGTGTGTGAAAATTTCTATAATATAGTGAAACAGTGAAGTTAAAACCATTTTGTTGTGAAATGTAACATCAGATAGAATGTTAATTGAGTAATTTTATGCCACTAACGGATAAAATATATCATTTCCCTCAGTCAATTGATAAATTTTGAATTCTTATTCCTTTAGGCTGTCTGATTAACAAATGCCATGTGAAATATTTTTAGTTCTAATTAAAGAAATATGTTCTGTGAAAGCTTTACTAGAAAACCAGGGTTTCCATTAAAGCATCATATCGTGAGAATACACATCCTCCCCCTCTCCCCCTCACATAAAACTGAGAGAAATTCACACATTCTTCTGGGGCCAATTCATTAAAATTTTTGTTCTAAAAACAGGTCATTTATAAAAATCAATAATCTTGAAATGAAAAACTTCTCACCTTTCACAAAAATTAGTAAATTTTTACCCTTCACAAAAACCAAATGATATTAAAAAAATTTCAAAAAACTTGGATAAAAAAATTACACATTTTTTTTTAGATCAGATGCAAAAATGTAACATATTTTTACAATTAAACACTAGAAGTTTTCGATCTTTAGGTAAATAATCCTGTACTAACAGTAAATAAAAAAAGAGAAGTTTCATCAATTTACAGTGCAATAGTTGCCTATTTCAGAGATTGGCAGTGAAAAAATTCAATTTAAGCAATTAAATTCAAATTATACAAATGAGCTATAAAATTAAACATTAGCAATTTACAATAATCCAGAATTTTTTTTAAGAATTTTTCTGTTGTGTTATTGCATTCTTTTTCGAAATCTTACTTTGTGTTCTGAGTAAGGGTGAGAAATTCTCACTCAGTTTAAATTTCTGAAGAGAACCTTGAAAATAAAATTGCGCTTTGTTAAATGATTATACTCGATACATCCCAGTAATTTACAAAAAATACTTTTTTGATATCTGATTACTATAATGTATGATATTATTGTGACTGATTGCCAAAGTATGAAATAATTTTTCTGTTGACTGACAAAATTTACATTTTATTGCAAATAATTGGTTACATCATAATTATTTTTATACTACCAATTACTTTCATAATTATTTTTTTGCTAATTAATAAAAATTCCCATTTTTCTTTCAACAATGTTTCTCAAAACTAACAATTATACAGTAACAAATCAGCAAAATTCCTACTTATTTTGGTGTCTGATTGCTGAAATATGTATGAACTTTTTCTTGTATGAACTTTCAAAAATCATTGATTTAAAACATGTCTTCAATTTTAAAAGTTCATATATCGATTTTTAGATCACTAAATTTTGTGAAGGGTACATTTTTTGAGAAATTCTTTTTTTAGAGAGAACCCCCAGAATTGTGTTACTCTATTGATAACATGAGATAACAACTAAATAAATTTTAAAACCTATAATGAAACAAATACATACTTTAATTTCATCATTTCTACGAAATCTTTTGAGCTGCCTCAGTTTCATATATTCTGATTTTACTTTTTTCTTCCATTCGTTAGGAACTTTGATAGTTTCCTTCTGAAGTTTCTCATATCTAGGCGTAGATAATCTAGAACTTCAAAAAATAAACTTATATTAAAAAGAGAAATTTGTTATTCCCATATGATAGACATTTACAACAATAACTAAAATGATGTTAATACCAATTCATAATTAATTAGTATTTTGAAAATAGAATCAAACTGCAAAAGAGAATTTGGTTTCTTGCTATTATTTTGCAAGCTTTATTCATTCTAAATAAACATAGAGATAATAAATCATAATTTTTTTTAATACTAATCAATGATATCATAAAATAAGAGAAAAATGTGTAGTGTACTACATAAATGCAAATGCATATTATTAGTTTAAACTGATCAGATTAATTGCTTTTTTTCAGCAGCTTGTCAGGTTATCGTGGGTCACAGAAGACTTAAGGCATGTTAGAACACATAATTTGTAATGTAAAAATCTGATACAATTCTTGAACCCTCTTGAATACTTCTACTTTAAGTGTAGACCATGAATATTGCAAAAAAATTTAAACAAATATTTTATTTTACACCATAAATACACATACAGTCGGTAACAAAAGTGTCCGAACACTAACAAAAATTCCTATGTAAAAAAAGTACGCTTCATGTGGTTTTGTTGAATAAATCCTTGTCGAATCCTGTTCTTAGTCAGTCTAAGAACAGGATTCGACAAGGATTTATTCAACAAAACCACATGAAGCGTACTTTTTTTACATAGGAATTTTTGTTAGTGTTCAAACACTTTTGTTACTGACTGTACCTTCCAAAAAAAGCAGGTATTGATTAAAAAATTCATAACTTTTAAACAAATTGAAATATTTTGAAAATTTTAAATTACATTAAAAGTTTAAGAATTTTATTTTTGCAAAAAATCATGGATTCGATGGATTGGTGTTTCTCCTATACGTAAATTCTGATAAATGAGACAAAAGAAAAGTGGCTTGGGCTTCCAACGGCCCATGATAACCTGATTGGGTTCCCCACATGTTTCTCTTCATTAGGTAAATAAAAAAAAAAAAAAAAAAAAACCTAGGCACTGGTGCAACATTAAAACAGGAAGGTGCACTCATGCCTAATAAGAAATTTAAAGTGACTTCTACACATGATTTCCTCTGAAACGTGATTAGTTAAATCTCAGAATAACACTGCTATCTACTACACAAATAAATAACAAAAGTTTTAAAAAAAATGATTGATACAAGAGAAAAAATGAAAAATTGCTGTAAACAAAAACATTAAATGTTTGTTTTTAGTGCAAAATCAATAAATATTCAAGGGTGCTAATACATTTTGAACTTAGATAAAAATTTTAAAATATTCAGCTTGGAATTAAAGTGTAAAAAATAAACAAATAAAATTACAGAATAACACATCTGTCTACTTACCTTAACATTTTTCTTAATATTCATAAAAATTGTCCTGAAGTAAAAAGAAAAGAAAATTACTTATATGATTATAAAATATGGAGCTGAAATTTAAATTATGTATACATTACATCATCAGTGTATATCAGAAGAAACTTAAACTCTGTCTGAGAAAACATACAGTCACCGACATAAATGAAAGCACACATTCGAATCTAGAATATTTTGTGAATATTAAAAGAAATACTTCAAGAATCCTCTTGAAACTTCAGGGATAAAAAGAAAATGTTATACCACATATATTCCGATGAAAGTTTTATCCCAAAAGGTAAAAAGGATCCAGTCAAAAATTAACCAAAAAATATAAGCTTTGGGATTACCCTGCAAAAAAATATTGCTTCAAATCAGCTGTAGCAAAAGTATAGTATAATAGGGTGTGAATAATATGATAGGTTAAATGAAAAATTAAATTTTGAGAAAATGAAATAAAAACCTTCTTTCAGTTAGCCCTCTATTTAATTTTGGCAGATATATATAATTATTTTTGAAACATAAATAAGTTTTTTTTTTTTTTTTTTTTTTTTTTTTTTAAGTAAAAATTAAATGACAAAAATTTAAATACAAAGACAAACTTTCCACTGAAAAAAGTATTTTAATAAATGGATCGTTCATTGTTTCTTGGAAACTGATTTTGAAATAATGAGCTTTTTTCAAATTTATGCATAGGGGAAAAAAAGTCAAGATTCAGTAAGTGTTACCGATTTTTGTGTTTAATACAAATCATAGTTATAAGAATTTATAAATAATATTAGAAATAATTTGAAGTAACGTATGGATATATAGAAGTTTCAATTTTCTGAGAAAAACATCTAATGTCATTTATCAGAATTTTAATGCCATTATTGGAGTTTTTTCTTTTTTATAATAAAAGATGTGACAAAATATGATACAATTAAGTAAAAATATACATATTTAAAAAACATGAAATTACACAACTTTTACAATGAGCCGTCCAAATATCAGTAAATTCTGTAATCGAACTCAAAATATTTTGATTTTTTTAAAAATTGTTGTTTTTTATGAATAATATAAAACTTTTCGGAGAAGTTTAAAGAAAATTCAATTTTGAAGATGTTAGACGATAGGGTAAAATAAAAAACAAAGAAAAGCTTTATTTGTCTAGTAAGCCGAAAATCAAATAATAATAAATAAATAATAAAATACTAATCAAAGAGTGAAAGTTATTATTTTTATTTTTTTTTTAACAGAGAGAAAAGACAAACAAAATATATCACAATTAATTAAAATCCATAAATATAAAATGAAAAAAGTTAACAAATTACCATATAATAAACGTAGATTTTAAATAATATTTCAAAGTCAGCAATATTATCTATAATTTTAAATAAGAAACATTATATTTTAAAAAATTAAATGACCGACCGATCACACAAACCCCGAAAGCGAAAACTCAGAAGAAAAAAAAAACAAACTTTAAAATTTTGCCTTAACTACAAGTACAGTCACAGTTACTTTTGAACAAAAATTTCCTATTAATAAATTATCCCTAAATTCAGTTGTCCGCTCATAAAAATCCTTAAGTAAAGGTCTTTCCCTCAAATTCAGATGTCTGTTATCCCCTTTCTCTCTGGTCTATGGTTTTGGATTTGTTATCCGCGATCTTCCTTTGGTAGGCTAAGGCCATGAAGCTACAGTCGGCTGCAAAATTATTCGAGCACTAGCAATAATCCTTGCCAAAAAAAAGTACACTTAAGCTTTGTTAAATAAATCCTTGTCGAGTCATGTTCTTAATCAGTCTAAGAACATGATTCGACAAGGATTTACGTAGCAAAACAGTCTTAAGTGTACTTTTTAAACATAGGAATTATTGGCTAGTGCTCGAATAATTTTGCAGCCGACTGTAAATCTCGATGCTGTTTTGTATTTGGATGTGACTCGGGTTATGCAATCCGCGTTTGTAATGATCGATAGATGACGCTTTCTCAACGGCAGTTGTTTGTAAATATTGCCACGTGTATTTATTATTATGATTTCTTGTTGTTCTACAGTCAACTGCAAAATTATTCGAGCACTAGCCAATAATTCCTATATTTAAAAAGTACACTTAAGACTGTTTTGCTACGTAAATCCTTGTCGAATCATGTTCTTAGACTGATTAAGAACATGACTCGACAAGGATTTATTTAACAAAGCTGCATTAAATGTACTTTTTTTTGGCAAGGATTATTGCTAGTGCTCGAATAATTTTGCAGCCGACTGTATCATTGTTTCAGCGTGAAAGCTATCAGTGGTATGATAATTTCACCTTAGCCCACCAGAGGGCGAGCATTTCATTACAATCGCGGATAGCTAATAAACAAAATAAAGACCTGTTTTCAAGAATTCAGGCATTGTTTTCTGCTGTCAAGGTGCATATGCGTCATGATACGTTTGAGACAAACTTAATAATGATTGTCTGCTTAACATGAAAACTAACAAATTTTATTAACAAAATATTAACAAATAATTATTACTTTGAGAAAGAATATTATTAGCGCACGTGGTGTGCGAACCTAACAGGCACATGGCCGATACGCGAATTTGGAAAATGCCTACTCCTCAGAACCTTGGCGAGAAAATTCTTGGCGCACAACATATTTTAAGGGAAAAATATGAAAATGTGGAAACTAATCATTGATTGAATCAAACCTGTCAGAATGAATCAAGAATGAATGAATCATCGATTCACATCCACCGTACTTGCATTCGTATCATAGTATAAAAATAAAACATTTTGTTTAATAAAAAAAAAATAATTTTCTTCACATTTAATTGAATGAAAAGCGATTATTTTACAGAAGACATTTTTTTTTCTTTTGTGTTTAAAATGTGCTAAATAAAAATACAAGTTTATTACAGATAACTTTTTTTACCAATATGTAAACGTATCATAATAAATTTCTCCACTAATTTATTAACTTTATCATTCAATATTTTTCGTTATTCAATATAAATTATTTTTATTCAAATAAATTAATTTATACTTTTACATATTTCTTCTGAAGTATTCTTTCTTTCTGTCTCATTTTCGTAAAGGGAAAAAGAATTGTAATCCTTAGTAAAGTAATGATGTACTTAAGTAATTACTAACATAAGTAATTAAGTAAAATGTTTGTTAGGTAATATTAATTTTGATTAATGCAGAGTTTTTTTTCTTTGCCTAACTCTGAAATTAAGTATAGCATGCACAGTTTTATTTATTGATTAATTTTTAAAATAGCAACACATTGATTTTCTTCTATTTACTTATTTAGATTAATAAATAAATAAGGCTCACTTTCTAAAAATTTAACTAATTCAAATGTTTGTGCAGGTATAGATTGATTACATTGATAATATGATTAATTGCATGTATTATAATCTCTTCCTTTGAATGAAATTTCTTATTATTTTTATGTAAATGATTTTTAACTCAATTTATTTCAGTAATAATCTTGCTTTAGTAAAAATGAACTATGTCCAAACATTTAAAAGTATTTATATAATCTTAATACTATATATATCTAATATATAAAATTCTCGTGTCACAGTGTTTGTTACCATACTCCTCCAAAACAGCTTAACCTATTTTAATGAAATTTTGTATGTACGTTCGGTAGGTCTGCGAATAGGTTTTTATCTATTAATGAAAGTTGTAACTTAATTAGTTCTTTCTTAATTAATTTTTAACCAACTCTTTCAACAACTTTTCTACCTAGATGGCGTGAGTTGTCCGTTGGATGTATGGATGTTTGTTATTCAATCACGTCACAACGGTTAAACGGATCTGGATAAAATTTGGTACCGAGATAGATAATAATCTGGAATAGGACATATGCTACTATTTAGGATCTGGATAAAATTTGGTACCGAGATAGATAATAATCTGAAATAGGACATATGCTACTTTTTGATTAGATTTTTTAAAATTAATTAAAATATGAAAATAATAAACTGGTAATTACCTTAATATAAGCCATTTAAATTTTTAATTGTTGCCAAAAAAGTTTACGAGGTATTTTTATTTATTTATTTTATTTTTTTCAACATAAAATGAAATATACTTTTACGTGAAAAATAAAAATTACTAAATGTTAAATTGGTGAATGAGAAAATAACGCCTTTATAATTAAAATAAAATATTAATAGTAATATGATCTGAATTTTATTTCATAGCATTTTTTATATACCTCAACTGTATATGTATATATATTGCATGGATGAATTTACGCTAGGCATAAAAGATAATTCAGCATTATATTAAAGGTATTTACTTATTGATAATACTGGACAAATTTTTAAATTTTGATGCTGAAGTAGATTGGACATATTTCGCCTAGGACAGCCACTTAAAGCCAAGTAGCTCATCAAAAATATAACTAAATTATAAAGTATTGAAAAAGAGAAAGAGATAGAAAGATATAGGAACAATAATCGCATAAATTATATTTTGGTCTAAAACGGCGACAAAATTCAAATAACGTCAAGGGGAGCTATATTAAGTTTGTACCATGATGAGGTTTACATATTAATTAATTTATTTTTCTATATACCAACTACTATTAACTAAGAATGAATTATATATAACCACAAAATAATAATAATAATAATTGTCTCATGCGATAGACGTAGCCGATCATAGCATATTGTAATATTAAATTTGGCTTGAAATTGCTGTCATTTTATGGTTGATCGATTAAATCAAATAAATATAGGAAATAACTTGAAAGCAAATATTATGTACAGCACGCATAATGTTGTTCTTATGTAATTGGTATTCAAATATAAAAAAAAGCTACTTCAAATTTTTCGATACTGTCTATCGAAACTGTCATATATGATAAGCACCCAAATGGAAGCCCACGGGTAAGCTATTGTCGCAGGCAATAGGGACAGGCACCGGAGACTGCGAGGACGAACAGTTCGATGCCAAAGGCAGCGGGAACTCAAAGCGAGCTTTTGAGCGATTTCAGTATTTTTTTTTTTTCTTTTTTTAATAAATCTATATAGAAAAGAGTTTCCTTTAAATATAGTGACCAGCGAAGCGGGCAAAGCCTGCTAGTATACATATATATATAACCTTTCATTTTTAAAATTTCATGCAAACAATTCTCCATTCAGAGGCCTTTTTTGTAGCATTTTATATTGTTACAACTTGAATGTGGACAAAAAAAAAATGACATTTGAAAATTAAATTTTTATTATTGAGAAATTTTTAGTTATGTTGGTAAAAATGATTTTTGGAGGCAAATTTAGAAAATACGCATTTTTTAATTAAGCCTCGCTTTCCCAACATCAAGGCGTTACTGCAGAAAAATCGCTTTTAGGTGCCGCTTGGCATGTTTGGCGAAAATCACCAGCACAGCACCTTTTTGTACAATTTAGAAGTTGCAACATTCCACTGGTTATGTTTGCTATCTCCTGACGAATTAGCGCACTTCTTGAATGAGGCGGGCTTAACTAAATTTCACTTCAAAATGGGGTCAAAGTTTAACCCATCTTGGGAAAGCGAGGGTTAAACTCTACCAATAATAGCACAAATATATAGAAAACCACTAAGAGTCAACTTGAGGATATTTCCAAAAAATCATTATTGGTTTACTGCAATTTTCGATTTTGGGGAGAAGTTACGAGGGGGCAAATTCAAGTCCCCCTTTTAGCACTAAATTTGTCTGGGGAAATATATAGAATCACAAATTTTAGTGTGTGGCTTATTTATGTGTGACTGACACCTATTGTAATAGGATTTTGCGAAAGTTCCCAATTGGGGGGGGGAGGGGGGCAATAAACCTGTTTCCAAGCATAACTTTGCTTCAAATTATCTCAGCAAGATTAATTTTATGTGTCGGTTGTTTATGCCTTCCCAACACACACTGTAAAGGGATTTGTACGCAGTTTCTTCCTCCCTCCTTTGCAGGTGGATAGGGAGGCAAAAATATGTTTATAAGAGTAACTCCGCTCCAAATTATCTCAGGGTAGTGATTTTTTAACATGTCGATTGACTATGTGTTCTCAAGACATATACTACAAAGAGATTTTGTAAAATTCCACACTATCCCCCTTGGGGGTTGGAGAGGAGAAAACATATTTCCAAGTGCAAATCTGCTCCGAACTATCTTAGGTGATTTTTTATGTGCGGGCTGGTTATGAGTTTCCAACACACTATGAAGGTATTTTGTGAAATTTCCCCTTTCCTCCCTTTAAGGGTGTTGAGTAGGGGGCAAAAGCACCTTTTAAAGTGTAACTGCTCCAAAGTACATAGATACCAAGTCTACTGTTTTTGGCGGGGACTTCAGACTGGAAAAATTTTATAGCTGATTTTAGTAATACTAATCGTCGAAAATATATATAACATATTCCATTTAAAAACACCAATGTGAATTTTGATTTAAAAGATTAAAAACAGCAGCTATGAAATTATCTCATTAAAGTGATTTTTTGATATGTCGATTGGTTATGTGTATTCAACACACACAAACTACAAAGAGATTATTTGAAATTCCGTGCCATCTCCCCTCTTGAGGGTTGGGGGGGGGAGATTAAAAAACATGTTTGCATGCGTAACTCTGTTCCAAATAATCTTAGAATGGCAACTTTTGATGTGTGGACTGCTTATGCATATTCCACACACACTACAAAGTGATTTTGTGAAATTCCACTCTACCGCCCCTTAGGGGTGGGGGTAAACTCTGCAGTAACTCTTCATGCGTAACTCTGCAGTAAATTATCTTAAGAAGGAGATTTTCGATGTGTGGGTCAGTTATATATATCGAACTCATAATATAAAATTATTTAGCAAAATTCCCTCCTCCTTCTTCCATTTAAGAGTGGGGAGGGGGTAAAAACACATTTTAAAATGTAGTGCTGCTTCAAATAATCTCAGGATCCTGATTTTTAATGTGTTGGTTAGGTATGTGTATGCAACATGTACTATAAAGGGATTTTGTGAAGTGTGGCAAGTGGAAAAACCTTTACTGAAGGTAGCGAGAACTTTAACTTAGATTTTGACTGATTTCAATGATTTTTAAAAATTATTAATGGTATAGCGTTTTGAAAATTCATTTCAATATAATGACCAGCGAAGCAGGCAAAGCCTGCTAGTACATTATAAAAGAGCATCAAAGAACTGGCGTTTAAAAGTAATAATTACAAAACTTTGAATAAACACCATAAAAGCAAGAACTTCCAACAGTTGTTTCAGGTCAAAAGAAAACCTAGCCCTTCGTCAAGGGAATAAAGTAGGCACGAGTGCTGTAACAAAGCAGCAACACAGTGCAACCTGCAACAGTGTGTTGTCGCTTCTTTTACAGCACTCATGTGTACTTTTTTGCCTGATGAAGGTTTTTTTTTTTTTACCTGAAACAATTGTTGCGAGTGTTTGCTTCTATGGTGTTTATTCAAAGTTTTGTACTTAGTAATAATACATTTTCCTATTAAAAAAAAAAAAATTTAAAGAGTAAAATTTGCTGTCATTCACTTAATTTTCAAAGTACACCTGATCATTTTTTTTTTTTCATAGATTTGGTAAAATAGAAATTTTGGCCAATGACAGTCCTTCGTATGTTGTCATTCTTTCTATCAAGGCACCCTAGTATAACTTACTTGTCAATATTGCAGCCATATTTATATTAATAATTTAAACTTGAAAAAGAAAATCTTTATTAAATGACGAATTAATTGCCTTAACGATGTTACACGTACATACATTTTAATAAATTATAGCTATATTTTAATACAGTTGTACATATTTTTTATCAATACTTCCTTAATATGGAAGCCTATTTTTAAGATTAATAAAACAAATATTTAAAATTGAGCTATTTCACTATGCATAGAAATCTGTATAGTAGCGATCACTTCCATGCATGTGAACTCACTTTGCAACCATTAAAACCAAAAGAGAAAAAAATATCACTGGATACAACTTACACATTTTGCATGAAAATCTGTACAGCAGTGGTCACGGTACCATACATGTATGCTTGCTTAACTACCATAAAAAAAAAAAGAAGAATCTGACGTGGACACCACGACTTCCTTATACATCTATTGGAATATACATATGGTTATGGAAACATTGATATTTTTGTGTGAGGAAATTGATTTGTAAATAAACAGGCAGGTTCTAGTCCATGAACATTCCTGAAAACAAGCAAAAAAAAAAAAAAAAAAAGCTACTCCGACCACAACTCAGCCCTGATGATAAGATTATATATACCACCAATTGTAAATTTTTCAGAAATTTTCTATGGCTTATTACAGAAAGTACCATTGGCAAATACTCAGCTTAGACAGTACAAAAATAAAAAAACTGGTGCACAATGAATATTTAAATTAAAAAATTTTTTCATACACCATAAAATTATGAAAGCATTACCAGTTTCGAAAAGACATGGCCTTTTTTCTTCTTCAGGTACAAAAACCACTAGTCTTGCTTTTTTCTCCAAGGTAATAGCAAGTGCTTTGCACCTGAAGAAGAAAGACCATGTCCTTTTGAAACTGGTAGTGGTTTTATTAATTTTATGGTATGTGAACAAGTTTTTAAGTTTAAATATTAAACACAGCTTAGTGTTCAATGAAAATCATTTCAGTATAAATTGCCTACTTTTATTCTTGTAGGCAAAAATTAGTGGTGAGAAATGATACATTTTACCAAAACAAATAATTCTGTTAAAATTGAGAAAAGGTTTACAAATTCTGGCTCTCCTGAAGCAATATTTGTCACCAAATTCGATTACTAATCTCGTGAGGCTGCCAAGTTTGTAGCCGACGCAAATGTTGATCTTGGCATCAATTTTAGCGATTTCCTGAAAATTTTTGTAGAGAATAAAATCTTACATTACAGCTTTATGGAAGTCTGAATAGTTGCTTTTGTGAGGGGGTTTCCTCCTTCGTCAGCTTACTTCCTCGTGGTCCATGCCATCAGTAGTGGATGTTTTCTTCTGTCTCTTGCTTTCTCTTTAATGAGACCGTGTCACTATCGGTAAGCACAAATGCTGATATCAAAGCAGCAGCGTGTGTTGCCACTTTGCTTGCAGCACTCGTGCTTCCTTTGTTCGCCTGATGAAGGGTCATGTATTCTTTCGATCCAAAACAATTATTGTGAATTTATAGCATTTTATGGTGTTTATTCAAAGTTGTGTACTTATTACTTTAAAACGCCAGTTCTTTCTTATTTTCTCTTCTGTTTTCTTCTGTTTCATGATATTTGTGAAATTTGCTAGCAGACCCATAGCTGCAGCCACAAATATTTCACTTTTTAAACATTTTAGGATGCTATGCTTTTTTTTCTTTCTCTCTTGGCGGTAATAATAAACTTATACTTAAATTGTAATTTTTAAATTTACTAGATGAGGCTAAGTCTTCAAAAACAATTTGTTAAAAATGAAGTATAACTTAAAAATTTTCATGAAATTTGTAAAATTTTGGGTGTGTGGTGATTAAATCTCCAAGTCTCTCATGATTAAGATCTCAGCAGAAGAATTAAAAATTATTTTGCATGGAGCATTTTTAAAAATTTTATCTTATTAAATTTATATGTAAAATTCTGAGTCAGGGAGTGTAAGCGAAAAGTTGCCAATTAATGAAAAATGTGTTTTTTCTTTGGACTAAAGCTGAATTGTTGCTAATTGATCCAACTATGTTCAATTTGAATGAAACAATTGAATATTACCATAAAAATTAAGTAATAGCAAAATAAATAACACCATAAAATTAAAAAACATACAAAAGTTCAAATGGCGAACAATTCAAAAGAATGCAAGAAAATTAAATAAATGTTTATATATTTTAAATAAGCTTTTCCTCCCTTTTCTTCCATCTGACATCAGTGTTAATGAAATGAGCTAGCAAGCCCACATCTACAGGCACGAAAACAATTTTGTGCACTATAGATATGTTCCAGCTGGCGTAGGATGCAAAGACTTCACAAATGGAGAACTTTCTGAGGAAAACTGCTCTTTCTTTTCTTCTTCAGTCTTTTTTAAACAGTAACTATATAAATACATATTTTAATATTTAAGGATAATGTGCAATTTTTTGGAACTATAGATTTATACACTGAAATTGCTCATTTCAAATTCGTCAGATAAAGCTATAGGGTAGGTGCTCCAGTGATTGGCATGCTCCACTAATTGACATCTATCCCGAAATAATTAATAAATAAGAAAAATAATAAAATCATATTTTACGTATAAGAATTTTAATATTTTTTGTCAAACACTGGAGCATAGGGTGCTAATAACTGATAAAATGAATAACTAGCAGTGTCAAACAATGAAACATACGGGTCCAATGACTGATAAAATGAAAAACTGGCAGTGTCAATTACTGGAACATTGAGTGGGTGTCAAATAAAAATTCATAAAAAAAATAATAATTGTTATAAAATGTATATATTTTAACATATATGTGGTTCTGAATGTCTTTCATGCCATATGTACTAACTTAAGATTTCTGAAAATATTTTCTGATGACTAGAACATTAAAAACATCATCGATTGCTCTAAAAGTGTCAATCACTGGTGCACTTACCCTATCTACAAATAAATAATAATAAGTAAAATAAATGAACTATAAAAAAATTTTTATAAACAAACACCATAAAATTAAAAAAAACATACAAAAGTTCGAATGGCAAACAACTGAAAAGGATACAAGAAAATCAAATGTCAATGCTGATCTATTTTTAGATTTATTTACAGCATGTCACAAGGAACCGTGTCTTCAATAAGCTTATCCTCCTCTTTCTTCTTCTATCGGATGTCGATATTAATAAAAATCGCTAGCAAGCCCACGTCTACAGGCACAAAATCAATTTCGTGCACTGAAGCTATGGTCCAGCTGGCATAGGATAAACTTCATAACTAGAGAACTTTCCAAGAAACACTGTTCCTTCATTTCTCTTCGATCTTCTTTAAACTGTGATTATTTATAATTTTGAGCTTTTCAACTGTTTTTTTTTTTAATTGTACTTTATACATTTTTTGCATTTAATTTTTTTTTTAATGTATTTTGATGAAATTTCATTTTCTGCCATTTTGAGTATGGCATTCTTTGATAAACTTTCCTTTCCTAAAGGTTTGTAAATTCCAAGGATAATAGCAAAATTATGCCAAATTATTGATTTATTAAAAACACGCTAAGTCATACCATAAACTGTATTATTATTCACAATTAACAAAAATTAATTCTTGTTTTTAAAAAATTCAAATTAACTTCACTCAGAATGTATGTGTACTACTTAATCAGCAGTCTACATAATGCAATCTATTCTATGTAAATATATCTCACTATAATATTCAAAATGTAGTGTGTAATAAATATATTCATCGATATTATCATTATAAAAATGATTGAACTGATAATTACATGTTATCATCAGTTCGACCAATTTCATTTCAAACGGTGATATTTAACAAAATAAACATCTAACTAATATACTAATTAAAAGGCGAATGATCACAATTATATCATAATTTTAAGTCAAATTTGTTTTCAAATGTCTAAACAAATTACCTGATATAATATCAGATACTAATATTTCAATATGTTATAGCATTAATGTACAAAATATTATCTTTTAATTAAAAAAATAAAAGAAATGTTAATTCTAGGCACTTATACAACTTACAGACATTAAACTAATAATTATAAAACCATTGAATGTTGGGAACATACCTTGCAATAAGTTCTTCACACACACACAAAATAAACATTTGGATTCCAGCATTATTAATTACTAATTCACTTAAATGCATATGTGAAATAATAACTCATACATAGGCAAAATATAAAATAAATATACGTCAATCTCTTTTCAAGTTTATCTCGACATAATAAACACGACAATTTGTTTACATGTAGGATGTTTCCAATTAGCTATGAACGTTTAGAAACTTATTTAGAAAATAAAAATAGCTATTCAATTACAAAATGAATGTTTTAAATCATACTTCAAAGTAATTTAAAATTATCGAAAAAATTTCTATTGTTATTGCTAATACGAATTCTGACGTCCGCTTGTCATCAGACATGCGAGCAACCCTACCGTCTATCATCATGACTCGCGCTCGCCAAAGCCCGATTATGTTTTTTCGCCAAGGTTCTGAGGAGTAGGCATTTTCCAAATTCGCGGCCGATACAGGTAGCTAGCTGTGCAAGTTCCGGAGTGCAAGTGACTCTAGCTGAGAGAGGGAGAAAATGTTCTCTCTTCTGGGTTGCCATGCCATAACGCGGTCGCCAAATCGGCGATTGTTCATAGTTCTTTGTGCCAGAGTTGGCTGTACAGTTCACACTTGGCATGATTCACCGCACACTCCCCCCGCAGTTACATCCTATGTGGTGTAACGTTTAGGAAAGCGAACTCTCCTACCTGTTCGTGTAGTGACAGCTTTTGGAGGTGTCTGGATTACAGTCGAAGAAGGACTATCTGGAGTAGTGGGGAGGAATGTGGGTTTTAACCGATCAATTGAAATGGTACACTTTTTATTTTTTATTTCCACATCAAAAGTTTTTGAGTGGCGATTCAACACTTTAAAAGGTCCATTGTATGGTGGTTGTAGTGGTTTCCGGACTGCATCGTTGCGCACAAACACATGGGAACAGTCCTTTAGGTGAGGGTGCACGAATGTCCGTGTACTGCTATGTGATGATGTGGGAACAGGTCGAATGTACTGGAAATGCTGTTTCAGCTCCTCTACCAGTTGCTTCGGTGATGCTTCAGTGGGAGTAGTGGTGAAGAATTCTCCAGGGAGTCGGAGGCTGGTGCCATACACCAAATCAGCTGTCGTGGCTTGCAGGCCTTCTCTGAAAACTGACCGAAACCCCAGAAGGATGGTTGGTAAAGCAGCAGCCCACCGGTCGGTGTCATAGGCTTTCAGGGCTTGCTTCAGTGGCCTATGGAATTCCTCCACCAACCCATTGGCCTGCGGGTGGTATGGTGACGACCGTATTCGCTGAATGCCGAGCAGCTGTGCTAAGGATCGAAACAAAGAGCTTTCGAACTGTCGTCCCTGGTCGGTGGTGATCATTGATGGAACTCCGAAGCGGGTAATCCATGTGTTGTAAAAAACTGTGGAGACAGTTTCGGCACTCATATCTGGGATAGGAACTGCTTCCGGCCACCTCGTGAAACGGTCAATCATCGTTAGTACCATGGGTGAAAGTAAAAAATTTTCGCTGGACTGAAGTAAATATATATATTTTTTGTAATATTGGGTAAAATATAATAAACTCATACATAATGTATATAGATATTCAAAACATACATTTCCAAAGGTTACATTAATAAGCATAAGTATGAAAACTTAGGAAAATTATTTATTAATATAATTGAATTAACATTAATAGGGATTATAACACATAAAAAAAGACTGAATTCAGTCAATAGACTGAAAACTTTCACCCATGGTTAGTACATAATAATTTCCACCAGATGGCGGTAAAGGGCCGACGATGTCAAGATGTATATGATCGAACCTCTGTGATTGGTTAGGGAAAGAACCTAGAGGGGATTTTGTATGCCGAGTGATTTTTGATTTTTGACATGCTAAACACTGTCTTGCCCAATTATTGCAATCCTTATTGATTGATGGCCATATAAAACGTGATCGAACTAATTTTGTACTAGCGCGAATGCCTGGGTGAGAAACAGCATGCAATGTATCAAAAACATGTTTGCGATACTGTTGCGGTATATACGGTCTTATATTGCCAGTTGAAATGTCGCAAAACAAAGATGTGCTAGAATCTGGTAATGTCATTTTCTTAATTTGCAATGTTTGAGAATTAGTTATTAAATGTTGCAATTCAGAATCATGCTTTTGTGCCTTAGCAATGCTGTCATAATCAATAGGGTTAGGCATAGTTATTGAATTTATCCGCGAAAGTGCATCAGCAGCAATATTTTGAGTTCCTTTAATATGAATGATATCTGTTGTAAATTGTGATATGAAATCAAGGTGTCTTTGCTGTCTAGGGGAGCATTTATCAAGATTTTGTCGAAAAGCGTAAACTAAGGGTTTGTGGTCGGTATATAACGAGAATTCCCTACCCTCCACCATGTGTCTAAAATGTTTAATTGAGGCGTATGCCGCTAATAATTCTCTATCATATGTGCTATAATTCTTTTCGGTTGTTGATAGCTTTCTGGAAAAGAATGCAAGCGGTTGGAGAGAATCTCCAGCTACCTGAAATAATGCAGCTCCAATTGCGAAGTCAGAGGCATCTGCCTGCAGAACTAATTTAGCATCAGGCTTTGGATGAGCTAAAAGGGTTGCATTAGCGATTAGAGTTTTACAGGCGTCGAATTCTTGATTAGCTTGGTCTGTCCAATTTATCTCACGATTGTCATTTTTCTTTGAATTTTTTAAATAATCATTAAGTGTGGTTTGACTGTGTGCTGCATGCGGCAAAAACCGACGAAAGAAATTCAACAGACCAAGAAATCGTCTAAGATCTTTGATTGTTTTAGGGCGGGGATAGTTTAAAATTGGCTCTACCTTGTCTGGCAAAGGTTTTGTTCCTTCAGCAGAAATTAAATGGCCTAAAAATGAAATGTGTGGGACACCAAACACACATTTTGAAACATTAATTGTTAAACCATATGAATTAAGTCTGTGAAAAATAATGCGCAAATGCTCTTTATGCTCCGCCTCGTTTTTACTATAAATCAACACATCATCTATATAGACATAACAAAATGGAAGGTCACCTAAAATTTCATTCATAAATCTCTGGAATGTTTGTGCTGCTCCACAGAGACCAAAATTTAAAAATGGGAATTCGAACAAGCCAAATGGTGTACAGACTGCAGTTTTTGGGATATGATCTGGGTGTACAGGAATGTGAAAGTAAGCTCGCACAATATCAATTTTAGAAAATATAGTATTGCCATAAAGTGCATTTGAAAAATCCTGAATATGAGGAATTGGGTACCTATCTGGTATTGTGCAAGCGTTAAGTCTTCTATAGTCGCCAACTGGGCGGATACTTCCACAACTCTTCGAGACTACATGTATAGGGGAAGACCATGGTGATTTGGAAGGTCTGCAAATGCCCTGATCTAACATGTACTGAAATTCTTTCCGTACACTTTCGTAAAGCTTGGGGTTCAAGCGCCTTGGCCTACTATGTACCGGTGGGCCAGATGTTTCAATGTAATGAACCGTATTGTGTGAAACTGGACCACGTTTTGGATTGACTTTTGTCAAATTTGGGAATTTGGACAAGATTTTATGATATTCAGAATTACCTGAGATAAGTTTTATGGAGCTATTTTGGGTATGTTTTGCAAATATTCCTATTTGTGAAAGTTTAGTTATACTATCAATAATTTTACGATGCTTGAGATCAATTATAAGACCAAAATTTTCTAAGAAATCAGCTCCAATAATAGGCATGGGCACATTAGCAATTAAAAATTTCCATTCAAAACTACGCCTTAAGCCTAAATCTATGTTCATTAATTTAGAGCCATAAGTAAGTATGCTTGTATTATTAGCAGCAAATAATTTTAAAGCAGTTGGATGTAGTTTCTTTGAATTTTTAGGAGGAGGTATACAACTGACATCAGAGCCAGAATCAACCAAAAATTTTAAGTGAGAGCGCTTGTCGTACACGTATAAGCGACATGATTTTGCGGCTATCGGTGTAGCTGTCGCGAAAATACTAGCATCGACAGCCGAATTTAGTTTCCCGAATCCTCATTTTCAGAAAAAGTGCAAGGTGAATTACACTTGCGCGCGTCCTTACCGAATCTTTTATGATAATAACAAATGCCTTGTTTGTATTGCGACCTGTTACGGGGATGCGGCGATTTACCACGTGATGCACGAGAATTACTGCGATCGCGTGCTAATAAACGCGATACTTGGCGAGTTAAAGCGGCGATTTCCGCCCGCAGGGCCGTAATTTCGCTCCGTTCACCGTCCGCGGACGAACCAGCAGCCGCGGTCGCTTGACTACGAGAGCGTCTCTCCTCGGCGGCGTGCGTATCGTGACTCACGGCGCAAACACCAGAAGTGGCAGCTTCTCCGCGCCAATCCGCGATCTTATCGGCTAGCTTCGCTAAATTCTCCAACGGCTCAGAGCTTACAGAGAGGATAGCTTGAATGTCCGATGGCAGGCGCTGTAGCCATAATGTTTGCAAAAAATCGTCATTCAACGCACCGTTGGCTAATTCCTTCATTTTACGCAATAAATGGGACGGTTTATCATCGCCGAGTTGAATTTCCGAAACTAGGCGCCGAATCTGCTGCGTCGCGGAATCGGAAAATTCGTCTATAAGGCGATCTTTAAGGGCTTTATATTTTTCAGTCGCGGGAGGGCTTAAAAGGATATCTGAGACTGCCGTTAAGGTTTCCGGATCGATTGCAGCGATAACATTATTGTATTTAGTTTCATCTGCCGTAATTCTGGAAAGTGCAAAGTTACTTTCAACGCGTACGAACCAAAGTTTGATATTATTTTTCCACAATGGCGGCAGCTTGACGCCGACACCGTACACGTGTTGTTCGGGAACTTTTGTTTCGTCGTCAGACGGCATTTTTAAATAGTAACATACAAGGGTTTGAAGGAAAGTGCAAAAAATGGAAAAGGGAATAATATACTGACCAAATCACAGAGGAATCAATCAAAATTACATACCTGGAACATCGTGGCAGAAGGGCGCATTTTTTCTTGCCGGGTCACCAGTGAGACAAACTTAATAATGATTGTCTGCTTAACATGAAAACTAACAAATTTTATTAACAAAATATTAACAAATAATTATTACTTTGAGAAAGAATATTATTAGCGCACGTGGTGTGCGAACCTAAGTCCCACTACACACTGAAGAGACACGAGACAAAGTTTGAAGCGACGTGCGACACACGCATGCTCTAAACAGTTTTCAGGAGATGAAGTTGTATTTAGAGCATGCGCGTGTCGCACGTCGCTTCAAACTTTGTCTCATGTCTCGTCAGTGTATAGCGGGCCTAACAGGCACATGGCCGATACAGGTAGCTAGCTGTGCAAGTTCCGGAGTGCAAGTGACTCTAGCTGAGAGAGGGAGAAAATGTTCTCTCTTCTGGGTTGCCATGCCATAACGCGGTCGCCAAATCGGCGATTGTTCATAGTTCTTTGTGCCAGAGTTGGCTGTACAGTTCACACTTGGCATGATTCACCGCACGTTGTTCATTTAACATTTAAGTTATTTATATTTAAAATTAAATATTTCTTAATATTTGATGAAAGACAAAACTTCAACATCGGCCTCTTTTTTTTTTTTTTTAATCGTTTTATTAAATATTATTAAGTTGAGTTTGTCAGAAGAACAAGGCTTCACTATTTCACTTGTAATATATACATATATATATATATATATATATACAGTAGCCGCCGCTTAATAAAATCACTGGATAATAAAATCAGCCGCTTAATCTGATCAAATTGCCAGGACCGGAATCAAATCAATACAAACTATTGTTGAAACCGCCGCTTAATAAAATAAGCATCGCCGGTTAATAAACTCAAGAAAAAAAAAATATCCTCAGCTGCCAAAAGTATCATTTATGCACACTAAAAAAAAAATATTTCATTTACATTGTAATTTTTTTTTTAAATAAAAAAAGAAATTAAAGTACCCGTTATCGCTCATTGTCGAAAATTTTACACTTGCAGCATAGTTACAAATTAAATATGCCCCATAACTTATCCCCCTAACAATTTCAAGGAACGTATTTTTCAAAGCGCAGTAATAAGTTACAAATTTGATTTGGTTTGCAAATGATATATATATATATATATATGTATTTTAATTATTAAAAGACAATTTCTAGTTCTTATTTTGAAATAGCTATAAATTAAGAGGTTCAAACGGAAAGATTTTAAATTTATGAAAAAAGCGTGAACTTTTGGTAAAATAAAATAATGATGATTTTCTTTGAAGGAAAGCGCATATAAATTTGGAATGCGTTTAATTTACTTATATCGGAGGAATAATTAATCATTTATCAAAAATTAATTAATATTGTTTACTAATTCCATTATTCGTTACCTTTTGAAATTTCTTTCCAAATTCAGGGAAGTAATACCTTTTCCTTGAGTGCAGGAACGCTCGCCGGATATAAAAATCAGCCGCTTAATAAAATCACTTTGCCTCAGAACCAATGTGATTTTAATAAGCGGCGGGAACTGTATATACAAAATTTATATCATATATATATATCAAGCAGAAACGGTCGTTTTGCCAAGCCAAGCTCAGAGAAAAGCAAAACAAACAAACTACCACTAACACAAAGCAGAACGCGCCAATAATAAAATCGACAGAAATAACCCAAGATCGTTAAATGCTTATTATACAGAAATCAACTTCCCCATGTTAAATCGGCAAATTTTTTTTCCGTAAAGTTTTAAATATTGGACGAACCAAATATCGCAGTAAAATGAAACAAAAAATAAAATATTCGTATCAACGAGATCTTTAATTTGAGATAAAAACGAACTTTCTAAGTTAATAAGTAAAAAAATGGGAGCATTTTCAATTTAGCGTAAAATTAGATGTTTTGACAACTTTTTGAAAAAATTTCTTCTTCAAGAAATTTTTTTTAAAACAAGCTAGAGAATTCATAAATGTGCAGAATTCTTTGAAAACTGGTTTTTCAGATAGACAATTACTTAATCTAGGAACTTTTATAAAATTTAGCTTTTAAAAATCAAAATTTCCTATCTTAATTGCTGAAAAACTGTTAAATATCGCCAAAGAGACATAAATCGCCAAATATGAAATTGCTTCATCTCAGTTTACCCGAAAAATATTAATTTCAAATTGAGCTGCTTTTTCTTTTTATAGGTTATTTTTTTAACCAAAGAATCTTTGCTTTTATTATTTTGTACAATTTTAAATTTTATATCCCTGAAAACAGAAATGAATATATTTTGTTTCAAATCTATAGCTTGAATTGCTGATTTTTTAATATTTTTCATACCTTAGAATAAGAAAGTCAGTACACGATATAGTATCCAATTTTAATATCCTTCAATTCAATCTGGCAATGATAATTATGATGCATAAAGATTTCTACTTCCTTCTATATAGTATACTAGAAGGCTTTGCCCGCTTCGCTTGTCATTTTATTGAAATTAATTTCGACTTTCGGTTTTTAATGGATTTAAACGTTGTAAGAGCTCCTGAAAACAATTTGACTATTTTTTGAAATTTTCTATTTGCGTGTGTGTGTTCTATGTGTGTAGCGAAAGTTAGTTTTGTTCCAACTAGATATCAGGAGCTACTGCTCAGAATTACATATAAATTTATATGCAATTGAACCTTGATTATAATAGCGTTTATCAATATTTGGTGTCAATTGCTCAACATGGTGCTGCTATACAGTGATTGCCGCAATTTCAGAGAAGGCTATATCTGAGTAACTAATACATGGAATTGCATAAATTTACAAATAAATTTACATTGTTACAAATTATAGTGCTTATCAACTTTTGTACCAATATCTCAACATGTGGCGCTGCTATACAGCGATTTCCGCAATTTAAGGAAAGGTTCTGTTGCATATAATGAAATAAAACTTCATATGTGAAACGGCCATTATGAGACATTATGCTGATTCAATCTCGATGCCTATCGGCCGATAAGTGGAGCTCATATACTACAATTTTTTTTTAGAACTGAAAGGATGCCATCTGCATGGTGAAAATTTACTTCCGTTGGACATTTTGTGCAACAATACCTCTCTGACTTGATAATATTCAGCATTCATAATGAAAAAAAATAATAAATAATTTGTGCTGCGTTAATATGTATAGGAAAATGTAGAAAAAAGTTTTGTGATGGAATATACTAGAATATACTAGTCTGCATAGAAAACCCATGAATAATGTCTAGCAACCAGAATTATGGAAAGTTTAACGCAAATAGCAACATTGCACGAAAGCTGAGTTGAAATCCAGGACATATCTGATGTAAAGTATCAGGTTAATTCCAGTAAATATAAAAACTATTTAAAAAAAATAAATGATATCTACAAAAAAGACACTTAAAATGTACAAAAAAGCCAAGCTCAAAGAAGGAGAATTGATTAAAGTTGTGTCTAAAAAGGGTGTGATATCAAATTCCCAAGCTTACATTCAAATACTTATTTAATATTCCCTTTTAACTAAATTTTCACATGTGAATCAAGTGCCTTATGATATGTTGATAGAAATCCTTCTTTCCTGTACTAAATACATCATAGCGTGTTTCTGAAAAATATTATTATTTTTATTTATGTATGATGGGCTTGGCGGCCATCATTCAAGTAATGAATAAACATTCACACAATTTGAAAGAAGTTTCTTAAAATATATCTCATATAAAATTAAATTTGCTATTCCATTCAGCAGAGACGGAAATATTTCGATAACATGATTTCTTATAATTATTTAGTATTAAGTGCACTTCCATCCTATAAATGCCGGGAATAAAGAATATAAAAATTTAAATTAACGTAAAAACATGAAGGAGAGGGGGGGAGCATAGAAGCTTCCACCCCCCCACCCCCCCGTTATATTTACCCAATTTGAATTTAGCTTCTAGGAATAAATATCTCGTAAAAATAATATGGTTATTCCATTCAACAGGGGTTGAAACACTCAGATAAAAAAAAAAAAAAAAAAAATGCATTAAAAACATCGCAAAAGCCCCGTTAAGCACACAGGTTGAATCAATTTAAGTTTTAACCAACAGTGTTAAGTTTGGCGCACTCCCATCCTCCCATCCTATAATTATTTCTCATTGCGCAGCACTGGTGCGATATAAAACTCAATTAATCAACCAATCAACCAACTCATCCTATAATTGATGAGATTTATAGAATTCAAACTAACGTAAAACTTTGAAAGATGGCCGCCAAGCCCATCATACATAAATAAAAATAATAATATTTTTCAGAAACACGCTATGATGTATTTAGTACAGGAAAGAAGGATTTCTATCAACATATCATAAGGCACTTGATTCACATGTGAAAATTTAGTTAAAAGGGAATATTAAATAAGTATTTGAATGTAAGCTTGGGAATTTGATATCACACCCTTTTTAGACACAACTTTAATCAATTCTCCTTCTTTGAGCTTGGCTTTTTTGTACATTTTAAGTGTCTTTTTTGTAGATATATATATACAGTCGACTGCAAAATTATTCGAGCACTAGCCAATAATTCCTATATTTAAAAAGTACACTTAAGACTGTTTTGCTACGTAAATCCTTGTCGAATCATGTTCTTAGACTGATTAAGAACATGACTCGACAAGGATTTATTTAACAAAGCTGTATTAAGTGTACTTTTTTTTTGGCAAGGATTATTGCTAGTGCTCGAATAATTTTGCAGCCGACTGTATATATATATATATATATATAAGAAAAAAAATTTAAACTTTACATTTAGCAAATCTTAAGACATAAATTTAAGAAAGTGATGTAGTTTAAGTCAGGGATAACCAACATCATTGAAATGTTATTAACAAGTGTAAATCTAGCTGTATAAAATCTTTGACTTGAAAATTAATTAAATATCATTTTTCTATGAGTTTTGTGAATTGTGATTTTCAGTTAGAGAAATGTTAGCTCAAAAATTATAAAATGTAATCGGATAATTTAATTTAATTAAACATTATTTTCTTTAAATTTTCTAAATTTTCACTCGAATTTAACCTCTAAGAAGCCGAGAGGTTCTGCTGTCGAAACTAGAAGATGAGAGATGATGTGTTCATTTCCAGGTCATGCTCGACGTCTTAGACGTTCTGAGTTTTCCGTGGTTTTCCCCGAAACTTACGCAAATACGAACTAGTTTTCCTCAGAAAATCCCTCCCCCCCCCCACACACACAGAGGGAATTCACCAAAGACCTAGGATCCTGACGTGATCAAACGACAGGAATCCCCTCAAACCAATCCATCAATCTAATTTAGCAATTTTTAGACTGAACACATAACTTTTAACCAAATTAAATTTTTTGTCAAAATTCTTTACGAATTCGCGATTACAATACAGTCGGCTGCAAAATTATTCGAGCACTAGCCAATAATTCCTATATTTAAAAAGTACACTTAAGACTGTTTTGCTAAGTAAATCCTTGTCGAATCATGTTCTTAGACTGATTAAGAACATGACTCGACAAGGATTTATTTAACAAAGCTGTATTAAGTGTACTTTTTTTTGGCAAGGATTATTGCTAGTGCTCGAATAATTTTGCAGCAGACTGTATATCTCAATTTGTTTATTTTATTATTATTATTATTATTTTCCAGTGCAATTCGTTTTCCACAATTAGTTATCTTAGCCGGTCTGAGTTTTCCGAGATTTTCTTCTAAACAAACTCGCGTGTATACATGCTTCGATAACCTTAGAAAAACATCCATGAAAAGCATTTAAATCTGGCCGAGAATTTTAACTACAATCGTCTGCAAAATTATTCGAGCACTAGCAATAATCCTTGCCAAAAAAAGTACACTTAATACAGCTTTGTTAAATAAATCCTTGTTGAGCTTAGCAAAACAGTCTTAAGTGTACTTTTTAAATATAGGAATTATTGGTTAGTGCTCGAATAATTTTGCAGCCGACTGTATATCAAACGACCGTACTCCCCCCCCCCCCCCAAAGAAAAAAAAACTATGTAATTTAGCTATTTTAGACTGAATTCACAATTTCTATTTATTATTATTATTATTATTATTATCATTATTTGTCAAAATTGACTATAAATTCGCAGTTTACAATATCTCAAAATTTAGTATTATATACATTTTTATTGATTGCAACCAAATGTCACAACTCATCATCTTAGTCGTTCTGAGTTTTCCGTAGTTTTCTCCGAAACTCGCATAAATACGAACTAGATAGTTTAGAAAATCCACCCTCAGGGGGCATTCGATCCAGGCCTATGACCTTTATGTAGTTTATCGACCGCAACCCCCACAAACCATTAACCTAATTTAGCGATTTTTAGAGTCAACTCACAATCTTTATTTAAAAAAAAATAAAAAATATTTGCCAAAATTCGTTATAAATTCGTGATTTACAATATCTAACAACTTACTGATACATTTTTATATATTTTTGCTATATCACAATACTCCAATGTCACAGCTCGTCGTCTTAGCCGTTTTGAGTTTTCCGTGGTTTTCTCCAAAATCGCGTGAATACATGCTTGGATCTACTTAAAAAAAACGCCCATGAAAAGCATTATAACCAGGCCTAGGATCCAGTGCAGTCAATGGACCTTAAACCATTAAAACATCAACTTAATAGCGATTTTTTGACTGAACTCATAATAGCTAAAAATTTAATTTTTGTCAAAATTGGTTACAAATTTCGCGATTTATAATACACTACAAATATATATATATATATATATATATATATCTTTTTTCGTTCTTTCTTTTTCTTTTTCTTTTTTTTTTTAATGCGATCTAATGTCACAATTCATCGTCCTAGCCTTTATCAGTTTTCCGGGCTTCTCTCCAAAATTCGAGTGAATGCATACTTAGATATCTTTAGAAAAACACCGATGTAAGGGTGTTTTTCTAAAGATTGGGATAATAACAAGTTAATCGGCCGTAATTCTTCGGTCGCAATTCGTCATTTTAGTCATTCTGAGTCTACTGTGGTTTCCTCCGAAACTCGCATGAATAGATGCTCTGATATATTTATATAAACACAAATAAAAGGTATTATAACCAGGCGATAGGATTCTAGTGAAGTCAATCGATTTTAAACCCTTAAAATATCAACTTAATAGCAATTTTCTGAAGGAACTCATAATCGCTATTTAATAATAATAATAATTTTGTCAAAATTGGTTATAAATTTCGCGATTTACAATACATCATAATTTATATATGTGTGTGTGTGTGTATTCTTTAATGCGATCTAATGTCAAAATTTTTCGTCTCAGCCTTTATGAGTTTTCCGTGGTTCTCTTCGAAATTCACGTGAATATATGCTTAGATCTCTTTAGATCTCCGTGAAAAGTATTCTAACCAGGACAAGGATCCTAACATAGTTAATTGACCATAATCCTTAGAAACATCTATCAAATTTAGCGATTTTAAGACTAAACCCATCTTCGCTTGTTTTTAAAAAAATTTTAATTTTCGTCAGAATTGGTTATAAATTCACGATTTCCAGTGTGTCATTTTTTTCCCCTAGTGTGATCCAATATCATAATTCGTTGTCTTAGCTGTTCTGACTTTTCCGTGGTTTTCTCCGAAACTCACGTGAACATATGCTTGGATCTCCTTAAAAATAAACCCACGAAAAACATGTCATCTAAGTATTTAATTTCTTTTACATATTTAATTTTCATAGTAAAAAAATTTTTATAATTTATATTTAACAAAATTTAACAAAAATCAGGAAAAAATCCACATTTTTAAGGAAATAAAATGTAGGTTTTGAACCAAAAAGAAATTTGATGAAAAAATGATATAGTAATAAAAAAAAAAAAAAAAAGAAAAAGAAAAAAAAAAAAAAAAAAAGAAAGAAAGAAAGAAAGAAAATCTGTAAAATTTGATTTTCCAGGAAAAAGTTGATTTTATTTTTGCCATTTTGTTAAAAACATCAAAAAGAGAATTACCATTTCCTTTCTTTTCTTAATATTCAAATAGATATTGAGATACAAGCATAAATATTTCTAATCAAAAGTAATAATTTTTATTTTCATCTTTAAGTTAAAGTTCACTTAATTTAAATATTTTGTCCAAAGAAAATCTAAAAATCTGAAATTTTAAGTGAATTTATCCTAACAAAGAATAAATAATTTTTGTCCTTTTGGACTTTTTTAAAAATTAAATTATGTTTGTTAGTTATTAATACAATTTGTAATTTTTATTACAAATATTTTAAAATTTTTAATTGAGTTTGATTTTTTTATACCTTTTTATAATTAAAAAATAAATAAATAAACAATAAAATAAACAAATAAAATAAAATGTATATTTATACTTTTTTTTAGTTCCCCATCATACTATAGGTATGGGGAACTTAGGTAATCGTGAAAATTTTCGACCTCGGTTTTTTGACTTTTCTACACGTTTTCAGGTGTGAGGAATCCGAAAATGACAAAATTTCTATGATGTCTGTCTGTAGGGTGTCTGTTAGTCTGTTAGTCTGTTAGTGGGTCAGTCCGTTAGTTTGTTAGTCTGTGTACACGATATCTCAAGAACAAATTGTCGCAGAGAGGTCAGATCAGTTTTAAAATATTACTTTCGACACTGGCAAGAACCCTATTCATTTGCAACATTCGATTTTAAAAACTTCGTAAGTTATTAGAAATTTACGATTTTCTTAACATGGGAGAATAGGACAAAAATTCACTTAAACGTGCATTAAATGAAAACTTTTTACTGTAAAAATGTCAGACCAGTTTTAAAATATCAGTTTAGATGCCGGAATGAACATCAGTAACTATAAATATGCTACTTTGAAAATTTCGCAAGTTACTGGAAATTTACGAATTTCTTAACATGGCAGTATAGGGCAAAATTTTACATAAACGTCAATTTTGAGAGATATTTTCATCGTAAAGATGTCAGACTACTTTTGAAATATTATTTAGGACACTGGTATGAATATTACTGACTATGAATTTTCCAATATAAAGATTTCGTAAGTTATTGGAAATTTACGAATTTCTTAACATGTCAGAATAGAGCAAAATTTCACATAAACGTCAATCTTGAGGGATATTTTCAGCGTAAAGATGTCAAACCACTTTCGAAATATTATTTAGGATACTGGCATGAATATCATAGACTATGATATTTCCAATTAAAAAAATTCGTAAGTTATTTGGAATTTACGATTTACTTAACATGTCAGAATAAGGCAAAATTGATCATAAACTTCCATTTTGAGGATCCTAAATACATTAGACAACTTCAAAATTAAGTTTATGATATTTGTTTGAACATGATTGAATACAAATATTCTACTAGGAAATTTTCGTAAATTATTCGTAATTTACGATTTTATCAACATAGCGAAATTGTAAATTTTTCATATAAATATGAATTTTAAGGTTTATTGCATTGGAAATAGTAGCATGAAAACTAAACAACAGAATTGACCTTGATAAAATAAATTAATAAATTAGAATAAGATAATTATATCCAAGCGAACGGTGGATAGCCTGTTAGGCGGGAATTTCATTCTGTCACTGTATCAAGCTTTGGTCAAATTCATTTCTTTCAACATGATTATAATATGTCTCGCACTAGAAATTTCTGAGAACATAAATATGATGGGGAACTGAGCAGAGTCCACCTATGCCAACTAGTTTTATTTGAAAAAAAAAAAAAATAATAATAATAATAATAATAATAATTAAAATAATAAAATAAATAATAAAATAAATAATCTATATGTATAAAAGAACACTTCCTGAGTGAGTGAGTGAGGGGGTGATCTATCAACGCCCCGACCAAACCCCTGGACCTAGAAGCATGAAATTTCGTGACAATGTTCTTTCTATGACGTAGGCATCCACTAAGAAGCGATTTTACAAAATTCGCCCCCCAAGGGGGGGAGGGGGGCAAAACGTGATTTCACAAAATCCTTCATATCTCAAACAAAAAAACAGATATCCGTAAAATTTTTGCTTTAAAATATAGCTAATACAAATGTCTAAAAACCAATTTCTGGAATTTTCAAAATTCGGTCCCCAAGGGGGGCGGGGGGGGCAAAACGGGATTTCACATGCGTAAAACGTGATTTCGCGTAATCCTATATATCTGAAACAAAAAAAAAAAAAGATATACGTGAAATTTTTGCTCTAAAATATAGCTAATGCAAATATCTAAAAACCGATTTCTGGAATTTTAGAAATTCAGCCCCCAGGTGGGGCAACACTGGGGGGGGGGGGGCTATGGGGCAAAAACAAATAGAAATACAGTTAGGGCGTTCAAAATTGATACAGATAGGTTTTAGAGGCCTGCAAGTCGAATGAGGATATTTTCGATTGTGTAAAGTTATTAGGAGGGGCAGGAAGGGGGAGGGGAGAGGGGGGGGGGGCAAAAAATAAAAATAGAGTTAGATCGTTCAAAATTGGTATATAGAGATTTTCGATACCTACAAATCGATTGCGGATATTTTCGAAGTTGTAAAATTATTAGGAGGGGCGGGAAGGGGGGCTATGGGGCAAAAACAAATAGAAATGCAGTTAGGCCGTTCAAAATTTTTACAGATAGGTTTTCGAGGCCTGCAAGTCGAATGGGGATAATTTCGAAAGTGTAAAGTTATTAGGAGGGCCGGGAAGATGGGGGGGAGAGGGGGGCAAAAAAATAAAAATAGAGTTAGATCGTTCAAAATTGGTATATAGAGGTTTTCGATACGTACAAATCAATTGCGGATATTCTCGAAGTTGTAAAATTATTAGGTGGGGCGGGAAGGGGGGTGGAGCGGTAAGGGGGGGGCTATGGGCAAAAACAAATAGAAATACAGTTAGGCCGTTCAAAATTGGTAGAGATAGGTTTTAGAGGCCTGCAAATCGAATGGGGATATTTTCGAAAGTGTAAAGTTACTAGGAGGGCCGGGAAGGTGGGGGAGGGGAGGGGCAAAAAAAGTAAAATAGAGTTATATCATTCAAAAATGGTACATAGATGTTTTCGATACCTACAAATCGATTACGGATATTTTCGAATTTTTTAAATTATTGGGAGGGGCGGGAAGGGGGGGAACGGAGGGGAACGGAGGGGCCAAAAAATAAAAATAGAGATCGATTGTTCAAAACTGGTGCATAGTGGTTTTTGATACCTACAAATCGATTGCGGATATTTTCGAATTTGTAAAATTATTAGGATAGACGGGAGGGGGGGGGCGAAGGGGGAAAATAATAGAAATAAGAGTTAGAGCATTTTGGGAATTTTTTCCAAAGGCAGTGAGAACCCGGTGCGACATTTTTCCTAATCAGATTTTGTTTATCTTTTCTTTTCACGTGATAAAAATGAATGCAATTTTGAGAATTCAGTAATTAGAGTGATTCATTTAAAAATAGGGACCAGCGAAGCGGGCGTTGCCTGCTAGTAAAATATATATTTATATCTTTTTTTTTAATTTTGAAACATAAATAAATAAAAGAGATTAAGAAAATTACAGTACAGTCGGCTGCAAAATTATTCGAGCACTAGCCAATAATTCCTATATTTAAAAAGTACACTTAAGATTGTTTTGCTAAGTAAATCCTCGTCGAATCATGTTCTTAGACTGATTAAGAACATGACTCGACAAGGATTGATTTAACAAAGCTGTATTAAGTGTACTTTTTTTGGCAAGGATTATTGCTAGTGCTCGAATAATTTTGCAGCCGACTGTACTTTAAAAAATATACTGCTAAAATACAGTCGGCTGCAAAATTATTCGAGCACTAGCCAATAATTCCTATATTTAAAAAGTACACTTAAGACTGTTTTGCTAAGTAAATCCTTGTCGAATCATGTTCTTAGACTGATTAAGAACATGACTCGACAAGGATTTATTTAACAAAGCTGTATTAAGTGTACTTTTTTACTTCCATTACCCTACTACCGTAGGTAATGGAAGTATTGTATTCGGTCTGAAAATTCGATATCGGGTTTTCACCTGATTTACACGTTTTAAGGTCCCCTGAGTCCAAAAAAGTGGTTTTTGGCAATTGGTCAGTGTGTATGTATGTGTGTGTGTGTGTGTATGTATGTGGAGAATCTTCTGGCTACTATAGCTCAGAAACTAATAAAGATAGAGCTACGAAATTTTAGAATTGAAATACGACTGGTGTACAGATGAAATTTCCAATTTTTGGTGAAAATTGAAAAACCGGAAGTGGGACATCGGAAACCGGAAGTGGGACCGTAAGTCCGTATCTCAAAAACGGCTCTAACGATTTTCTTCAAACTTGCTATATAAACACTCTGTTAGATGTCCTTTCGAATGATATAGTTGGTTTGTTCAGGAAAATTGATAGGCGTCCTGTATAAATAGCTCAATTTCAGACTTCGCAAAGGCGTTCCTTTAAAAACGGTTGTACGGATTTTATTCAAACTCGCCATTTTAACTCACTTTTAAATATGCTTTTGTATGTAATTATTGTTTTCCTGTCAATAATTGAGTTTAACCGGAAGTGGGACATCGGAAACCGGAAGTGGGACCGTAAGTCCGTATCTCAAAAACGGCTCTAATGATTTTCTTCAAATTTGCTATATAATCACTCTATTAGATGTCCTTTCGAATGATATAGTTGGTTAGTTCAGGAAAATTGATACGCGTCCTGTATAAATAGCTTAATTTCAGGTCTCCCAAGGGCGTTCCTTTAAAAACAGCTGTACGGATTTTTTTCAAAGTCGCCATTTTAACTCTTGCTTAAATATGCTTTTGTATGTAATTATTGTTTTCCTGTCAATAATTGATTTTTTGTAAATGCTGGTATCTCAAAAATGGCTCTAACGATTTTCTCTTTAGGTCACTTTTATGTTTTCTGATCACATTATCACTCAAAAATGCATATAATACGTGTAGTAGTGGGTAATGGAAGTCGTGTGGTTGTTTCACACCAGATTTTTTTGGCAAGGATTATTGCTAGTGCTCGAATAATTTTACAGCCGACTCTAATTTCTCCGCCATTACATCATGGAAAATTGATTGCTTTTGGAAAAAAATATTTCAGTTTATTCAAAGTTCGATCGGAAGTAGATTTTTAACTGAAGCTGAACCAATATTAGTTTCAAATCATCTGATTAATTCTTTACTTCCATTAGCCGAATCAACTGAAATTTTAAATTTGTCATTTGGAAATAAATGGTAGCTTAATTCTGGATTTCTTGATCCTTTGGAGGTACACTGTAGCACACAACAGTATGTGTTATCTTTTTTACCGGATTTATTCATTTTTATTCAATAAATATATGTGAAACTAAACATCGGCTAGCAATGGCGGCTTGATGAAATTCGAATAAAAGCATATTAATTGTAATTTCACCTTAGCCCACCAGAGGGCGAGCATTTCATTACAATCGCGGATATGTCATGTTCCATAAAATCAATCAGACGCAGACGAAACCATTCGCAAACATTTTATATTCTAAACAAAATATATTTGCAATCGCTTTATAACCAAATCTATAACTAAAATAACATTTAGGAATGATAAAATAACATTTAGGAATGAACAAATATAATAAAAACTAACTTTTTATAACCTCATAACGAATCAAACAACCGAATTCAAAATTCCATTGATTATCTCTTGATCCGTAATGAATGAAAATTCAAGAGATTAAGATTTCAATAATTTTATAAATTGTAAGAAGTATTAAATAATTAATGTAATAATTTTTAAGAATTGATTTAAAATATATTACTTACAGTCGGCTGCAAAATTATTCGAGCACTAGCCAATAATTCCTATATTTAAAAAGTACACTTAAGACTGTTTTGCTACGTAAATCCTTGTCGAATCATGTTCTTAGACTGATTAAGAACATGACTCGACAAGGATTTATTTAACAAAGCTGTATTAAGTGTACTTTTTTTTGGCAAGGATTATTGCTAGTGCTCGAATAATTTTGCAGCCGACTGTATCTTAAAATGCGGGAAAACATGCGAAATATGAATATTCTAAAAATACAGTCGGCTGCAAAATTTTTCGAGCACTAGCAATAATCCTTGCCTAAAAAAAGTACACTTAATACAGCTTTGTTAAATAAATCCTTGTCGAGTCATGTTCTTAATCAGTCTAAGAACATGATTCGACAAGGATTTACTTAGCAAAACAGTCTTAAGTGTACTTTTTAAATATAGGAATTATTGGCTAGTGCTCGAATAATTTTGCAGCCGACTGTACATGAATTTTTTCGTTTAGATGTGCATTCGTTCAAACACTGTTCTATTTAAATTTTAAATGTGGACCATCACGCGAGTAAACAAATTCTATTCGAGCATGCTTAGTTTCAGCCTGAGTAGTTCAGGCACCTCCAACACGAGATGGCTTTGTCATCGATCAGTGACGTAACTATGACGTAACCATGACGCAACCATGACGCAACCATGACATACAATCGGCTGCAAAATTATTCGAGCACTAGCCAATAATTCCTATATTTAAAAAGTACACTTAAGACTGTTTTGCTACGTAAATCCTTGTCGAATCATGTTCTTAGACTGATTAAGAACATGACTCGACAAGGATTTATTTAACAAAGCTGTATTAAATGTACTTTTTTTTGGCAAGGATTATTGCTAGTGCTCGAATAATTTTGCAGCCGACTGTAGTAAGAGTACGCTACCCATTGCTCCATTGTAATGAGTACGCCTACAGTCGGCAGCAAAATTATTCGAGCACTAGCAATAATCCCTATCTAAAAATAGTACACTTAGTACTGCTTTGTTAAATAAATCCTTGTCGAGTCATGTTCTTAGTCAGTCTAAGAACATGATTCGACAAGGATTTATTTAACAAAACAGTATTAAGTTTACTTTTTTAACATAGGAATTATAGGCTAGTGCTCGAATAATTTTGCTGCCGACTGTACTTTGTAAAGCTTTGGGCTAAGGTGAAGTTAACGATACCACTGAACGAATAGCTTTCACGCTTTCGTCGAGTCGAGACATCATTGCTTGCTGCCGCTGTACAGTCGGCTGCAAAATTATTCGAGCACTAGCCAATAATTCCTATATTTAAAAAGTACACTTAAGACTGTTTTGCTAAGTAAATCCTTGTCGAATCATGTTCTTAGACTGATTAAGAACATGACTCGACAAGGATTTATTTAACAAAGCTGTATTAAGTGTACTTTTTTTTGGCAAAGATTATTGCTAGTGCTCGAATAATTTTGCAGCCGACTGTAACACATGCTGCTGTGTGCCACAGTGTAACTCTAATGGATCAAGAAATCCGGAATTAAGCTTCCATTTGTTTCCAAATGACAAATTTAAAATTCCAGTTGCCTCCGCTAATGGAAATAAAGCTTTAGTCAGTAGAAAGACTCGAATAATTTTGCAGCCGACTGTATTAGACGTTTATGAATTGGGAAAGACGTATCATCAAGAATCAGGGCCCGACTTAGACTACCTGAAGCCCCGGGGCAAGCCTATTCTGGGGGGCCCCCTTGCAGTGGCATAAGAGCTCTTTAGGTTGCAGAATTTCTGCATACGCATGTAGGGGGGCCCCTTCCAGAAGGGGGGCCCAGGGCATTTGCCCCGTATGCCCTGCCGTTAGTCAGGGCCTGTCAAGAATGACTGTTTGTTCGAAACATTTCGCACCTGAGGATTTCACAAGTAATAATGCGTTTAATTTTGTTTTAATTATAAAATATTTTAGATAAAGATGATCGTTTTCTTCGCTAACGATCAAAAGCAAAACGATCACATTTCATGGATGTCATGGAACAACTAAGACTACTATATAACAGGCTGAATCATTCTCCGCCATTTGTTCGTCAAGTGCGTCATTGCTAAATCTAAGACTATTGTACAGTCGGCTGCAAAATTATTCGAGCACTAGCAATAATCCTTGTCAAAAAAAAGTACACTTAATACAGCTTTGTTAAATAAATCCTTGTCGAGTCATGTTCTTAATCAGTCTAAGAACATGATTCGACAAGAATTTACTTAGCAAAACAGTCTTAAGTGTACTTTTTAAATATAGGAATTATTGGCTAGTGCTCGAATAATTTTGCAGCCGACTGTATATGACTATTATATGAGATTATATAAGACCTATTATATAATAGTCTTAGGTTTGGCAGTGACGAACTACCATATAAGATTAATATATGAGACTATAAAAAACTAGATATTAATCTTAAGTTTAGCAATGACGGACTTGACGTACAAATGGCGGCGAATGATTCAGCCTGTTATATAGTAGTCTTAGGAACAACTATAGAATTGGTCCACAAGTGCATTTGGTGATTATGGTGAAATGCCGCTTTTGCAAATGGTTGCGATGGATTCCAAGCGTAAACAAAAGCGTATTGTATTGCAAAGAATCCAGAAAGGCATCGTTATCGTTCAAAACGGTGCCAAAGAAAAATCGCCAAGTCCAGTTATTGACCAACTCTATAGTTGTACCTTTATTTATTTATTTATTTTTAAATGTACCTTTGTTGTAAGATAACGATAGATGAAGTTAAAATACAGTGGAATTATTAAACAATAAAACGCAACAATTTTCATTGCATTCTATTATGCAATCGATTTTCCATGATGTGATGGCGGAGAAAGAACAATAATAAATACACGTGGCTATTATATTTACTAAGAACTTCAGTTGAGAAAGCGCCATCTATTGATCATTACAAACGCGGATTGTTCATAATTTGAGATCGAGTTGGTTGTTGGTTGGATTTTACGTCGCACTAGTGCTGCGCAGATGGGCAATTGGCGAAATTCGAGATCGAGATCCATAGTTTTTAGCCTTCGATGAATTCTTTCGCGAGCAATTGGTAGAGATGCAAAAACCCGGGGGTCTTGAAGCAAGGGAAAAAAACCCTGGTAATTTTGGGGAATAAACTGAAAATTTTGGGAACTTTGAGAATTTAACGGGAAAGAACTAAGTCGAGAAATGTTAAGAGGGCTCTCTCTCTCTTAACCAGAGATATAGTAGTAAGACATAGATTGATCATTGAGAGGGGGAAAGTGATACCTTTTTTAATCGGGAAAAGACGGCCATTTTACTAGGCAGCTGCGAATTTTCTAAATGTGAGAACGGAATTTAAAAGCATGCATTAATTAATGAGTTATAGCATGGCAAAATTTCCTGTAGAATAGCATTGGCTTCAGCTTTCAGACGCGATAAGCAGAGTCCCCTTAAGCAAATAATATATTGTTCATGTAATATAAATCACAGTTTAAACGATTTTAGATGTTGATAAACTTATAACGTGGTATTATTGTCATTTTATATTTAATGTATGAGAATTAAAACTAAATCCTTATCGTTCATACAAAAAGAAGACAAAATGTATGCATTTGAAAAAAATTCTCATAAAAATAACTAATTATAAATGAAAGTAATGAATTATTTTAAAAGGCACTGTATATAAAAAATAAAATAAAATAAAACAAAACAAAGCCAGTATACAAATACGATGCAAAAAATCAAAAACAAGGGAACAAGATGGCTAACTCCAGACGTACATGCAAATTTAACAAAATAAGAGATTATTAGTTAATAAATAGGAGATTATTAGTGTGAATAACTCGAATACTAAACTTTCGTTTTCGGGGAAGATTGAGTGTTCCAAGAAGTATGGACGACGGAATTTTGCATTATTAGATAGCCCATACTGACAGATAAGCCGCAGTCCCCAAAAATCAATGTTTTTTTTTTTTTTTTTTTTTGTTTAAGATAACTCGTTTCACTAAATTACGGTAAGCATATTTGACGATTTCACACTGTTAGGCAATTGATTTTGAGTACTTGGCGGAGAAGCAAAACACGGTTCTGTTCGTACGCGGCAATCTCGGTGCTAGCGAACTTATCCCTTAACAGCGCTAAATCGCCAAATATGCTTAATTTTGATATATTTTTGTGGTGGCTGTAATTCATTTCAGCCAATAATTTTTTCACTTTCTGGTATTTTATGAAGAATAGAATCACATATATGTTTTTTTTTTTTTTTTTTTTTTCCCCAATATTTTTTAAGACAACACCTTTTGAATGTTTCCTTGTTAGTCTAATTAAACTTAGCATAGGCGAAGGTTTCTAAAAGCCAATTCAGTCTTTTAACAGGCTGTGGTAGGTATACGTATCATCGAAATCATCAACTTTTTAATGGGAAAGGCGTGGTAAACTGCTTTATTATGTCTGTCGTTTTAACTCTACTAAAATACATGGTTGAAAAGTGTCATTTGCTTTGTTTATACGTATTTGTAATTTTAAGACAGAAATATGAAAGAAAAAAAAAGATTTATAATGTTTACCAATCTCTTACAGTCGGCTGCAAAATTATTCGAGCACTAGCCAATAATTCCTATATTTAAAAAGTACACTTAAGACTGTTTTGCTAAGTAAATTCTTGTCGAATCATGTTCTTAGACTGATTAAGAACATGACTCGACAAGGATTTATTTAACAAAGCTGTATTAAGTGTACTTTTTTTGACAAGGATTATTGCTAGTGCTCGAATAATTTTGCAGCCGACTGTATGTGACTAATAATCAACATGATCTGCGAAATAAAGCTTTTGTAAAAATGAAATATTAGACAGAGAAGTTCTTTTTTACTTTATCGAATTCATTATTCATTTCGTTAATAATGAAGGTACAGTCGGTAACAAAAGTGTCCGAACACTAGCAAAAATTCCTATGTAAAGAAAGTACACTTCATACGGTTTTGTTAAATAAATCCTTATCGAATTATGTTCTGACACTGACGAAGAACAGGGTTCGACAAGGATTTATTTAACAAAACCGTATGAAGTGTACTTTTTTTACATAGGAAATTTTGCTAGTGTTCGGACACTTTTGTTACCGACTGTACACAAAGCAGTAGTACCAGATCTGGCGGATTTTTTATTCAATAGTCACCAATAATTTTAAAAAGTGATATTTGATATATACCATAATAGACGACTAATCTTCGAAGTGATTAAACGAACGTTACAATTAAAAATTATTTGTGATTATTGAGTAAAAAAATCCACCAAATCTGGCAACACTAACTGAAGGTAGATTTGTGTTAAAGGAGGCAGAGATGCCAACATTTTAATTTATTCCGGAGTATTTTTAAGGTAAGGCCTTTATTTGTAGAAACTTTTTCACTAATATACAATTTCCATAAAATACCAAAAAATTACCCTTAAAAAATAATGGTATGGAATAAAGGCGAGGATAAAAATACTTCGGAATGAATTCACCTCTTAACTGTGGCATATATTTCAAAGACACGCCCATAGGACCCACATTTTTGTTTAATTAAAAAAAGAAAAAATTGAAAATAATTATATGAATAATATGTATGACTGCATATTTCCAAATAAGTTATATATAGTTTGGTGCTGGATTTCTTATGCCGTAAAATATTAAGAGAAAATTACGCAAGGGGCGTGCTCACAGCCCGAACCACTGAGCTCGAGAACAACTGGAGGAAATACTATACCGGTTTTCGCATGCCAGTTTTTCGAGAATTCGTCTGCTATGTTTTGCCGTACAAAGTAAAACTTTGTACAGAAGAAAGCATTTGATTATTAAATTAAATTAAATTATTAAATAATGATTATTAAATATAATCATTATCATTAATCATATTAAATATATAATTATTAAACATGATTATATATAATGATTATTAAAAAATTAAAATTATTAAATAGTAATAATAATAAAATGATTGTCGAACGAGTATTTCCGTTTCAAACAGTAAGCCTCGCTATACCGTGTTTTCTGAAACATTGACATTTAACTTGAGGTATACAAATCCTACAATATTCAAATACAAAAAAGGACAACAAGGTTAAAACAGAATTTTATCATTGAAAAACTAGAAAAAGATATTTAATATTTAAGATGAAAGACTTCAGATTTTAGGATCGGATATGTTCCTATCTTGTAATGTAAGCCACGCCTTTACAAATTTTTCTCAAACTTTACATTATAAAACAAAATAATTTTGCATATTTGCAATTAAATCATTTAAGTTTTGTCTTCATTAATCGATATAGTAAATGCCATTGTGATTTATGCATAACAGCATCCATTTAGTGTCAAATACGTTTTTTTTAATATTGTTTTAGCAATATAGAGGCAGGGCTTGTTTTTTTTTTTTTTTTTTTAATTCTTTCCGAATCTCCCGCCTACATTGCGGTAATTTTACAAAAATAAGCCAATTTGTATAATAAACTTCGGTATGTTGCTTAGAAAACAAAAAGTAATTTACATAATATGTAAATTATATAATTTACATAATTTGTACTTTAATTTACATGAAAGTATAAATTAAAATAGTTTTCTGTAAGATTATGTATATACAGATATTTACATTTACTTACAGATGATGCAAATGTTAACATGTGAGGGCCTCCTAATATCAATAAAAAATGAAATATCACTTAACTCGAAAAATAATGTTAGGAATGAGCTGTAAATTTGGAAACTCACGTTTTTGATGATGCTTGTTCTATTCGTGCAAAAATTATGACGTTAGATGGAATTATGATATATAGGTTACAATTAAATTATGAAATATAAGTTATGTTCATAATTAAAATATTAAATATTGGTTACAATTCATATATCTTTTTTTTTTTTCGAATGTAAATTTATTAATAATATTCATAATTCAAAAAATGTGTTTTTATCAAAAATATGCATGGAATATATTTGGGTTACTTCATTCTAACGTATATATATATATATATATATATTTATAAACAGAATTTAAAAATCATAAACATTTTGGAAGATATGAATTAATGTTTGTCACATTTGTTTAACATTGGCATCCCCATACTTTGGCAGCTTATAGCTCTATTTAAAAATGAGTGAAATATATATACGATTTTCCGCGATGTTTTGAATCAAATAAATCAAATAAATTATAAAAAATGGGGGTTGCTATCGAAAAATAATGAAGTTAATGCCAGTTTTAATATGTAGACGACCTCCTAAGTAAAATGTAACTATATCATTATACACTAGATGTTATTCCAAATCGATCGATACCAGCCACACGTTTCTATGATAATTTACTGCAAAATTGTGTAGTTTTTTTTTTTTTTTTTTTTTTTGATTGTGCAATATGGAATGGTTACAGTTAAGGCCGACTATCAACTCTTGGAAGGGTTGCCAGAGGAATACTACAGTTTTACTTTTGAAAACCCCTAAGTTTTTACAGTATCAATCTATTAGTTCCATTACACTTGATTTATACAGATTTTATAAAAATCAGTTGCTTTAATATAAAATTACTGGTGTTAAAAAATAAAATTGTAGTATTCATCTGGCAACACTGGGGGAACTTGGCCCGGGTGAGGTGTATGCCTGGAGAGGGGGTGGGGGGCTAGCCTGTATTAGTAGTGGAAAAAGAAAAAACGAAAGAAAAAATCTGAACAGATAGGCCGACAAGTGCGACTTGGGTTCAGATCCGGTGCTTCGCCTACTAGCTTTGACAGCAAAATCACGCGCTCACCTGTAGGACCCATGAAAGAATGAAAATCAGTGAAAGAAAACCCAATGAGCCAACTAAAATACAGTACCCCCCCCCCCCCACTCTTTTGTGAAAAGCTGAAGGAAAGTTGTTTGAAAAGAGTTTTAATTTTTAGAAAGAAGAAGAGGAGAAAAAGAAGAAATTTTTGATCAGTAGGAACTCGTACATTTTTAAATTTGTAAGATAGCACTCACCAAAACAATTTCCGAAAAATGTTGGACTCACCAGATATACACTGAAGGAATAAAGCATAATAAAGTAATGGAGCATGTTTCAAGATAAACAGAAATAGAAGGAAGCGATAAAAGACAGTTATAATGGAAAAGGATACACATATGGAATTAAAAAAATGTAAAGGGGATTATTGTTATTATTATTAATATTTTTAATATATTTCCTATTTAGTAAAATATACATTGGATTTCCTATTTATTTATTTATTATTATATAAATTAAAGGGGTTGCTAGGGTCCCATCTTTTTTCCTTGACTTTTCCAGCACTATGTTTATATAGCAATTTCCCCCCTGATTGATCGAGGAAACATTACAGAACATGGGGTGGCGAACATGCAGTCCGCGACAAAATTCACAAAAATTATAATTTGACATCTTTGGTTAACACATCAAAAGTACATGGTAGTTAGCGAAATAAATGTCGCACTGATTGTTGGTAACAAAATATTAAGATATAATATAAGATCAATAATTCGTTCTTACTGTTATTATTATTAGTGCATGATAATATATTCTTGATTGCTTTATAGTTATTTTATAAATAAAAATCGGTATAATATTAATGCATTCTGTGTCCGATCTTCACGAGAATTCATACAATGCAATTCGATTGAATTAAATAGATTTCCAATGCAGTTCAAAAAGTGTTTTGGGTTAGATAGGCCTGTTATAAAATATTACTATAATAAATAAAATTTGAGGAAATATCGCTCCAAATATTTAGCCTCCGAAACATTTCATCCCGGATGTTTCTTCCTAAGTGAGGTGAATTGGAATAAATTAAATAGTTAAATAATTTCATAAATAAAAATATAAACATACATACAGAATTTTTCAAGTATAACTATTGTCTATTCACGCAATTTCATTTTTAATTTCAATGTAAAAGAATTGAATATAAAGACGATTTTCGGTAAAGTCATTATATATATCAAAAGTTTATCTTCATGAATTAAAGGAAGTTATGTATGTACAGTCACTGCGACCCTACGTTCGTTTAGAGATATTTACTCATAAATTACATAAATAATAACATATGGTGACTGACATAGGTGCCAGGTATTTCGTTATTCAAGGGAGACTAAACACTGGAAATTTTTTATACTTGTTTTCGGCTTATTTAATCATCGAAAATATAAACGACAAAAATCTGATGATAAATCTGATTTAAAAATTAGAAAGGTTGGCAGCTATATGCGCTCCCTAAAGTTAATTTAAAAAGAAAAATCACTATAACTCGAAAATTAATCATAGAAATGGGCTGTAAACCTGAAAATCCATTATTTTAATTATGCTTATTTAATTCGTGCAAAAATTAATGTAAGTCACAATACGATAATTTTTTAGGATATGAATTTTTTGTTGTTTTTCATAATTTAAAATAAGTTTTTTATCAAAAACATGCATGAAATGTGTTCAAGTTATTTTATTCTATCACAAAAAAATAAATAAATAAAAATTAGGAATATATGAACTGAAATCTGTCACATTCATTTAACATTACCATCCTCAGATTTTAATAGCTTATACCTCCATGAAAAATTGAGAGAAATCTATAAACTATACCATTTTCCAAGATGATTCAATCAAAATAACTCAATAAATAAATAAAATAAAATAAAAATTAATTAATTAATTAATTAATAAAAATAATAAAATAGTAAAAAAATGGAGGTTCCCATTAAAAAAAAAAAAAAAATCTGGAGTGACTCCACTCGACTTTCCGAACATTGAGTAACTAACAGTTTTGTAGATAAAATAAAGAAAGAGAAGTTGCTAAACAAACAAAAAAGAGAAAACCATAACAGAGTGTTTGAGTATTTTTCTCCATATATCACACGAGGTTTTATTTAACGCTATTGAACTTTGAGCCCTTAGATCATAAGGATAAAGAATTTTTCGTTGTGTCCCTGTAAAAATCTATAAATGCTAGATTCACCAAAATGCTTATAGTTAGTGCAACAGTGATTTATAATACTCATATAAATTTTCAGCTGAATTCAATAAGGCGTTTAGATGCTATCGTACTTTTAAAAATTTAGTCCCATAGGCCATAATGATAAAGAATTTTTTTTTGAGTCCCTGTAAAAAAACTGTAAGTGCTAGATTCACCAAAATCTATACAGTTAGTTCAACTGTGATCTATAACATGTATACAAATTTTTTGCTCGGATTAATAAGGCGTTTAGACGCTATCACATTTTTAAAAATTTGCCCCCATAGGCATAATGATAAAGAATTTTTCTTTGTGTCCCTGTAAAAAAACTATAAGTGCTAGATTCTCCAAAATCTATACAGATTGAGTATTTGTGATCTATAATAAGTGTATAAAATTTTTGCTCAATTGAATAAGGCGTTTAGATGCTATCGCACTTTTAAGATTTTGCTCCCATAGGCCATAATGATAAAGAATTTTTCTTTGTGTCCCTGTAAAAAAACTATAAGTGCTAGATTCACCAAAATCTATAGGGTTCGTACTATGGTGACTTACAATATACGTACCAACTTTCAGCTTATTCGAACAAAGCGTTTAGACGCCAGCGTGTTCACTCACAGACATACACACATACATACACACATACATACACACATACATACACACACACATACATATATCATCGTAAAAATAGTGAAAACGAACTCGTTGGACCTCGAAACGTATAGAAACATCAAAATCTCGAATTCGGATTTTTGACATGATTACAATACTTTCCTCACTATAGTGTTCGGAAAGTAAAAAAGGAAGAAAGAAAGAAAAAAGAAAAAGAAAAAAGAAAAATTATGCCAGTTTTAATATGTACACGAGCTTCTAAGCAAAATATAACTATGCCGTTATAAACTAGACGTTATTACTAATTGATTGGCGTCAGCCGAATATCTACAGGACATTTTGAGACGAAATTAGTTGAGAGGAAGGTAACCCCCCCCCCTTTTTTTTTCTGACTGTACATTAAGATGTCCCTTAAATGAGGGGAAATTTTTGTTTTTCTGCAGAATTGACGAGGAAATCCTAATACCTATAATAGGATTTTCCCGCTAAGTCGGCACGTTCTAACATTATCCAGAGAGCTGATATTTTGCTAAAAAATGTCTAGGGTGAAATAGAAAAAAAATTAGGTGCTATGTGTATAGGATTTCAAAAAAAAAAAAAAAAAAAAACCATATATATATTTTTTCCTTCCCCCCCCCCCCTTCCCGACTAATATCGCCGTAAATTATCGCAGGAACGTACGACTGGTACCGACCGATTTGTAATACTTATAATATTATTTGTAATATTTGTAATACAGTAACCGCAGCTTAATAAAATCACTGGTTAATAAAATCAGCCGCTTAATCTGATCAAATCGCCAGGACCGGAATCAAATCAATACAAACTACTTTTAAAGCCTCCGCTTAATAAAATCAGCATCGCCGGTTAATAAACTCAAAAACATCTTCTCAGCAGCCAAAAATATCATTTATGCACACTAAAAAAAATTTTATTTACATTGTGATTTCTTTGTTTTTTCTTTAATAGAAAAATAAAATAAAGCACAACAAACTCTCCGTTATCGCTCATTGTTCAAGATTTTATACTTGCAACACAGTTACAAATTAAACACGCCCCGCAACTTATCTCCGTAACAATTCCAAAGAACGTATTCTTCAAAGCGCAGTAATAAAATACAAATTTGATTTGAAATTATTTTTTCCCCCTAATTATTAGAAGGCAATTTCTAGTTCTTATTTTGAAATTACTATAATTCATTGAGGTTTAAACGGAAAGATTTTAAATTTATAAGAACAGCGTGAACTTTGGGTAAAGTAATGATGAATTTCCTCAAACGAAAGTGCTCGGGAACTTACAATGCGTTTAGTTTACTTATATCGAAGAAACAATTAATTAATTATCTACCAAAAATTAATTAATATTGTTTACTAATTATATTATTCGTTACATTTTGAAGTTTCTTTCGAAATTCAGGGAAGTAATACATTTTCATTAAGGGCAGGAACGTTCGCCGGATATTAAAATCAGCCGCTTAATAAAATCACTTTGGCTCAGAACGAATGTGATTTTAATAAGTGGCGGAACTCTATTAGTGAAATTTTAGAATTAGAATTTTATTTGTAATATTAGACTTTGATTAGGTGATCGTCAAATGAAATCTTTTTTTTTTTTTTTTTTTTTTTTTAGTGGTAACCTCCATTATATATATATTGAATTATTTGGATCAAATCATCACGGAAAACGGTATAGTTTATATATTTCCATCATTTTTTCATAGAGTTATAAGCTATCAAAATATGAAGATACTAATGTTAAATGAATATGAAAAATATTAATTCATATCTTCCCAAAAATTATTATATTTAAATTTTCTCTTTTTATACGTTAGTACGAAGTGACCCAAACATATTCTATGCATATTTTTGATTAAAACACTTTTTTTTTTATTATTATTATGAAAATTATTAATAAATTCATATTCGAAAAAATTATGAACTATGCCTATACTATAATATACTTATATTAATTTTTGCACGAATAGGACAGGCATCATGAATCCAAATTTACAGCTCATTCCCAGTGTTACCAGATATGGCGGATTTTTTATTCAATAGTCACCAATAATTTTTAATTGTAACGTTCGCCTAATCACTTCGAGGACTGATAGTCAGTACCGTCAAACTGAGGGAATTTTTAAATCAATAGTCACCAAAAATTTTTAAGAGTGACATTTCGTTTATTTAACAGGTGACGACTACTCTTTGAAGTGACTAGACAAACGCTATTATTGAATTTTAGTGGTGGCTACTGAATAAAGTACCGAGTGCGGCCCATACGCCGGTTTTTACGGTATGTATATCAAATATCACTTCTCAAAATTATTGGTAATTATTGAATAAATATCCACCATATCTGGCAACACTGCTCGTTCCCACTGAACTAAAGAACAACTGGAGCAAATGCTTCCAATACCTTTACACAGTGTTCGTGCGCGCCAGTTTTTCTGCAATCATTTGCCATACAGAGTCAAACCTTGCACGGCAGACAGCATTTATCGTGTCGTCTATTACTATTATACTCTTTAAAGAATTAAAATTTAAAATTGTAATATCATATTTAGCATATGGTTGTTCGAACAGAAAACCTTTACACAATTTTACTTTGAAATATAAAGATATCGAATGCTTTCTGCCGTGCAACGCTCGGAGGACAAACCTTCCAAAATGGCACGCAAAAACCGGTCTAGCATTTCCTCCGGTTGTTCTTCAGCTCAGTGCTCGTTCCTAACATTATTTTTCGAGTTCCATGATATTTCATTTTTTATTGCTGTTGGAGGTTCATCACACGTTTACACTTGCATCATCTGTAAGCATACTTGTCAACATACTAATTAATATTCTGTAGTGTTGTTAGTCCCGCCCTTTTTTTTACACCAGTAAATTTTTAGAGTAATATTCTCCAAATGCAGTTATGATTAAATAAGAGGAAAAATACTCTAAAAAGATACTGGTGTGAAACAAAAAGGCGGGGCTAACGATACTACGGAATATTAATTAGTATGTTGGCAAGTATGTCTGTAAGTAAATACCTATATATACATAATCTTACGGAATACGGAAAACTATTTTAATTTACTTTCATGTTATTCTTTTTCTTTTTAAACAATATTTCGATGTTTATTATACAAATTAACTTATTTTTGTAAAACTGTCGCAATGCAGGTGAGAGTTTGTGAAAGAAATCCAAAAGAGAACAAGCCACATTTTCATAAATGTCAATGAAATTTACTATATCGATTGCTGAAGACAAATTTTTAAACATTTAATTTTGAATATGTAAGATCATGTTGCATTTTAATGTAAAGCTTTAGAAAAATGTGTCAAGGCGTGGCTTACTTTATAAGATAAGACCATATGCGATCTTGATACATCTAGTTTTAATTATTAAATATATATTTAATAATTAAGACTCTTAATTATTTTTAAATTATTAAATAACTTTCCCTATTTTTTCGAAGCTAACGGCCCTCTTCACATACCGTCGCCGGAAGCCCGAGCCAATGTTATTCTAAGGGGAAATTTTCTTTAGAAATAACTAATTGACTAATACATATTTTTAAATTCTGTTTTCAAATTCAGAAAATTCCCAACTGTTAAATTGACGGACCTTTTTTAAAAATGTATTTTTTTTAATTTTTAATATTTTATTTTGAAATTGCAAAATGAAAAAAATTCACTTATTGAAAATTCGTATTTTGCAGCTTCAAAATAAAATATAAAAAATTTAAAAATTAATTTTTTAAAAAAGGTCCGTCAGTTTAACAGTTGGGAATTTTCAGAATATGAAAACAGAATTTAAAAATATGTATTAGTTAATAAGTTATTTGTAAAAAAAAATTTCCCATAGAATAACATCAGCTTCGGCTTCCGGCGGCGATGAGTGAAGAGGACCCTTAACCCTTTCAGAGGCAAGTAAATTTATTCAATTAAAATCAAAAGCCACCAGAATTTAGCAAAATATTAGAAGGCAAGAAATGAATTATTCCTCTAATCCTCTAAGTTAAAATGGAATAAAAAAAAGGTTCCGGGACCAGTTATTGCAAATAGGAATTAAGACTTGCTGTTGCTTTATGCAAACGACCTCCCTGAGAGAGTTGTTGTCCTTTTTTTGTATTTGAGTATTATAACCTTTATACCTCAGTTTAAATGTGATGTTTCAGAAAATGCAGTAAGGCGGGGCTTACTATTTGAAATAGCAAAATACATTCGATTTTTTTATTTTACTTTTTTATATTCAATAATTTTTATAACATTTTTTACCTTGAATTTTCTGTTTTAATCTTGTTGCATACTTGCCAATCATCTCATTATGAACCGTACAACTTTTAGTACCCGCCTTTTTTTTTCACACCAATATCTTTTTAGAGTTATTTTAGTCTTATTTAATCGTAAAAACATTCGGAGAGAATAACTCTAAAAATATAGTGGTGTGAGAAAAGGGGCGTTTTTTCAGGGGGCGTTAACAATTGTACGGTTATTAATGAGATGGATGGCAAGTATGTTGTCATATTTTTGCACTTGTTTAGTGTACGGTCTGTAAGCTTTATGTTATTTCAATTTTATCGCACGATATAACATAATAAAATATTTAAACTTTATTAAATGTTTTTTAATACAGAATCTTTTTTTTTTTTTTTTTCTTAAGTTTATAAGATTTATTATTGAAATTTTATTTTCGATTAATTCTAATCATGGCGTAAAATTCACAGCGGGAACCCGAAACAGTTGGCTAAAGGTATTAAAAATATGCATTTTAACCTTATTCTGAACTATTCTGAAAGTTTCAAATGTCTAGCTAGTCGGGAAGTTAGTTAAATAAATTTTCTGCCGAATCATATAAACGCTGCCGAAGGCATCGGAACCTGAAGCAGTTGACTAAAATTATTAGAAAAATGTATTGTCACCGTGTTGTGAGCTGTCCTGAAAATTTCGAATATCTAGCTAGATTTTAAAGTAATATATCTTATCACTTTTAAAGACCAATTTATGCAAGTTCAACCCAATATTGAAAATTTTTATTTTATTTTATTTTATTTTATTTATTTATTTATTTATTTTTTACTTTTTTTTAAAAAAAACTTTATTTTTATTGTTTTCTAAGTAAGTTTTCGATGTTGACTATACAAATTAACTTATTTTTGTAAAATTAACGCGTTGCACGCCGGGAAATATTGATAGCATTCCAAAAGAATAATAAACCCCCTCTAGCCTCTTGTAAAACAATACTTTGCTTTAATTTTTCTTTTCTTAATTTTGTTTACTTTGACTGTTACGAACTATACCATATATAAACGAATGACATTTACCGTTTCGATTGTTCATGACAATGTTTAAGTTATTTAATCATGCATTTGTTAAATAATTTGATGTTATAGAGAAACGTAAAAAGGCGTGACTTATTATTCAAAATAGGGATGCTTTTGAACAGTATCTCTTTTTTCTTGAATATTAAATATCCTTTCCCAGATTTTTACCATTATTATTATTATTTTTTTTTTTTTAAATCTTCTAACCTATGTTTTAGTATATTGTATATTGTAAGTTTTTACGCTTCAAACTAAATGCAACATTATTTTATTGAATCATTTTCATATGGGGTTAAAAATATGCCCAATAATATTTTTTTTTTTTCAAATATTAAACATTTTTCTTAATTTTTACTGCTATTATTATTTTTATTATCATTATAACTATTATTATTTTATCATGCTATCTATATTTTTGTAATTGAATATTGTAGGGTCCATATGCCTGAAGCTATTTAAATTTTAACGCTTATATTGCAACGTAATAAACTATTTCATTTTTATTAAAAATAAACTATAATATTTTTTTTAATTCATAAACTGTATTTAAGAAGAAAATATAAGTCATTTACGCCTTAGAGGAATAAAAAATTTGATTAACGGTATGAAAATGTTAAATTTATCTTACACGTTATACGGACTGCTTATCGCGCTGGATGAGAAGTAGTCGCATTTTTTTTTTTTTTTTTTTTTTTTTTTTCTGTCGTTTTGTGCTAGCGCGTTACACTGGTGTCCACTGCAGTTTTTCATATACTTTCAGACAAAAACATGCTGTCTGTCCCATAAATTAATTTCATATTTTTTTATTAAAATTTCTGTACTTTTTTCCGGTGTGAATCTTAATAAATAATGTTTTTTTTTTTTTTTTTTTTTTTTAACGGAGATTAGAATTTATTTTTCTAAGTAAGCTACATATACTCCTAATATATTTTTTCTTGTATCTCTATCAAGAATTAACTTAAAGTATACTAATACAGGCCTTGCAGCGTTCCTGAAATTTTACACTCTTTTAATTATACTCACACCACTATTGTAAAATAATACTTTTTTGCTTAGTGTTTAGACATGTTTTAGCGCCAAGAAATTTAAATTATTTTACATTCAAGAAAATTATTTTAGTTACTATAGTGGTGTCAATATAATAAAATGGGAGTAAAATTTTAGGAACACTGTGAGGCCTGCTAATAGAGCAGGCGCATGTTTATAAACAAGCGACGCTATTCTGCAACTTTTGCGCATGTAGGCAAAATATCTGCCTCTCCAGTGGTGCTTTATCCCCCTTTTGCCTACAATTCTAAAGTACGTGCGGAAACATCTGTCGCAGTGACGTTACGTGCGCCTGCTCTATAGGACTTTTTCCGAACCGCTTTGATGTAAGAAATTTGAATATGAAGTAAAAAATAGAAAAATAGGGGTTGCCTTTGAAAAAATGAAGTTGTTGCCAGTTTTAATATGTATACGACCCCCTTAAGAAAAATCTAACTACACCGTTATAAACTAGACAATATTACTAATCACTTGGCACCAGCCGCATATTTATAGGATGATTTGTAACGAAATTAGTTGGGGGGAAGGCTTTTTTTTTTTTTTTTTTGCTGATTGTATAGTCGGGAAAAAAAAAAAAAACGCATCGACGTAACTTCGTTGCTAATCGATGCACAAAAATGTAATAGGTATCATTCGACAACGGGGAATTGTGAGTAGTTTCAGAAAATGAACTTAAATTTTGAATTGGGGGTCTTCTACATATTAAAACATGCACCAACTTTGATTTTTTGCAATGCCCCATTTTTATTTTCTATTTGAATTCTTGGGATCACGAGAACGCGAAAAAGCATATTGGTTGTATATTTTACTTATTTTTTCACAGAGTTATAAGCGTTCAAAGTTTGAAGGTCCTAATGTTAAATTCATATTTCGAACTTTTATTAATATCTTCACAAAAAATAACTTGATCGATATAACTGTTTCTTTACGAGATACAATGACGAAACCCAAACATAATCCATCATTACTTTTGATTCTGAAAAATATTAATAAATTCATATTCATAAAAATTATGAATTATGACCTATATTAATTTTTACATAAAATGAATCCTAATGAATGCTGAAAAATATGGGTGTGCAAATTTGCAGCTTATTCCAGTTATTAGTTTTCGAGATATAAATAAATCTTTCTTTTGGAGTGATTTAGGGGGCCGTCTCTTATAAAGTTTTGTATGAGATAACGAAGCAAATCTTAAAAAATAAGAGAGAAAATTTAACAAAATATTTTTATTTTTTATTTACGGGTCAAATTATATAACAACGTCAAACGCAAAGAAATGAAACAAAAATGATGATTTTTTAGACATTAGTGTTTGCATGAAGAATTCCTGTTTTCTAAAGCTCCGCCTTTCATCATTCTTCAAAAGAAAACAATACGGAGAAAAAAAAAAAAAAAAGTAAATGTGACTTTGAGTAGTCGTGCTAAACCCCTTATTTTACGTTGACAAAAATATACATAAGTGGTATTTACTTCATCCTTTACTGGTAATAAATTTTGAATCTTTTAAATGAACACTAGAAGAAAAAAATTAACTAAATAGGCGGGGTTTACTGTTTAAAATAGAAAAATAGGTTAAATGTAAAAATTGTCAATTAAGAAAAAAAAAAAAAAAAAAAAAAAGAATGGAATTGGAATGCAAGACAGACTTGTAAAATCGTTTCTTAAACTCCTTCATAGTTAAAGGCTTAAACTTTTACTTCATATATTGCTTTATTTTTTATTTATTATTATTATTATTATTATTATTATTTATTTATTTATTTATTTTATTTTATTTTATTTTATTTCATTTTATTTTGTAGGGGGGAGGATTATTATTTTAAAGATACTTTAGTTTTTAAAATTTTATAAATATATTTTAACTTTATAATTTTTTAAAAATATTCTTCAACTTTTTAAAATATATTTTAACATCTTTGCGTAAGCAGGATTTTGTCTTTTTGAGAGTAAGGTCCGCCTACGGGCATTATTCTCTCAAAATAAAATATTTCAGAACACATTTTCTGTATTCAAAATTATATTACAAATGGATATACATTATAACTATATTCTTTCTAATCAATATATTTCTATCCATAGTATATTTTATTGCAAAAATATGAACACAGGGTACATAATTAAGAAATAAGTAACACACAAATTTCGAAAGAAACGCCCACTGACAGAGTTATAGATTTTCAAATGACATCAGCAGTCGCGAAAGCGTTAATTAAGAAATTATAAAACAAATCGTACAGTTCCAAAGAGTTCAACTGACCCAAAACTGGTAAGTGCGATTAAAATTGTTTAATATTTACTTCATGAAACCTTCCAATAATTTATCAGAAAAGATTTACTTTATGCCTTTCTGTATATATATATATAGCTATATTATTTCATTTCGTGCATTATGTCACACGTACGAAAGGAAATTAAACTTTACTTGTGATCAGTATATCCATGATAGACACTTTTTAATTGAAAAAATATAGCACTTTTTTAAAGAGTATTGTCTGACCAATCGTAAGTGTAATGTATTTGAATATAACTAAAATTATCTAAAAAAGTACTGTAGTATATGCATATTTAATAAACTGAATTCGGGATAATTAAAATATTGCAAAGTTTTTAAAATTTTTGTTAATTTTTATAATTCTTTTTTGTTTGAAATATTTCCGGTGTGAAACAGTAAAATTCTGTGTAATTCGTATAGGATCTTAATTTTATTTTTCTACATTTGCAGATATCAAAAGTTCGAATATGAAGTCAAAACTGGGTGTTGCTATTGAAAAAAATCAATGTTGGCGCTCATTTCAATATGTAGATAACCCCTAATTAAAAATTCGACAACAGTTTCAGAAAGTGCATTTAATTTCCTGTTGAATGGTGGCTATTAAATTTTTCTGCGTTAATTAATAACGAAATTACAGCAAGTGCTGCGTTTTTTTTTTTTTTTTTTTTTTTTTTTTCCCGACTGCACATCCAATCTTAAGATAGAACATAAAAACAGAAAGAAGTAAAGAAAAAATAAATAATAACTAAAGGGGGATCCGTATTAATAAAATCAGATTTCTCAGGATTACCTGTAAATTTCTCAGGATCAAAAAATTTTGCAATATCTTTACGTTTCATACATCGTGCAAACCAAAAACAGGGCTGCCACAGGCAATTTTTTTTTTTTTTTTTTTTGCACCACTATTGACAAAAATAAAATTTACAAAATATTTACGGAGGTGCATTTTCGGTTTTAAAATTTATAAATTTATTATAAATTTGATGTTATAGAAACAGTGGCGCGAAAACAACAACAACAAAAAAGTTACTTGTAGCAGCCCTACAAAAATGACTTTAGAAATTTTTCTGTGATTGTAGGTAGGTAGGTCATTGTGTCTGTATGTTTGTACGCTAATTTTATCCGGGTATCACGTAAGAACGGCTGGTCAGAATTCAACGACACTTCACTCTGATTTAGGTGCCAATCCAACATAAAATAATATTTATGGAACGTTTCAAAATTTTAATTAGATTTAGATATGGGTAAAAATGCCTGCGCAAGCGTCATAAGGTTTTTGTCAGCCGCGTTGACAGATCTAGCGGAAGTTCTTTCAATAATCACCAATAATTTTGATAAGTGGCATCTTACCCCGTATAATGGATTATGAATCTTCGTAGTGATTAAGCAAACGTTACAGTTAAATATTATTGGTGATTATTGAACAAAAAATCCGCCAGATCTATCAACACTGCAGTCAGTAAAGCGGTTTGAATAGAAAAAAAAAAAAAATAATATAATAAATAAATAAAAATAAATCTTATCTTTATGTTTTAGACATTAGGGAACCCCAAAATGATTTCAAAGCATTTTCTCCGTGCGCATGTGGGTATATAGAACAAAACGAGCGTGTTCAGTAGAGCGCCCGAGATGGATCAATGCGACCGGGCGATGACGTCACTGATCCTGGACCGGTCTTGGATCGGGCCAGGTATCTACTGAACGCTTTGGAACAATTTTGACGTGATAGGAGCAGCGCCATCTATCTAATTTGACCTGTATTAGCAAGTTAATTATTGTATTTCTGTTGTTTATTTTGTCTGGACTTTTAATACGTAATTCCATAAAATGCTAAACTATATTACGTTTTTTCTTAAAAAAAAAAAAAAAAAAAAAAAAAAAAGAAAGAAAGAAAGAAAGAAAGATCTTTTATGTAATAACAGTTTTACTTCTTTCTTATTAATGTAGAATTCTATACTCTGCTAACAAAAAATAAGAAGCTATTAATTGATTGTACTGACAAATTACTAATATACATTACTTTGGTTATGATTTTTCTAAATTCACGTATAAATTTTAATCATGAAAATGTTAAGAATGTTACGTTACATTTATTTTTAAAGGAGCAGAGTAGATTTATCTTAAATGAGCACTTAAAACACCTTTCCTTCTCTTCGAATTTTATTATGAACAGAAATGTACAACAAAAACGTTTTTGAAAATAAATAAATAAATAAATTATATAAAATATGAAATATGCTGTTCAGTTAATATAATGGATTTATATAAAAAATAATCTTATTTTCTTCTTCGATTTATGAATCAATATAAAGAGCTTTTTCTCTTATTACCGACTGAATATTAAAATAAACTAGCAATGTAAACAACACTGCATAATTTTATAGCTACTTTTTTTACAGTCTGTTTTGTTTATTAAATTTAATAATTGACATCTTAAACTTATTTTTACCTAAATTAAAAATATGTGGAAGGATTTTAATTTATTTCCTTATAGTTAACTTATTGTTTTAAAGGTAAAAAATACAATCGTTTACAAACTTTTCTATTTGTAAACAAAAAACAATCGCATGAATGAAAAGCTTTGTGTGAAAAAAAAAGAAATATAATTTTTCCCAGCTTATTTTTATATATTAAATTAACAAAATATGATAGCGTCCGAATTAAAAAAATATATATTTTTTTGTTCCAATTAAAATTGTGTAAATTTTTGTTTTAATTTTATGTTTGAATGTTACGTTCATCAATAAAAAAAATTACGTATCGAAAATCGTTATTACGTAAAAAATCTTTTTTACACAATTAATAAATAAACATAATATAGTTTAGCATTTTATGGAATTACTTACCTTATTTTCTACAGCACAAACAATGCATATAAATAGGTACATCTGTATTAATCCTCAGCTAATCAAACAAATAAACAATCATTGTCAAAAACAGATGTTCTTTGTTCAGGTTTTCACTGCGTAATGTCAATCAGAGCCTGATTTTCAACCTATTGCGCATTTGATCCATCACGTGACCCAATGGATCAAGAAATTTTTCTGGGCTTACTGATCCACGACCGGTCGAGACCGGTCCATCCCACTGAACGATGTGATTCTGGATCGGTCGACACCACTGAACGCTTTGGCTCGGAATCTTTCGACCGGTCTTGGATCGGGCGCTCTACTGAACACGCCCAACGTTTCTTATTCGATCGAGTATCGCGTCAAAACGGCTTGAGGGAATTTAATGATACTTGGCCGAAGTTTAGGTCTGTACGTGTACAAAGCATAAAATTCTATCCCTCGAAAATTTGGAAAATTTAATTAGATTTACGTATATTAGCAAGAAACAAACGCTCCTAACCAATTAAAAATTATATCTAGTTATTTAGTATGTTAACATTTAGGCGACCGCTGACGTAGATTCGCGTCATTTGAAAATTCGTAACTCCACCAGTGGGCATTTCTTTCGCCATTTGTATGTTATTTATTTCTTAAGAATATACCCAATATTCGTATTTGTACAATCAAATATACTATGGATACAAATACTTTGATTAAAAAGAATTTAATTATAACGTATATCCATTAGCAACAGGAATGTGAATAAAGAAAATTTTTTTCTGATATTTGTATCTTGGGAGAAAAACGCCCACAGGTGGACCTTAATTTCAAAAAAGACAAAAGCATACGGTCACAAAAATGTTAAAATAACTATATTTGAAAAAAAAAAAAAACTCGACTTTTTATTTGTTGTTGTTTGGTTTTTTGATATAAACTCCGCGTTTCCTTACGCAGACGATACTTTTCTTCCTTTTTGTATTTTGGTTTTAAAATTTATATTTCCTTTTAAGAGTTAGATTGTTTTGTATATAAAGCATATTTTACCGCAAGCTGTGTTGATTAGATGTTCTCTAAAAAGCTGTAAATAAAGTTATGTAAAAGAGGGATCTATTACATTTCACCAACGAGATAAATAAAGTAGAATAATAAATGGTATCCCTGACATGGTCCAATACGAGCCATGTGAGATGAACCGACTATGCATTGGTTTCCTTGGTTTCAGCTTATTTTCAATAAATATGGCAGCTGATTGTAGATTGTACTTGGCGAAAGTCATAACCGCCAATGTTTTTGTTTACTTCCGAAGTTTAACATTTTTTTGTTCTAATTCAGTTTAGTTTTTATTTTACTCGTTTTTTTTTTTTTTTTTTTTTTTTTTTTTTTTTTAAATATCGTATTGTCAAAATTTAACCAAAAAATGTTTACAAACAGTTCAGGAATTATTATTTGTTTTTAAATTTAGCTCTTTTAAAATTTTAACCTTTCCTTATAAATACTTTTAAATTTTGTTGGGAAATAATGAATATATATATATATATATATTTATTTATTTATTATTGATTATAATGCAAAATATCTGAAAAGTTATTTTAAAAACAATTTATTTCGGTCATAGGACTGTCGTGTTATCTAATAATAATGATAATTTGCCGAACAGAAATTTTAAATGCCAAAATAGCGACAAAGGGCCAAACATAACAATATATTGGTTCATATCACGTGATTCACGTTGAACCACAGAAAGCTAATATTTTATCCATGGAATCAGTACTACACTTTATTTATCTCGTTGCATTTCACAGCTAAATTTTTTTTATGTTATTATTTCGTATTTTCTAAGTACTATAAATATATTAATGCTTATAACTGCTATATTAAGTTCTGTAAATCAGAAAATAACGATACATATATTATCTAGAAGGAAGGGGGGGGGGGGTTGCAATATTGTTTTTGTAATAATTTGTGGGAATTGTACTTATCTCTTTATGATTGTATTAAATGGGGAAAAAATGGAGCTGAAAATACAATATTTTACACGAGTTTTGCTTACTTTATCTTTAAGTTAAAAAAAAAAAAAAAAAAAAGAAATCAAGGCGTCTACAGGCGACTTTTATTATTATTATTATTATTTTCGTACCACCATTTCCATAACATAAAATTTATGATAAATTTATGCAGGCAAAATGCAGACCTACCTGCGTAAATATATTATAAATTTTACTTTTTGAAAATAGTGTTACGAAAATAATATTAAGAAGTCGCCTGTGCCTATTCTGCAAATAGTTTCCAATTATGCAATAATTATCCAAAAAAGTTAACCTTTTCCAAAAGGTTAACTTTTGGTAATCAGCTGACTTATCTTTGTCATACTTTCTTATGTTCTCGTAATGAAGGAATGCTCCGTCCACTGTAATAATAGGTCTATGGATAAAAGTTAATATGTTATTATACATTCTGAACAAACACAGGTATTTATTTTAGATCATGGATAACATTTCAGCAAAGACAGATTTTACGTGCACCACTTACATTTAAGATACATGACAGTCTTCGACCAGCTTGATTATCGAACCCTCCACCTTTCAGTTCGCTTTACCAACATGTTACCGACCTCCCTCCACTCCGTTGTAGGGATGAAAGATGTATTGTATGAGCATAAGGTCGCACATCTAGTCCAACAGGCTATAGGAATCCAAAGGCTGAGATCTCTTCAATAAGGATTTTAAAGCTCTCTTTCTATGTACAGTCGGTAACAAAAGTGTCCGAACACTAGAAAAAATTCCTATGTAAAAAAAGTACACTTCATACGGTTTTGTTAAATAAATCCTTATCGAATCCTATTCTTACACTGACTAAGAACAGGATTCGACAAGGATTTATTGAACAAAACCGTATGAAGTGTACTTTTATTACATAGGAATTTTTGCTAGTGTTCGGACACTTTTGTTACCGACTGCAAACACTGTAGAGGAGATGGGGGGGGGGTTCTGAGAATACTTAAATTATGTAAATTTTACTATTGGGACACTCTAAATATATTAAATTGATTTTTATAAAAATGAGGTTTTTGCTTCTTTACCTATATGATAATTAATGCAGTTTTCTCATAATGTGGTTTTAGTTTTATTTTCATATAGTAACATATAGTAAACAAACTTCTTTCTTTTCTTTTTCTTCTTAAAATATATATATATATATATATATATAAAGAATTTATACCTGTTCAATAGAAATATTTAGCATTTAATATGAATTATTATAAGCCTTAGAATATTCTGACAACTGATATCATTACTTTTTCTCCCTGCTCCAAAAATTTCTCTTTATCATTATTTCTGAAAAAAATATTACGATGAGTCAAAACCTGGAAATATTATTCATCGTAATATAACAGTTAATTATTTCTTGGAATCTGAATCATATATTGCATTATATAAACAAAGTCTTCCAGAATCTAGATTATGTTTTTTTATATGCGTCCGCTGCGTGGAATTTCTACGAAAATGTGTAAGTAAAAAAATTATGGTATAAATATTCTATACTGCATTTTTAAATTTCAAATAAATCTTCGAAACTGTAATTATATTTTTAGAAATGGACAATTTTATCTGAATATGAGTATATAGACTACAATATGAGCAAAACTTTGAAGCTAAATTCTGGCAGTATATGATATCCCTTGCATCTACTGTTAGTTTTTAACACTCTATAACAAAATCGAAAAGTATTTATAAGTTCGGTTTGTTTGTTCGTTTCTCTCTCCGCGCTTTAACATCGGTAAATATTTTCAGAATTTTTTTTTTCAACTGATGTACGTTATTCAAGTTCACTGTGACATGTTCCCTGTTGAATTGAAAATGGTATAAATAACACGATTGATTTGTGTGTAGGGATACACAAAAGATTGACAATGCATAATGTCTTATAAGAGGCATTTTTATAAATCATATTTAAATACCTTTATATTGCACAAATCAAAATAAAACACTTATTATTCATATGCACAAAAATGTTTTCTGCAGAATATAGTATAATTAGCATTAAAATTTACAGCGCCACAACA
>CAWVNO010002611.1:0-44000 GCA_963930645.1 Salticus scenicus | reverse complement strand
AAATATTCAGCTACATTAATGACTAGAATTGGAAATTGCTGCAATGCATTTTCGTACGCACTGAGAAAAATAATATACCGCCTTCATCTAGAATGAGTAAGTGACCTTTTTCTAAATCCCTTTACTAGAAATATAGATATCCGCGCTATGCGCACGAGGCACGCCAATAAACTGAATAGACGAAATGATCGAGACTTTCTTGTTTACACATTTCTAGATGGTGAAACAATATTCAGAATATTCTGAATCTTTTGTATACCGACAAAATTCTCGCTTGATTATCTAGAATTGGGTCATAAACCAAGATTATAGTTGCTGAAACCCGCCTCTTGTGTTCGCATTTATTTGGAGATATTTACAAATAGGTTTGACTTCGGTAATATAGACAAACTTTCTAGAAATCTAATAGGTTTTTCTAGAACTCGCTTTCAAAGAAGACTAGAATTTATGAGGATGATATGAAACTATTTTTTCGAAAGCCATAACTTAGATTCTAGATGTCAGTTACAGAATTTTTTCTCAGTGTGTGTTGAGCATTTTTAATACTTTTCAACAATGTTAAAGTATGATTATGAAAATTAGTCTATCTGCATGTCGTTATGTACAGTTGGGGGAAAAAAAAGGCACTTGATGTAACTCCGTTGCTAATCAATGCACAAAAATGTAACAGGTATCATTCAACGGGGAATTGTGAGTAGTTTTAGAAAATGAAGTTAAATTTTGAATAGGGTTGTCTACATATTAAAACGCGTACCAACTTTGATTTTTTTCAATGGTAATGTCCCATTTTTATTTTATATTTGAATTCCTGGGATCGCGACAACGCGAAAAAGTATACTGGTTGCATATTTTACACAAGACCTTGGAGCCTCAAAGATCGAGAAATCTTCTTGACATTTGTTCTGCGCATCTCGTCAGTGGTTTGCGTACGTCATGGAATGTTTACACCACGGAACCAATCAGCTTTGCTGACTGGGATAGTTTGTTTTGTTTGTGTGAGCGATCAGCGATTTGAGAGAAAAAAATTTTATTATTCATTTAAAACATATTTATATTTTTTCAAGTTATTCCTCCTTTTGATTTGGCTACTTCGAAATTGAATAGATTTTGTTTGATGAATATCTCGTGGGTGTATTGTTTATAGGATTGCTGCAACTTCATTATTGTATCTTTAAGACTACTTTTATTTGCTATATATATTTTAATCGTCTTATTATATAATACTCACCAAAATTTATTGTAAACATATATTAAATTTATAACTTTTAAAATGAAAAATCTACATAGAAGTATTTTTGGAATAAGTTGAATGTATATCTTTTTCTTTCATATATAATCTTAAGTGTGCCTGACATTAATTTTATTTTATTATATAGCTGTTGATTCGTAATAAGGCAATTCCACGGAAATGTCAACCTGAACGTCAATATTTCAAATTTAACAAAATTTTGAGTGTGATACTTACATATTTTTAAAGCTTGTAATATATATTTTAGTAGCGTGAAGTTTGAATTATATAAATTGTTTTGTGAAAATGGGTTCGTCCATGTGTTTTCAGTTTAGGACATTTAAGAAATGGACTTGCATAAAATGCTTAAGTATGTTGCTTGTTACTTGTACATGTATAATTTTAAATATTTAACTGTTTAATTATGTATATATCTTTTGTTAATTAAAAAGGAAAGAAAGACATATTAGTTTTGTATTTGATTTAATTAAGGCTTTTTTATTTTGGAAAAGAAAAAAAAAAAAAAAAGAATGATGATGTAACAATTTTGTCAAAAGTTTACTCTTTAATAATCCTCTTGTAAATATTAATTTTACATATTTACTTAACGTATTTGAAGCTGGATGCAGTTAAATTAAATTTAAAAAAGAAGCAGATTACGTTTAGATTATGAATTATCGTTGTTTTATTGAAGTACAGTGTAAACAGATAAAAGTAAGCTTAATCGCAAATTTATCATCTACCACTTGTATTTAATTTAATTTTTAATGCAGTATCTATAAATAAAGGTTAATTTGCAGAAAATTATGCATTAAAAAGTTTAAAAGTACTGTGCAAAGCCCTGTTTAAAATATAATCTATAATATTTATTGAATTAGTTAAAGGCAGGTTTTTTTGTGCTACACATGCTTTACAAATTTTTTTGTTTGTAAAATCAACCCATGCCAAGTGTGTTTTAGTTTTAAACATTCAGGAATCATTCCTCTTTTTGAAATAAATGATAAAATGCTCTTAAAAAATAATTTATATCTTTTGATTTTGAAAATTGGGCATTTTTTAGCTTAAATAAACACATTATGTTTTATAAGAGATAGAGAAATTTCGGACTCCTCATTTTAAAGAGAATTTAATAAGATTTAATTTGATGTCTACCTTGATTATGTTAGTTAAAAAAATATTTTTATTTATTTATAAAGCTACTGTTTTGTAAACTTTTCGAAAAAAAAAAAAATATATATATAACAAAAATAACTTAAACTTTTTAATAAGGAATTATGACAAGTTACGGTACATGTAAGAATATAATTATAAATTTTACTTACATGGTAAAAGACCTCATTTTTAAAATTAGTAATCCATAAAAGATGAATACACGTATGGATTTTACTATAGCTGAAGTCGAAGAATCCATAGCCTAGTGTAGGGAAGGGGCCGGCACCTGGAAAACAACTAAACCCCTACACAATGCTCTAAAACCCCTACACAAAATTGGAAAACTTGTTTTTTGCGTTTAAATTTAAAAGGCCCTACTAGTAACATGCGTTCAAGTATTGATTTTTGTGCCATTTTACTTAGCTTATGTAAAAAAAAAAAAAAAAAAAAAATAGTTTTTGTTTAATTTTTCCATTGTTGAGATTAAATATATATATATATATATACATGCGCAAGTTGCCATCAGATTTTCATACTTTAGATAATTTAAAAAAAATCTAATTGTCCATTAATCAGACGGATTCAGAAAAATGCCCCTTTCATTTGGTACCGTATTTGTAACGAAATTTTGATGAGATTTTTTAAAATTAATTAAAATATGAAAATAATAACCTGGTAAAAGCTTTAAAAAAGGACTTTTTAATTGTTGAAAAAAAAAAAAAAAAAAGAGATATTGTTTGTTTTGATACTGATTATTATTAATTTTCTTTTCTTTTAAAAAAAAAAATAATAATAATAATTTTTGACGAAATTCTGGCAAAAGCAAAATTTAATTCTGTGGATTCGAAAGGAAGTATCTGTCATGAAAAAAACTCACACAACAGTTCATATTATTTACAAAACAATAATATTGTGAGTGACTTAAATAAACTATTCATGCATTAATCATGTAATACACAAGTTTTTTAGTTTAATCCTTTCTTTCGTCCTAGTTTAAATAATTTGTTTCCTTCCCATTCAAAGGAAGTAGTTTTCGTTATGCAGTATCCAAAAGAATTGAAATTTAAAATTTCAAGTAGTTAATTTCTGAAAATTTTTAAAAGACCTAATACCATAGAGAGAAAATGGTCCAGATGCTGTCTATTAAATTATGCGGTTTCTGTGACGCCAACACTCAATAATGTCCAATTTAAAATTTGGACTGTAACTAAGAAGTCACAGAGGGGGATCAGCACCTCCCCTTTCCAACAGTGCACTCTTTGTCATACTAACATTTAACCAACTTGAAATTTAAAATTTCATAAAGTTAAGACTGTAAGTGATAAAGCACAATTGGGGGAAGAGGAACAGAACCTGTCTCCTTCCAATTGCACAGTCTTTGGCAGACTACCACACACTCAACTCCTAATTAAAAATTTTGTGAAGTTTAGAGTTTTCAAGATAAGGCTTCGTTGGGGGGGGGGGGGGGGAGAGATGCTCCCTATTTTAATGATTCAGTCTTTGTCATATTAACACCCATTTAACTCCAAACTTAAAATTTTGTAAAGTTCAGAAAATGGTTTTTTTTTAGATAAAGCACCGTAGATGGTAAGATGTGTTAAGATCCTCCCCCTTAAACTCATTCAACTCCAAATTCAAATTTTTGTGAAGTTCGGGCCATGATTTTTTATGATAAGGCATGGGGGGGGGGTTAGAGCCTCCCTCCCTTTAACGATGCAGTTTGTATCATAGTAACACCCATTCAACTCCAAATTTAAAATTTCAAAATTCCATGTAAGTGGAATGGGTGTTGTATCATACGGTACGGTAACACCCATTTAACTCCAAATTAAAAATTTCATTTAAGTGGGGAGGAGGTCCTCCCCCTCTTTCTACGATCCAGTCCGTATCATACTAACACCTATTCAACTCCAAATTAAAAAAAAAATTAAAGTTTAATCCATGATTTTTCATGATAAGGCATGGGGGAGAGGGGTAAGACCCTCCCCTCTTTTAGTGATGCAGTTCATATAATACTAACTCCCATTCAACTCCAAATTTAAAATTTTATAGTTCAGTTTGAGATAAAGCACCGTGAGGGGGGGGGTAGTGGAGTTAAGACCCTCTCTCCTTTTAATGATGCAGTCTTTGTCATACTAGCACTCATTCAATTCCAAACTTCAAATTTTGTAGTTTCAGACCATGATTTTTTGAGATAAAGCACGTGGGGGGTAAGAGGAGTTAAGACCCTGCAGTCTTTGTCATATTAGCATCCATTTAACTCCAAATTTAAAATTTTTTAGTTCAGACCATGATTTTTTGAGATAAAGCCTCATGGGGGGTAAGAGGGATAAGACCGTCCCCCTCTTTTAGTGATGCAGATTGATGCTTCACATTAACTAAGATGTCGTACATCGGTAGCACATTGTCGCAGGCGAAAAATGTCCGTAAATTGCAGACAAAGACTGTCTGAAAGTTGTGGGCAATTTTTTTTATTAGAGCAGACAAAGACTGTCCGAAAGTTGTGGACAAATTTTTTTATTAGTGCAGACAAAAACTGTCTGCAAGCCGTTTTTCTGTTTCTACCACTGGGACATGTCTATGGATATTATATGGGAAATGCCGATTGATAATCAGCCAGTATAGCTAAATGGTGGTAGAGCATCTGCATAAAAAGATATTTATAGTTCACATAATTGCTTATCAAAATATCTTTTACTTGTTAAAAACCTCAGTTTTCTGCTAGAAAGGCCTCCATAAATGACACTCCACTGAGGGCTACAACTCTCATTTGTTAATCAGTCTTTTTCCAAAGCACCAATATATCCGCTTTTTCATCTACTGTCTAGAGCTCCTTATGCATGAACAACACCTGACCTTCCCAGAAGCCAAACTCGTATTATTCTATAGGGAAATTTGTTTCAACAATTATCCATTGTTTAATGTGTATTTTACTTTCAATAGAAGAAAGTATTGGATTCGTAAAAATTTTCGACCTTGGGTTTTTGATGGATTTACACGTTTTGAGAGCTGTAGAACACGATTTGACCATTTTTACTTTCTTCTATATTCAATAGAAGAAAGTATTGGATTCCTTAAAATTTTCGACCTTGGGTTTTTGATGGATTTACACGTTTTGAGAGCTGTAGACAGTGGCGGGTTTAAGCTGCGCGGGGCCCTAGGCGCAGAACATTTCCGGGGCCTCTGTGGTAGAAATTAATTGGGAGGTAATTTTCAATGGAACAATGTTATTTGAATTTTTTAACGGGGAGAGCTAAATTCTCGCTATGCAATATTTTTGTGTGAATGCATTTTTTTAGTTCCCATCATACTATATGTATGGAGAACTTAGGTAATCGTGAAAATTTTTTCGATCTCGGTTTTCTGACTTTTTTATACGTTTTTCAGATCAGAGGAATCGGAAAGTATCAAAATGAATATGGTGACCATCTGTAGGGTGTCTGTTAGTTTGTTAGTCTGTGTACATGATATCTCCCGAACAAATGATCGTAAAGAGGTCGGACTAGTTTTAAAATGTTATTTATGTTATTGGCAAGAACCCTATTTATTTACAACATTCTAATTAAAAAACTTAAGAAATTATTCGAAATTTACGATTTTCTTAACATGGGAGAATAGGGAAAATTTTCACTTAAATGTGCATGAAAAGGAATATTTTTCTCATAAAATTGTAAGAACAGCTTTTAAATATCAGTTTTGATGCCTGGAGGAACATCATTAACTTTAAACACGCTACTTTGAAAATATCGCAAATTATTCGAAATTTACGAATTTCTTATCATGGAAAAATATGGCAAAATTTCGCATCAACGTCTGATTTGAGGGATATTTTCATTGTAAAGGTGTGAGACTACTTTTAAAATATTATATAAGATGCTGGCATAAACGTCCTTGACTATGAATTTTCCAATTAAAAAATTTCGTAAGTCATTGGAAATTTACGATTTACTTAATATGGCAGAATAGGGCAAAATTTCGCATAAACGTCCATTTTGAGGGATACTTTCATCGTAAAGATGTCAGAACACTTTTAAAATATCATGCAAGATACTGGCATGAACATCCCTGACTGTGAATATTTTAATTTAAAAATTTCTTAAGTTATTTGGAATTTACGATTTACTTAACATGGCAGAATAGGGCAAAATTGAGCATAATCGTCCATTTTGACATCATTAACATATAAGACAATTTCAAAATAATATTAATGGTACTTGTTTGAACAGAATTGACTACAACTATTGTAACAGAAAAATTTCGTAAGTTATCCGAAATTTAAGATTTTATTAAAAAGGCAAAATTGGGCGATATTACATATGAATATGCATTTTGTGGATTGTTGCATAGGAAATTTTAGCATGAAACTAAACTACGAATTTGACCCCAATAAAATAATTGATTAGAATAAGATAAATATATTGAACTGAACAGTGGGTGGCCCATTAGACGGGGATTTGATTCTGTCACAGTGTCAAGCTTTTGGTCAAATTCATTCAACGTTACGAGAGATAGATTGAACAGAATTTAAGTTCTTCTCGAAAAAAAGAGAAAGATGTTAGGGGGTTTTATCAATATTTATTTACAATTAGAGGACACTGTATAACCATTGATTGAAATCAAATAAAAATTTGAGTAAAACCCCTTATGGTTGAGCTTTTATGTTTAGAGGAACTGAATATCAGTGCATTCTATTGTCCACAATTTTTTGAATTTACATGATATTTATTTTTGAGGTTTTCCTATCAGTAGCTCAATACTTTTGACTGCTTAACTATGTAAATAATGAATTTAAAAAAAAGGAAAAAAAATTGTGCGTGCGTAGTTAAAAATTATATTTTTTTAAATGCTCATATTTTATAAGATATTTTATATTTTTGTATTTTAATTGAAGTGTGAAGTATGATGTGTCTAAAGTCGCATGCCATGTTTTCAAAAAATGGCTTTGCTCTGGGTCTAATACCTGTGTGTTATATTTAAAAAAGTGGTCTAAAAAAAAAAAAAGATACTGTAGCCTTATAAAAAACTTACAGGCAATTAAAAGAAGCGTCATAACCACGTGCTACAGCCAAAATGTATTTCAAGCATTACTTTTTACAGGATGATCAAAAACATTTGGATTTTTGTTTAGCTTTTTACTTGTCCCCCATTTCTCTTTGGGGCAAAAATTTTGCTGAAATATCTGATGTATAACATGTTGCAGACAGTTCGTAAAAAATTATTCCAGATATTTTACAAAACGTCTAAATTAGAAAACATCCAAACACTTATTGAGAGATAATGTAGTCAGTCACAGCTTTGAAAATTTCAATAATATAAATTTGTTAAGTTTACATAATTGAAATTTTTATTTAATACATATGTATTTAGTTTTAAAATTTTATTGATTCAAACATAAATGTGGGTTATTTTTTAATGTTTATTTTAAAAAAATGAAATTTATTATTTAATGAAAAGGGAAAAAAGTATTAAAGTATGACCCTTGTAAATTTTATTTCAGTATCTAAAATGCTATTTTTTCCTTCTCTTGCTCTCTCTTGCTATATACTATTGTTATTATTAATTAAAGGCGGTCTTCGCCCACCTAGCTGACGATATTTCCAAATAAACCTCCTTTCAAAATTCACTATATTAATCAATAAATAAGTAAATGGATAAAAGTAAGAGTGATTAAATTGCGCGAAAAATAAAAAATAATGAAAAAATGGTTTATTTGAAATTTGTATTTTTTATCAAAAAATGGAATTCGAATCATAAAACGTAATTTAAATTTAATTATTTATCATAGTTAACTTCAGTGCAAATTTATCAAAATCGCCCCAAGTTTCTTTGTCGAAGGGATAATATCTAAATATGTATTATTATTATTATTTTAACTCCGCCTGAATTCAATCTCGATAACAGAAAAGTACGGAAATTTATTTTTATTTTGAATTTATAATCATTTATATTACTTTTAATATTATTAATATCACTACTTTTTTTTATTACTAATTATTATAATCATTTTCCCCTTTGAAATCATCATCCCTTCATTATTTTATTCATTCCTCAAAACGAATGATATATATAAATATATTAATTCCAATACCTATTTTTAGTAATGACGTCAGTTTCGAGTGCTAGTTTCGGGAAACTTGGGCTTTTATTGATAAAAAATTACTTTTTACCGTTATCACAGTGTAAGTAATGCCATAGATGCATATTCGAGCATCAAAGACCCGTTCAAAACTGTTAAATATGTTAACTATAGCATTTTATTTTATTGCACAGAAACGCATTCGTATGTTTAACTGATATACAGGAAAAAAATTCCAAAGAATAAGTTGCAACGTTGTAAGTAATCGGGTGTGGTCAAGTAAAAGAAGCGAAATAAAATTGGTGTTAGTTTTAAATGCTTCTAAAAAGTTAAATTCAACAATATAATTTTTCATGAAATTTTATATAGATTTCTTAACAATTGCGATATAAAGCATTTGTTATCCTGCATTTATCCATTTATTTGTCTATTACCGTCGTTTCTTAAAAATTATTTAATTGTTGATTAAAAGAAATAGCATTCAAGACATTAATTGAAGTCCTTTGATTCGAATGAAAAAGAAAAGAAAATCATTAAATGAAATTTAGAGCGCCTTTCACTTAAAATAAAACCCACTGAGCATCATTTTGAACCTAAACGCTTTTTCAAGAAAATATTTAAAATGCAAAAATAAATTGTTTGTTTTTCAAAACTTAAAAACATGAGCAAAAGTAAAAATATAAATAACATTCTATTGTGAAACATTTTATAATTAAGTTATTATTATTATTATTACTAGAAAGTTAAAATAGAGGGGAAAAAAGATAAGAAAACTTACTTTTTTTAGATCGTCATGGAAAAAATTCGAAGCAAACTCATAGAGATACACTACTAAACTAATTATAACCACATCTTAAACATTCGAGCTAAACTGACGCAATAAGAATATAAAAAAATATTGGTTTTACAATCTTGAAAAGTAACCAATCGAGTAGAATATATAACGTTTTGAAAATAAGGAATTTATATATATATATATATATATATATATTTTTTTTTTTTTTTTTTGCTATAAATGAAATACCAAATTCCCCCTATCTGCATTCATTCGATTGCCCATTTTTCACAGGTTTTAAAGAGAGAATAAATAATACCCATTTGTAACAGAACTGAAAATGAGGATAAATGAAGCAACACACATGTCTGAAAAAAAGTAAAAAAAAAAAAATCTATCATTAGTATTGGTTAAGTAAATGCTGTTTGTGCAGTTCGGAAGATGTACTCATACAAAGCATCCTACAAGAACTATTTTTGAAGCACAACCACCTCATTAGCCCTAGTACTTCTTTGTGCAGCAAAACTAACAGTAACAGTGGAAAGCTTATATTTACACATGTTTGAAAGATGTCCGTGCCAGTTTTCTTGAACTTTAGTCATTTATATTAATAAAGAAGTGACCATTTTTAAGTACTGTCAAATGTGATTATATGAAGTTGGGGAAATATTGTACTGCCACCATTGCAATTTCCTTTAGCAATTAGCTAAAAATCTATTATTCTCGAATTTTCCAGAACCCCCATCTTTCAGAATTCTAGAGTTCTGATAAATTTTTAGAATGCGCCGCAGGACACAGGTGTGTAATAATAAGGCGTTTAGACGCTATCACACTTTTAAAAATTTGGCAAAGGATTTTTCTTTGTGTCCCTGTAAAAAAAACTATAAGTGCTAGATTCTCCAAAATCTATACAGATTGAGTATCTGTGACCTATAATATGTGTATAAAGTTTTTGCTCAATTGAATGAGGCGTTTAGATGCTATCGCACTTTTAAGATTTTGGTCCCTTGGCCATAATGATAAAGAATTTTTCTTTGTGTCCCTGTAAAAAAACTATAAGTGCTAGATTCACCAAAATCTATAGGGTTCGTACTATGGTGACTTACAATATACGTACCAACTTTCAGCTTATTCGAACAAAGCGTTTAGACGCTAGCGTGTTCACTCACAGACATACACACATACATACACACATACATACACACACACATACATACATCATCGTAAAAATAGTGAAAACGGACTCGTTGGACCTCGAAACGTATAGAAACATCAAAATCTCGAATTCGGATTTTTGACATGATTACAATACTTTCCTCACTATAGTGTTCGGAAAGTAAAAAGAATGTTATCGCTTAAATATTTGCAGCCCTGTATATCTTTTGAAAATTATGTACAAACGACAAAGTGCATCTAAATATAATCCTATATAGTAATAATATACTACACAACCTGAAATACACTTCCATCAATTTTCAGCTATTGTCGCGCTATAATCTAGTTCTTTTGTGTAGCCCTGTAAATGAGCAACAAATGATTTCCCTGCCATATTCTACATGAGACATGCTTTTATGCTTATGAAAAATATACATTCATTTCATTTGGTTTAGTGCAGTCTATAGATGTTAAACTCTACTTACCTGCAATTTCTCCCATAGATATAATGTATTTGAATATTCTTGAGTGTCCCTGTACACGAACCATTTGCTTGAGATCAACGAAAAGTTTAGTGTAGCATTCCTATATGATACACATTCAGAATACCAAGTTTGGAATTTCTGCTACAATTTCTTTTTGAGATATGCTAATAAGAGACAGACACACACACACACACAGACCAACCGCTAAAAACAGGATTTTCGGATTCAGGGAACCTCAAAACATGTAAATATAACAGACTCGCTTTCGAAAATTTGACCCAAAAACAATACTTTCTATCTTATGGGTAAGAGAAAATAAAACTTAAATTAAATTAAAATAATTTAATAAATAAAGCTTCTAACAAAAGATGTAGTATAATGATTTATCTTTAATTTGATGCAATATATGTTTGGGTCAGATGGCTGAAAATTTTAATTTCAATTTATTTCAAATGAAATTTTTTTTACTAAATAACTGCATACAAATGAAAAATCTTTAGATACACTTTTTGCTTTCTCTTACCCATAAAGTAGGGAAAGTGTTGTTTTTGGGTCAAATTTTAGAAAGTGAATTTTTGTTACATTTACACGTTTGAGGTCCCCTGAATCCAAAAATCATGTTTTTAGCGGTTGGTCTGTGTGTGTGTGTCTGTTATCAGCATATCTCAAAAACAAATTATAACAGAAAGTTCAAACTTGGTATTCTAAATGTGTATGATATAGAGATGTTGCACTAAACTTTTCGTTGAGATCAAGCAAATAGTTCGTTACAGGGACACCCAAGAGAAATCAAATACCTTACGCCTATGGGAGAAATTGCAGGTAAGTAGAGTTTACAGGGGTAGTACTGGTACTACATAAAATTTCAGGACATTTTTTTTTTTCAAAATTTCAGGACGTTTACGTTTGGTCAGGTTAAAAAAAAAAATATATATATATCGCAAAGTAAATTCTTTGCAACACTGCTTTTATCTCTCGCACTAATTGAAATAAAAAATTCACATATCAAGAATTAAAGTTTATATGAGTAAAATATAAATAAAGTTCTTTCTGAGTTAAAAAAAAAAACTATAGCATTTTAGAGGCTGATCCAGCAAAATATTGGAACCCCTCTGCTGTCCCGTCACAAAATTCAAAACTATAAAATGATTTCCGTCAAATAACATAAATCCATGAAATATAAACTACTTCACAAAATCCAGTTATAAAAACGGCCTTTTTCACAAAATTTCATTTTATAAAAATGATCTATTTTATAAAATGTCTCTATCTTTTAAGTATTATTTCATATCATTGTCAATACTTGTTTAAATGAAATACTTATTATATTGAACATTGATTAGATATCTAGGGACTGCAAAATTAAAGTTTTTATGCAATGGCAAATTCTGAGGCCTATTTTTCACAAAAACGGGCCTCAGAAATTAATTAAAACCTGATCAACACCTCTATTCAGAGTTGGCTAGATTTTGACAAACCCGAAAACACCCAGGTGGGTTTTTTTCATAACACCTACTTGAAAAAACTCATGTGGGTTTTTACAAAATCTTGTTTAAAATTGTACTTTTGTTTAACTTACACAATAAACATACAAATATAAAACTAATATTATATACATTATTAAAACATGAACAAAGAATTTTTAGAAATATTGGAAAAACGCTCATTTGCTCAAACTGCTGTATTGAAAAAAATCTTGAAAAATTCCCCACAAAAAGAAAAAAAAAAAAAAAATGCATAATTATCTTATTAAAACAATCGAAAATATCCGCAATCGATTTGTAGGTATCGGAAACTTCTATGTACCAATTTTGAATGATCTAACGCTATTCTATTTATTTTTTGCTCCTCAGCCCCCCCCCCCTCCTGGCCCTCCTAATAACTTTACACTTTTGAAAATATCCCCATTCGACTTGCAGGCCTTTAAAACCTATCTGTACCAATTTTGAACGGCCTAACTGTATTTCTATTTGTTTTTGCCCCATAGCCCCCCCCCCCCTGCTGCCCCACCTGGGGGCTAAATTTCTAAAATTCCAGACATAGGTTTTTAGATATTTGCATTAGCTATATTTTAGAGCAAAAATTTCCGTATATCTATTTTTTGTTGTTGTTGTTGTTGTTTGAGATATATAGGATTATGCGAAATCACGTTTTACGCATGTGAAATCACGTTTTGCCCCCCCCCCCTCGCGGGGACCGAATTTTGAAAATTCCAGAAATTGGTTTTTAGACACTTGTATTAGCTATATTTTAAAGCAAAAACTTTACGGGTATCTGTTTTTTTGTTTGACATATGAAGGATTTTGTGAAATCACGTTTTGCCCCCCTCCCCCCCCTTGGGGGGCGAATTTTGTAAAATCGCTTCTTAGTGGATGCCTACGTCATAGAACGAACATTGTCACAAACTTTCATGCTTCTAGGTCTAGGGGTTTGGTCTAGGCGATGATGAATCACCCCCTCAGTCAGTCAGGAAGAACGATTATATATATATATGATTTATGATTTATGACAAATTTCGCGTAATTTCAGGACGGATTACGATATTTTAGGACATTTCAGGACATTTTTTTATTTTTCAGGAATTTCAGGACAAGTACGACCCCTGATGTTTAACATCTACAGACTGCCCTAAACCAAATGAAACGAATATATACTTTTTATATGTGTAAAAACATGTCTCATGTAGAATATGGTAAGGAAATCATTCACTGTTCGTTTACAGGGCTACACAAAAGAACTAAAGATAAAAGTGCGACAATAGCTGCAAATTGATGGGTGTAAGTGAAATTCGTCAAAATAATTCAGATTTTTTTTTTTTTTTTTTTTTAATTTAATATCCTTACTTTTTTTTTTTTTTTTTAATGAATATATGCATTATGCTCAATCTGGGGGTTGAAGAACTGAAAGGGAGGAGGGCAGTAGCTTACTCACACAGAATTAGGATGTCTAATAAAACTGTTTTTCTAAAACTATTTTCAACTCTTTTTAAAGTAACTATTCCATTTTACACCCTAATCTATAATTTGACATTATAGTACATAAATGCAGAAAAAGAGAATGTAGTTTGAGTAATGCACCAGACTATTTTTCTTCTTTAAGTGCATTGTTTTAAAAGAACGCTAAAAGACAAGATCGTTATCTTTATTAAAGAAGAATTTTTCGCTATCAACAGTGTTTTAAAATCAACTTTTTTTTTTTTTTTTTTCACTTCTATTATCTGATTATTGTAGGTATTGGAAGTATTGAGTTAAAAAAAAAAGTAACTTTTGGCAATTGGTCAGTGTGCATGTACGTGGGGAATCTTCTATCATAGCTCCAAAAATAATAAAAATAGGAAGGCAAAACTTCAAATTACAACAGATCTAGTGTACAGATGATTTTTCCAGATTTTGGTGAAAATTGAAAAACTAGAAGTAAGACCATATATCAAGTATCTCAAAAACTGCTCTAACGATTTTCGTCAAAGTTGCTATATAAACGCCCTCTTAGATATATTACTATTACTTGGTTAGTTCAAGAAAAATGATAGACGACCTATATAAATAGGTCAATCTAGACAATGCGTTCCTTTAAAAATAACTGTGGATTTCCTTCAAACTTGCCATATTAACTCTCTTATAAGATATCCTTTTGTATGTAATTTTAGTTTCTGGTAAACAGATGAGTTTGCCAAGTATTAGTAGAAATAGGTAGAAGGACCGTTAAGTATTTCAAAAATGGCTCGAACGATTTTCTTCAAATTTGCTACATAAACTGCTTTTTAGATGTCCTTTAACATGCACTACTTGGTTACTACAGGAAAATTGATAGGTGTTCTAATAAGGTAGGTCAGTTATAGAACTTCGAAATGAGTATTTCAATAAACTGTTCTAACGATTTTTTATTTACTAGGAGGCTCTTCTCCCTGCTCGCTCCACTCAACAACCCCCAAGGAATGCTTCACCTTCCCCTGACTTGCTTCACTTATCCCTGCGGCGCTCTGCCGCCTATTCGCTTTGCCTTTCAGCGAATAGGAAAATTAATACTGCATAAAAAAAAAAGACAAAAGCAAAACAATTTTACAGAAATACCCATATTCAATGTCAAATAGAAATACATAATATTTTTTTTTAATGAAATATGCTAAAAATCAGTAATTTTTTTCAGAATAGAAAAAAATTCGTACTATCTAAACTATTTTGTGTTACAGCTTTAGTATATGAACCCCTTGGTGACAGTCAAGTTTTTGTCACTATTTGGCGATAAATTTTTTGGTATAATGGCTTGTTAAAATACATAAATAAATAATAGTACCTATTTTTTCGAATACACATACTTTTTATTATTGATTTTTTTTTTTAAGTTAATTTATGGCAGTATATAATACTCTGTATATATTTATTGTACTGCTAGAATTTTACACTTTCAGAAACATTGAAAAAAAGAAAAATTTTATTATTATTATTTTAATTTTGAAAATGTTCCTGCAACTTCAATCATTAATTCTCTTCGGTATTTTTCCATTTTTACCAGTATTGCGTCATAACACCTCCAATAAAGTTTGCATGACGAGATTTGCGCCAGCGAAATAAAAAGTACCTTCTCTCTTATCTACTTCTTAAATCAACAAAGAATAAAATCTACCCAATTCATTGTAAGAATTTTAGGTGATGAATTTTTTTTCTTGTCATAATTTGAAATATGAAATGTATCATGGAAATGTCTAATGTTAAAAAATTATCAATGCTAAATAAGAAGATTCTGTCATTTATAATTGAATATGTCTTCTGACCATACTATTTCCAAAAAGAGTTTATAATATGCAGAAGCGGATTTAAGTTTAATTGCACCATAGGCCCATTTCACTATGGCGCCCCTCTCTACACACACACAAACTACTATATTTTTAAACACGATATATACATTTGATAATAATAACAAATATAACATAACTAAAGAAAACTATATTATTCTTCTACATATTAACCACCATATATCATTGCAGATAACAATCAACTTATATTGAAAAGTGAAAACATAAATTAGTCCAGTGCAATTATTAAAATAAATAACACTACCTCATAGTTTTATGCTGTCAGAGTGATCAACAGTACAAATGTGATGTTACACAGCATACATATAGTATTTTGTGTGTTTGATACCAGTACGAAAAAATTCATATAGTGTCAAAGGGATCTCGAAGTCAACGAAAAGTCCTATCAATCTCCAGTTTTAGTCACTTTTTAAACAGCAGTTCTTTTTCAGTTTTTACTGATTTCAAATTTTAATTGCCACCACCATTCAAATTTAAATACTTTTAAATATTTGGTGCTCCTAGGCCCAGGCCTCCCAGACGTAAGCCTAAATCCGACACTGATAATATGTGTGGTGGATGTATATAATAGTGGATAATGGAAGTCATGTGGTTGTTGCACACTAGACTTTTTAATTTAATTTTTTTTTAGTATGAAAGGACTATTTCTTTAATTCAGTGACTTTGCTTTGTCACACTTCCAATATGCCAGCCAATATCCAATTTCACCATTTAATTTTTTAAACTATCTTAAAATGATTAGAAATTTTATTGATAAACTCACTCATCAACCGTGAAAACTCATTTTAAGTAGTTTGGAGTAGAAGGTTGAATTTTTTTTACACCAACTATGTGAAAAATGCCAGGGCCAGGAATCAAACCCAGGCCCTCCGCTTAATGTGTAGATGCTCTTCCACTGAGCCACCCTGACTGATAACCAGCTTGACATTTCTCACAAAATAAATAATAACTATTGGCAAGGTCACTGTAACTGCAAATTCAGCTGTAACAGTTATTAGGTGAGAAATGTCGAACTGGTTACCAGTCAGGGTGGCTCAGTAGAAGAGCATCCGTACGTTAAGTGGAGGGCCCAGGTTTGATTCCTAGGTTTTTTTCACATAGTTGGTATGAAAAATCAACCTTATATTCCAAACTACTTAAAATATTTTGTCAAATCTGCAAAATCTTTTACAATTTAAAAAATCTTCTCTTAGGCTAGATTCTTCCTTGATTGCATATAGAAATCAATTGCCGATCTTGATATCCAAGACCATCAATATTCATAAATTGGATGGCTTCTGAATATTCGTTGGCTATATCTTCCAAATATAAATTGATGATGGCTTCTGAATATTCGTTGGCTATATCTTTCAAATATATATTGATTATGGTTTCTGGATATTGTTGGCGATATCTTCTACAGATATATTGATAATGGCTTTTGCATATTTGTTGGCAATATCTTCCGAATATATGTTGATGATGGCTTCTTACTATGTGTTGACAATATCTTTCTGAATATGTATTGATTATAGCTTTTGATATTTGTTGGCAATAACTTGAGGATATATATAGATTATGGTTTATAGTTTAAAAAAAAAAAAAAAAAAAAAAAAATAGATACAAGATTGTAATATATAAATTAGTCCATTGTACTAAATTAAATTCTGTCAAAGACAGATTCCCAAAAATATATCTCTTACATAAGCAGTGAAGGGTTGCAATTCCCATCACGATACGGAATGTTGCCATATCGGCGATTATTGAAAAATGCACTAATACACAAGGTTGGCATGGTATTTACCGTGTAATGGTTTTCATCGTCTTGACCAAACCATGTTTTTTACCACCTTCAGAGAAAATAAATTCATATTTTTAAAAAATTTTAATTTATGGCAAAAACTTTCAGGACATATTTTAAAGTTTTTAATTCTTAATTTCTTAATATTATTTACTATGAAATTTCCATTCTTTCTACTATTTCTAAGAAGATTATTGTGAAAAAAAAAAAAAAAAAATTAAAGCAATGTTGACGGCACAAAAATTGTTTAAAATTATATGATCAGTTTAATGAACTAATGTTCTAAAATATTTGCCATAGATACTGTTTCATGCTAGAAAATGAAGCACCAAAATACTGGCTTTGAAATAATTAAAAATATTTAATTTGGTAATAAAAACATAAATTAATGAAGCCTTAATAACAGTTTCAAAAGCAAAACGGATATAATAAATTTTAAATATAGGTGCTTTTTTTTTCCAGAAATCCTAATTAAGCAGCAGATGCAAACATGCACCTCAAGAACAAGGTCAGCTTTTCTTTCTTTGATAAAATGAGATACATCATACATGTGCGGTTTTTCTCCTTTAGAAGAACTTATTATTAAGTTGCGATTTATTTCACAACTAGCATTCAACTACTATATCTGACAGATAAATTAACTTATTAATAATTGATAATATTAATTATTATAGCAATCTAACACTTTTTCTTTACATTAAAATATGCAGCATTTCAAATTCACCTTCTAAACAAAAACAAACATGTTTTGAATTTCTGTATGAAAATATTCAAAAATAACTTGATTTTTTTTTTTTTTTTTTGCATAGCTTTTCTTTCCAATCTGACAAACCTTTTGTGCATCTACCACTACCCTTTTGCTAATTCCTGACTGGTCAAATTTCTGCACAATGCACTTGTTCTCTGTGCTTAGTTTGCAATGAAAGAAATCTTTTTCAAAATAATTTATTACCAGTATATAATTTTATAAAGGTCATGAATTTTCCTTCATAGTAAGGGAATGGGGAAAATGGTAGAAAATTTTTGTTTGTATATACATATATCTATTTGGAAAAAAAAAACACAAGTTAACTTTTATGTTTGAATCATATTTTATTATTATTTATTAAAAATTGGATTTTTCTGATTTAAATTCACTGATTATTCTATTTTGATTACTTTATAATAAGGTTTAAACATACTTAAATAACTTTAATTTAATCAATTTACCATGTAATGTCTTAATACATGCAGACATTTTTTAAAAACTTGAATATGCTATTAAAGGCTATTTTAAAATATTTTAAATTAAGATTAGGATTTAATACAAGTATTACATATTTCTACACTATATTATAAAAACATATCTATATTAGCAATGAATAATAAAGTAGTACTTACCACTCTACTAGTAAATATGGGCTAATAGTATTTATCACGTTGGTTGAATGGCTTTTTTTGGTGCAAGGTCCAGATGGTATTTATCAGGTTTTTACCATTTTTCCCATGGTTTTTATGGGTAGAAGCCTAGTTTTTACTATGTCCTGACCCTGCTAATACATACCTCAACTATTTTTTCCAAAAATGTTATTTTAAAAAAAAAAGAGGTTAATTTATTGAAAGGAAAGGAAGATAAAACACATTCTAGTGTAACAGTACCTACTTGCTTTGATATATTAATGTGCGATAGATGAAAGAGTACAAAAAGGTTGAAAAACATTATTTTATTTAAATTCTAAATATTAACAGAAAAATACATTATAAAAATAGGAAATATTTATCGAAAAACACATTTTAAAAAATGTATACTATGTTCCTATTTATACATTTTAAAAATGTATAAATAGGAGCATGTCTTAGTATAAAAATAATGTCATATTATGCATATATAAAGATTATTTCAACATTATAATCATTGGGTTGTTACACAAATATGGAGAAAAATAATCCCCGAGTTTTCCCTTTCTCTTTAACTATCTGACTGCCACTAAAGAATATATCCAGTCACTGGGCTGTTCTTTTTTCCCTTTAAAATTTGAAATTCTAGTATAAATCTTTAGCTTGTTTTTCAAGTTTGAAGGTCTTAAATTTAAATCATAATTATCATAATCATGTGTCATTTGTGTGTATAATCATTTTAAATCTTAAGTTGAATTAAACATTATTTTAGTACATTGGAAAAACTGAGCAGTGTAAACAACATAAAAATTTTGCCCTTTTCGAAAAAGGTAGTTAGTCAAAAATAAAACAGAGGACACATCATCATATGTATCTTAGAATCTTACACCACAGTTCAAAATTAGAGGTCGTTAGTTGTATTTTGCACCTAAAAAATTTAGCTTGACCACCTTAATTTTACATCCAGTCTTCATGTGTGAAGGAATTTTTAAGCTTAAATATGCCACTGAAGATCGAAAGCAAATTTCTTTTTCATGCTAAACGATTTTTGTTTCATGTTAAAGCCATATTATTTCGTGTCAACCGATTTTTTCTGTTACACATTTTTGTGTTAAACATATTTCACTGGATATCTTTTAAATATTATTTTCATGGCACATGTGCATTGGGGTGACATGATACCATCATATGGAAAGGGATGATTCTGGAATCATTCTTAATGCAGGCTTTACAGCATCCCTAAAATTTTACTTGCATTTTATAGTATCACAACTGTTGTCAATAAGAAATTTTTCTTAAATGCTTTAATGTTAAAATATAACATAAAAAATTGTTTTAAAATAATGGTGAAAATATAATAAAATGAAAGTAAAATTTCAGTAACATTGTGAGGCCTGCTAATCAGGGTTGGCAAGGTTTCGGACACTATGGTAAAAACCACGGTTTAAACCATGGTTTTTACCGTACTGTCCAAAACCTTGGTGTCTTAAACTGTCCAAAACTATACTTTTTAGTAGAATTATATTTTATTAAAATTATGCAAATATTTGAAAAATTTACAAAATTTTTATAATTATTGTTGTTTTGTAACATTTTCCAGTATATTCCATTAAGTTCTTATAATAATAATGTTTAGTGAAAGATGCATATATTAACAATAATTATAATACTCAAAAGCAAAAATTTATTACTGAAGCTTTAATGGAAAATGTGACAATTGTACCTCAAATATTGGTATTTATAATATTTACACACACATACGCAGATATATAAGCAAGATGAATAAATATATCACGAGAACAAAACAATATATATATATATATAAGCTTTACAATAAATCATCTTGAAATAAATATTAAAAATGTGCAGCTAGACAAACATATTTTATTTTTGAATAAATGAGAAAATATATTTGTAAAAATATTAAATGGTATACACTTTATTTTATTTATTTATTTATTGGGGGGGGGGGGGAAAGGGGGTTGCATATTTGCTGTTTTTGAAAATGCATAGACTTTATTGCCTAATTATTGATATTTTATTTATTTTTGGTATCTTTTAATGTATGTTATTTAGGAAAGAACTTTTTCGGCCGATTCGGCCTATAACAATTTATGTTGTGAATATTCTTTTAACAATTATTATTATATAAAATATTGCCATTTAAGTTATGCACAATGGTACCTTATAATAAAACATAGTAGAATTTTATGTTTAATTTAAAAGTTTGTGTGCATTGACTCTTTTGAACCATAAATCATACAACAGTTAATAATATATTCTATTTAAATAGGAAGTTGCTAAGAAATAAGTTACATTACATTATATTTAGTTAACAATTTAATTATACGAACAACTTTAGTTGCTTTAAAATGAAGCTATTAAAATATTGCATGAAACATTCTTTAATTATTTCTAGCTTTGAAACTTAGTCATAGTCATGTAGTCAATAATCAAAATTAACAATATAGTCGATAATCAAGATTAACAATAACCTAGGATTATAAAACATGCAGAGAATTGTGAAAAATAAATAAAAGCTGAATTTTTATTTATTTTTTATAAACCAGAATATGAGGAGGGTGCCCATTACTTGCACATCCACCCTAGATCTAAATTCTAAATATTTATTCCAGATAATTAAAGTTATAAAATTTATTCTAGATTATTTATTATCACATGATAAAATGTTTTCTAGGTTAATAACTGGCATACTCTAAATTGTTTCTTGTTTATTTTCATTATATTACATACAAGGTTCATTAACCTTACTTCATTTTATCATTTATCTCACAATATTAAATTATGATGCAAAAAAATCAATGTTTTTGCATTTTTAGGAAAAATTCTATTCCTTTTTTCCTCATACACATTTTCAGCTTCACAAAATAACCTTTCACTATATATACTGCTACTTGGAGCAGATAAATAGCGTTTGGCCGAATCAGATAATCTGATAATCTTTTTTTATTCTCTCTCCATCTCCACCAATTTCAACAGACAACGTGTTCTATTTAAAAGTGGATTGTTTATATATACTTCTAGCTCTTTAGCCGATGAATTTTCAGAGTGTTCTGTGAGTAATTCATTGTTTATGACTTCTGCAAAACAATCCCACAATGATGCCGGAGCTTCGGCGATTATTTGGCCGAAGCTTCGGTATTCGGCGCTTCGGCCAAACTGTGCTTCGTGCCATCACTAGTATTTTGCAATTAAAAATAAAAGACAAATTATTCATTCTGAATATATTATCATACATTTTTACTGTAAGAAACATTTTTGAGCCATTAAAATTCAAATTATTTATAGCTATTATTAAATTGTGAATTTCTTTTAACTTAAAAAGTCTAAATTTTCAGTATAAAATACATTTAATTACTAATTATAATTGCTACTGAGAATGTAGGGAATACAATTTCTTATAAATTTGGGTTTTGCACACTTTTGGACAGTTTTGTACAGTTTTAGACAGTTTAGGACACTTTTGGACGGTAAACACCACCTGTCCTGTCCAAAACCAGTTTCAGACGTCCTAAACCCCAACCCTGCTGCTAATGCATGAATGCAATAAATGGAGCTGGTAGTCATTATGCCACCATTTATGACATTCTTCAGTGTGAACTGGCAAGTGACAATGATTAGTGGGTTAGGGTTACCACCAAGAACACTTGGCATAACACATGCATGTTGCTGGATGAGAGCACCCTGTTTTCTTATGATTCAAAAGAAATAATATCACTCAAAATTTTTCTGGTGAAAATTAATATACCCAAAAAGTTCTGTGTTTAATCGAAATTTCCTTATTTTTTTTTTTCAAGGTTTAGTCAAAAATTTTTAGACAGCTTATGAGGTTTGAGAAAAACAAGGAACAGAACACCATTCTGTATAATAGCTTAAAATGGTGCAGATTGTATTATTATTTTATAGTTTATAGATATTTGTGTAAAATTTCATATACAGAAAGTATGTCTTGTAAATTTCCACACTCGTATTCATCCCATTCCCCCCCCCCCCCCCCCCCGCTCAATTCTGTTTTTTTAAATATGAGCAAATTAAAAATTATCAACCCTTTCAGTGTTAGCCATTTTTCAGTATATCTGTTTAATGATTCATAAAATTAATACTATGCACAGTATAAACATGAGAATTTGGTGTTGTATAGTACAAATAGTTATTAATCTTATTTTTCTTGGGGGGGGGGGGGGGATATTTATTTAAAAATTCAGTCATACCAGACTTTTATTTTGACTATGCATGATGGAAAAAGATGAGCTTAATCCTTATAGAGTTAATATTGATAGGTTAAATTATGTTGTTAGATTACTGAAAAATATGTTTATAATCAACACCATGATATTTAAAATGTTACAAAAAATATATCAATTAAGATGTTTCATATTTACAAATATAATTAACTGATGATGCAATTATATATAATTAGTCTAACTGTATATTAAGATAAAAAACCTAGCTTTACTTTGTTGTGCCGTTTTAGATCTTTTGAAACCGGTTTCTGATGAGGACCGGGTACCCGGTTTCGAAAGATCTAAAACGGCACAACAAAGTAAAGCTAGGTTTTTTTATCTTAATATTTAGTTATTACTATACTTCGTTTTTTTCCTTTTTATTTAGTCTAACTGTATTTGTAAATTAAGAAAACATATTTATAATTAAAATGCAAACATTAAAAAAAGTCAGTTTTAGTCCAAATCACTATTTGTTACAATGCACACACACATTGTAAATAATATTAATTCCTTTTACACCATTCATATGCATTCTTAAACATCTTTAACCATGGAGCTACAGTCAAATGTTTCCATTTTGCTGGCAACCATGCCCACTGCCAAGGTAAAACACAACGCTCTGGATGTGGCATCATAGCAATATGCCTCCCATCTTCAGAGCAAAGTGCTGCAATACCATGAGGTGAGCCATTAGGATTTAAAGGATAATTCTCAGTAGCCAACCCCTCATCATCAGTATATACAAGTGGAATTAGGTTTCTTGACAACATTTTAGACATTATATCTTCATTTTGGAATTCAAATCGACCTTCACCATGAGCAACCCACACACCAAGAACAGAATTTTCCATTCCTTTCATCATTACTGAAGGCGATTTTAGAATTCTTACTGTCACAAAACGAGATTCAAATCGCTCAGATAAATTAGACTTAAGAGCAACACCTTGACTGCTCTCATCTTTATCATTAAGAGCAGGTGCAACCCAACCAAGTCTAGCCATGAGCTGACAGCCATTGCATACGCCTAGACTGAAAGTGTCTGGTCGATTTCTAAAGAGTGTGAATTGTTGCTTTAATTCCTCATGAAATAAGATTCCTGCAGCCCATCCACAAGCTGATCCAAGAACATCAGCATAGCTAAAACCGCCTGGAAATACTAGTCCTTGGAACCTTGAAAGAGAAATTTTCTTACTAAGAAGATCAGTCATCGTGACATCCCAGACTTCAAATCCTGCCATGAATAGGGAAGCAATCATTTCTCTGTCCCCGTTAATTCCCTCTTCTCTGATAACTGCAACTTGTGGACTGCCTAATTTTAAAGACTTAGAAATTTGTAATTCTCTCTTATCAAATGAGGTCCTATAAGCAGGTCTATGACGTTTCATCAAACACTCTCTCTCCTGATGTGACAAATTGCATTGTCTGCGCTCGAATTCAAAACTAGTGGCTTCCCAGAGATCCCTCAATTCTTCCACATATTCAGAAAATATCTCTTCACCGTTATACTGGATTGAGACCAGAAAATCATTTTCTTCTTCATAACTAAATCCTAATTGTTGTATTTCAATCCCACTTTCCCTATAAGTATTTATAACATAATTTAAGTGTTTCTTTCTTACTTCTAAAATCCAACCTGCTTCTTCGTGAAACATAGTGGGAAATAAATCAGATTTTGAAATTATGTTTACCTCAATACCACAATTGCCTGCAAAAGCCATTTCTAGAAGACAAACAATAAAACCGCCATCACTAATATCATGACCAGCACTTATTTTTCCTTCTCCAATTAACGTCTGAGTAGCAATAAAAGCACTCTTTAAAAGTGATGGATTTTCAATATCCGGTGTTTCATCTCCAAGTTGTTTAAAACATTGAGCAAAGGCTGTTCCTCCTAAACGACGTTTTTCACCAGACAAATCCACATAAATTAATACACCACTGCCATTTGGACACTTCAGATCAGGAGTAACAGTTTTTCTGATATCAAGACATGGTGCATAAGCTGAGATCACCAGAGTTCCAGGAGCTTTAACTGTCTCTTCACCTACTCTAGCAGCCATACTTAATGAATCTTTACCACCATCAATTGCTATACCAATATCTGCCATAAAGGAACACATTGCTTTACAGGCATCGTACAAAGCAGCACCTTCTCCAGGAAGTTTTGCAGCAAACATCCAATTTCCACTACATTTAATATCTTGTAAAGAAGATATTTTAGCAAAAACTATATTTGTCAAAGCTTCAGCTACTGACATTCGTGCTCCAGCAGCAGGATTTAGAAGACCTTTGATTGGTTGTTCCCCAATAGCAGTAGCACTACCCACAATATCAAAATATGATAATGCTATAACAGCAACATCTGCTAAAGGTGTATGCAAAGGTCCAACACACTGCTGTTGTGCAATTAACCCAGTAACACTCCTGTCAACTTTGTTTGTCAAATATCTTTTACTTGCTACAGATGGCAAGCGTAACACACGATCTAAGGCAAGCTGAAGATTTAAGTGAGGAGGTAATTTTAAACCTGATAATACCATTGGTTTACGCTGCAAATGAAATGTCTTAGTTGGAACCGAACCAAGGACACATGATAGTTCTAAATCAACTGGATTACGAATAGCTTTTTCAGTTTTATTTTCTATAAGTTTAACAAAACCTGTTCCTGTAACTTCACCAACAAAACTAACTGGACACTTTTCTCGTTCCGCAATTTTCTCCAAAGATGACTTATTTTCAGCATCAATAAGCAATGCATTACTTTCTTGGTATTCAGCACCCCACAATTCCAAAATACTTATAGTAGGATCTCCAAGTTGAAAATCTTCTACATATATTTCTGCTCCAGCTCCTTCAACAATTTCTTTAAGAACATTTCCGTTCCCACCAGCACCTTGGTCATGTATACTTAGAATGATGTTTCTTTCACTAGATTCAATACAAGCTCTTATTACTCTATTTAATTTTTGTTCCATTTCAGGATCTCCTCGTTGAACTGCTCCAAAATCTAATTCTTCTTTTTGATCACCTTGAATATGAGCAGATGATGCTGCTCCACCTCCAACACCGATACGATAAACAGGGCCACCAACTTTAACTATTAGCATACCAGGTTTAGGTTCAATTTTTTTAATATGATTTCCATCAATAGAACCAATTCCTCCTGTAAACATAATAGGTTTGATCCATTCACGTCTTTCTCCATTGGGCAGTTTCATTCCAAAAGACCTTGCAAATCCTGATATTATTGGTTCACCAAATTTATTTCCATAATCTGAAGCTCCATTACTGGCTTGGATAATTATATCAATAGGCAAAGCAAAATTTGAAGGATATTCAAAGTCCTCGTCTTCCCAAGGTAAGGAATAATCAGAAATATTTAGGTTTCCAAAACTATATGCAGCAGTACCAGCAATTACATGTGCTCCACGTCCAGCTGCTTGAATATCTCTAATACGACCTCCAGTCCCAGTAGCAGCTCCACTGAAAGGTGAAATTCCAGTGGGAAAATTGTGTGTTTCAGCAGTAAAAATTATATGCCTAACTAAAGACTCAGATTTAAAACAACTTGATTGAGCAGTTTCATTTGGCATTAAAAATAATGTATTAAATCCCTGAATAGCACTACTGTTGTCGGAAAATTTAATAACATTATTTTGATGTGAATTATCTTGAGTTTTCATAATCATTTGGAAAAGATTTTCTTTTATTTCAAGACCATCAATAATAAGTTTACCTTTAAAAAACCAGTGTCTACTATGTTCACTGTTTGACTGAGCAAGATCAAATATTTCAACAGTAGTGGGATTTTTATTATTTGCTAAAAATAAATTGGTATAAAATTTAATGTCCCAGGAGTCAAAAGCTAAACCTAATCTCTGGTTTGCATCTTCCAAAGCCTTTTCACCAAATTTTAAGATATCAATTTCTTCCCACACTTGAGGTTGAAAATTTATTCTAAAACTATCCAAAGGATTTTCATAAACACATTCAGTCATATTATCGTACAAAGAACGTATAATGACATCTTTTATTTCAGAATTCCATTCTTTATTTAACTCAACTACATATCTGACAGATCGTTCTAGTCTTGTTACAGGTAATTTTATTGATGAACATATAGAAACTGCATTTGTTGAAAATGGTGTTGAAAAGTTTAATCTTGGCCCAGTTTCAACGATAAACTTAAAATCTGAATTTTCTGCGAAGTGAGTTACATTAGACAACAAACCATCAATAGTTTTTAAAATCCAAACTAATCGCTGTTCCTCATCTTCAGTCAGTGAATTTTTCAGTTCAACGTAGAAACAATACTCAGATTCTATATTAGTAATTTTATGATCCGATAAATACAAATTTAGACCATCTTTTAATGCGGTTAATGAACTTTGAGGTAAAGCTGGGATTAAAAAATATTTTTTAATCATAATTGAACCTTCGTGATTATTAGTATAGATTATAAAAAGCTTCAACTTACACCAAATAACAATTCATTTATAATTATTGTCCTTTTAGTGCAATATTCAGGAACTATGATGGATTGAAAGTAGGATTATTAGAAACTGGACTAGCATAGCTTAGCCAGCTTAAGCTGCAGTTGTTTGTAAACATTGAATTTTGGCGGGCATTAGATAGCACGTGTGTGCAAACAGTTAAAAATACAGTAAAAGAGTAAAATGACGATTTCACCTTTTTGTGAATCTGAATAGAACTGTTGATTTTATCCAGCTATGCATTTTAAATGCACATATTTATTTTATTAAAAATTTCAGCGTATTTAAATTAAAAGTCTTCTGTAAATACATTGGGTTTTTCAGATAGAAATTTTCTTATCAATTATGGCAACACCATGTACAATAGTTTAGTTTGTTTACATTATGGTTTTGGTTGAAAATTGAGGCATAGAATGAGTGTTTGTTCTTAAATCTGAACTGTTTGATTAAGTATTATGATGCTAGAAGGTATTTTATTAAATTAATTTTATCAATAAAAATAATTTATGTTTATTTAAATAATTGTTAAGGAAATTTCTTCATCACTTGACATTAAAAATGACATACTTGTCAACTTGGGTTTTTCTCTTATTAAATGATGTCAACCCGATTAGTTTTAATAACTTAAATATTAATAATAGCACCTATTATACTTGATTCTTAAATAGTTCTGATGCATTTTAATAAGTTTTTTGTTTCCATACCCCCCCAAAAATTGGCAAAAATCAGAAACTGACAACCTAGCTTGTTTTCTCGCGTGTTATAATCACTTGCATAACTTTACTATAAATATTGTACAGTATAACAGGTATGAACTGAGAAAAGAGAATGTGTTTGTGCACGCTGTTCCATTTATACTTGATTTTGTTCAAATTACTTGTACATGAACATGGCAATTGATATTTCCTTTCTTGCCATTTACTAGAGTAAACAAAACGTTTCAGTTTTAATAACCAATCGGTAATAAACATGTTAATGACACACGTACGTTAATGCAGACCAAAAAAGGTAACTAATAAGAAGGTAGACAAATATGCTCAAATTTTGGTAAGGCTAGGATTTAGTTGAATCTACTGCATTGTTTATTGGAACAGTATTGAATCACCCCTACTTGGGTGGAATGGGCTTTAGCTAGCCCACTGCTTGGCATCTTGTTATGTTTGCAACTGATGATAAAGATGTCAAACTTTACGTGGCAACCTTGATGTTTAAAATTAGATAAAAGATAAATTCTAAAACTATATATAAAACATTAAAAACCTTTAAAATTACCCTGTACGAGCGTACCAGGTAATTTTAAAGGTTTTTAATGTTTTATATATAACCTTGATGTTTTTCAGTCGTTGAACAATCGATCTATGAAATGTGGCAACCTCACCTTGCTGAATTAGCGATTTTTGAAAAATTCTCCAAGCAGTGGGCTAAAGCACATTTTCACAAAAAAAACCATTGAATTCATTAAAAAACTTGCTTCAATCCCCTTCTGCTTGAGACAGCATCTTCCTCACTCATGACATCTTCCTATTGTCTGAGACAACATATGCTTTACACTTGGACTGCAATTTGGTAAATTCAGTTATGCTGAATGCTTATGCATAGCATTTACATTTACTGCCATGTTATTTCCTATATTTTATTTGATTTAATCTACATGGTTCGTACACTTTTAAAAATCCTTGAAAAGTGCTTGAAAAAAAAAGTTTCATTTTCAAGTGCTTAAAAGTGCTTGAAAATTGCTGTAATATGTTAAAAAGTACTTGAATTTCAATTAAAAAAAAAAAAAAAAAAACTATTCTACTGCAATTGTTTTTTTTCCCCCCGCACTGTTCTGTTCAAAAGAAATATTACAGATAGAATTAGTAAACATTTGTTTAAGGCATCATTGAAGGTTTTGAAATGCACTATTTATATTCCTATTTATTTTGTGGGAAAGCAGCAAACAGGTAGAAAAAGCTCTGCAGGGGTTAATAAAGCAAGGTGAGTCGAAGGTTGGTAAGTGAAGCAAGCAAGAGGCAGAGTCCCCCTAGTTATGTAAAAAAATAAATAAAATAAACACATTTGATACTGAGTTTTTAAGTTGGTAATCCCCCCTCCCCCCAAAAAATAGGTGTGTGTGTGGACACATCTAAAATCCTGGTTGAAAATTTCCAGGAAAGTGCTTGAAAAGTATTTGAAAAGTCCTTGAATTTTTTTTACTCCTAAGTGTATGAACCATGATCTAATTAGTCATGACAGTAATTACACTCCAAATATAATACTACAATATATGAAATTTAATTTGATGTCAAAATGAAAAATAAAAATGATCCATTAGCAAACGTATGATTGGAATTATAAAAAATGCATTTTACAGTACATTGAATGAAAAAAAGCAATTTAATTTTCGGTATTTCTCCTCAAAGAGTGATAGAAAATTCTTGCAGAGAAAAACTTTTATGGTGAATCACATTTAGTCATTATATTCAAATGATTAAAAAATATGAATAGTTGAAACATTTAAATAAATACATTTTAATTGGAGACTATTTTCAGCAAATCAAAACCATAGCCAAGTACTGTGATACACAGTCGTTACTGAAATGTAAAGGACATTTAATTATTTGAGTTTCATTATGTTGATTAGAAACACAGTTAATTTAAAACTAAATATGCATTCACTTAGGGTACAGCTTTTGTATAGGGCCTCTTTGATGAAATTTGGTATTGAAGTAACTCAATCACTTCTAGTCAAGCTCTTTACTTGTGCAGTTGTGATAGTTATTTTTATCCAACACCAAAATGACAAAAAATATTAAAGGTCACCTAGAAGGTTCTATATAAAAGCTGTACTCACATTATTTTGCAAACAAGACAATCAAGGTGAAAAAAAGCATATAATACTACTTGAGTAATTAAATTGTTACAAATTTGCAAATAATACTCATTATTTTTATGTAATTTCATTTAAAGAGGCTTAGTCAGGTTATAAAATGTTAATTTTCTGCATTTCTGCTTTGACTTATCATTAAAATAGCTCATTTTCCTTTAAAAACCTGTTAAAAAGCTTCATCAGTGCAGAAATGGCCTTGGTGATGAATTTGGTGAGTCTGTCACCCCTTGACAACCTTTTTGGCCTTTTTTAAGAAAAAAAAGAAAGCCTCTGCAAGACTTGTCATTCATTCACGGACAATTCATGAACCCTGAGTATACAAAAATTCTGGTTTCAGAAGTGGGGTTGTCTGCTGAATGGTCATAATTAGAGGTATGAAGGTACAAATGAAGAAATTTCTGGAAGGTTTGGCTTTCCAGATGGTTGATTTTAAACCAGGATCGGAAAAAATGAAAAACGGGTTGATAATAAAATTAAATCTATCCAAGGAAAAGTTGAATCTAATCAATACAAAATGTGTAGTTGCCAAGTACTCATCTGCAGGAACATTTGATAGTCATTAGGGGGGGGGGGCATCCATTAATTATGTGTGGCGGTTATGACAATTTTTGGACCACCCCCTCTCCCCTGGTGAGATTTCATGAGATTTGGCTAGACCCCCCTCCCCTCCCCCCTAATATCATGTGAGATTTTTCAAAATTCATACTTTTACTGTAAATGCGTTGGATTTATTCCTAGATTGCATGTAGCTGGCCTGTGGCACCTAAAAACAATTGAAAGTCTACTGTGTTGCTTTGCGGCATTCAGATAGCCACGATAAATATTATCATGTTAGATTTTGCCATATCTAAGTCAAGAAACATGTTTTACTTGAATTTAACTCAATTTTCTTGCAATTTTACACTGTTTCTTGCAGGTAAAATATTGCATGATATTTGCCGAGACCCCCCCCTCTGCCCCACGTGAGATTGGGTGAGATTCGGCTCAACCCCCCTCCCCCCTGAACACCTCACGTAATTAATGGATGCCCCCTTACCTACAAACCCAGTGGCAGAAACACAGTGACAGGGCGACAGAAAAACGTCTTGTGGACAGTTTTTGTCTGCACTGAGAAAAAAATTTGTCCACAACTTTCGGATAACAATTCACTTATAAAAAATTTCTGTGTCAAAACTAAAACTAATACTTTTATTATTTATATTGTGTTGTGTCAAACATTGCTATAAAATATTTAATTGAATGAATACAATTGTTTATACTATATTGTTTTGTAGTAAAATTGTATTTGTGTATTGTTGCACGAGATCGCCACTGATGTTAAGTCTCCCCCCCCATCCCCGTCAGCTTTCAGGCTTTTTGAGTGTAAGCCATTTCCACCCCTGATTATACGCAAATTTTGCAGACAGATTATGATATTTTAAAAGCCTGTCGCAGACAGCTTCAAAACTTTCAGCCACTGGGCCTACAAATCATTTTAAAAAATTGTTAGTTTCTTCAAATAAAGTTTTAGTATTTTCTTTCATCTTTTGAGAATGTATTGTTGAAACTCTTTAAATATAGACGTTATTTGTCAATGGTAGAATATAGGTTTATTTTTATATAATTTAACGTTTTCTTGGTGAATTTTTTTCTTTAAGAGTTTTAAATTTTATGATATCAAGATACTTAATCAGCATTATAATTTTCTGGTATTGTGACTTTTCAAATCAAATTATGCATTCTTATACAGTCAAATCTCACTATAGTGAATCCAGGATATAGTGAACTGTCAGTTATAATGAAATTTTTCAGGGGTCCCAACTGAACACCTATTTTATTATTAATCAAAGTTTGGTTATAGTGAACATCTGGTTTTAATAAACTTTTACTAGTGGGTCAGTATTTTCAAATGAATCACTATCAGTAACTTTTAGTCTCAAGAAAAGAAAAAAAAAAAAAATTCTGATTGGGTAAAAAGTCGTACCGGGTCCCCACTGCCTTCGGCAGTGCAGTCCCATGTGCCTGCACAAGTTAGGGGATATGAGCTCGGTGCACGTCTTATTTCTTCCCCACCCTTTCAGCCTAAAGGGCAAAATTAACAGTCGCCACTGGCCACATGGCAACTAAATAAAAAAGGATGGCAATTAAAATTTATGCATTAATCGCCACTAAAGTCGCCACTTTTGTGATCATTAAAAGTTTTTAAAAATCGAGCAACGATTGGCAATCGAAGCCTTGTGATTTCCAATCTTTCTCCATCCATGGCATAAATGTCAATGTTCATTTTAAACTTGCTTTATTATATTCGACAACCTATAAAGAAGTAGAATTGTTTAATATCTCTCACTCATGTAATTATTTGGACCCCTTTTCCCTTCACCTAACGATCGGTGATCACACAGCTTACAGAAAGCTTTATAATTTCTAATCTTTCTTCATTTTCTGCATAAATATAAAATATCTATTTTAAACTTTCTTTATTAGATTCTAGAATCTAAAGAAGTAGAATCGTTTAATATCTTTTACTCATAATTTTTGTTACTCCCTCCTTTCCCCCCTCCGCTAACGATTGGCAATCCCATACTCCACTGATGCCTTGTGATTTCCAATCTTTTTCTATCCATAACATAAATGTAAATATTCGTTTTAAGCTTGCTTAACTGGATTCTAGAACCTATAAAGGAGTAGAATTACTCTCATTCATGTATTTTTTTACTCCCCCCCCCCCCTCTCCATTTTTAACTAGCAGTCAACGATCAGATGTCCTGCAAATCACAATCTTTTTCCATTATTATTTTCTCCATAGTATTTAGTGTATTATTTAAACCCATTTAAGCTATTTGGCAAATGTGTGCATCAAAATTTGATTTGGCTTAAATGTGTATTTTTCAAAAACTTTCGTTTTTGTTTTCTTTAGGGTAGAAATCTTCATTTTTCCTTTTAATTTTCAAGTAGAAATCTGCCTATTTTTAAAGCTGCAAATTTGGCAGCTAAGTAGGTTATTTTTAATTAAGCAGCTAAGTTTTTATATCTATACTTTTTAAGAGGAAATACTTTAACTCTAGTGAAATAAAATCATTTAAAAAGGTGTGTTTTTAGAAATAAGGAAAAATAATAAAATTGCTAACTGTTTTTACACATGACCATGATGTGAAAGTTATAGTGATGGTGATGAATTGGCTGATTCATTTACTAGAAAATATCAATATGAATTGTGAATGATAACAGGTTATTTCATTGAAATAAATTTGAAAAAAAAAAAAGTACTGCTGAATTAATTAAAAAATAAAAACTTTTCTGTTATTATTACAGCCTTAAACAGATTTTAATTTAGGATGTGCAATTTAGGATTTTAAAAAAGAGCGAAGTTACAAATTACAGTTCCATTGTCCATGTGTTAATTTTATTATACCATAAAATGGTGACAAAGCTTTTTGCAATCTGAAAGAAATAGTCTCATTATGTAAAAAGTGACCACTAACTTAAAAAAGTGGCTACTAACAAAACTGACAGTACCGGCCACTGGCCACTAATGAATTTTCCCAATTTTGCCCTTTATTTCAGCCCCTCCTAATTAACCTACATATACCAATTTTGAACAGTCTAACTCAATTAGCTGAGATGCAAAAGAAAACCTAATCAGGACACCTCAAAACGTGTAAATCTGGTGAAATATTTCGATAATATAAAAGAACTTTAAAATATCTTTCGAATGATGTATTAAAAATAATTTAATCATAATTAGAAATTGAAATTTTAAAATATTACAGCATCATCTGGTGGTAGAAATTTCTGTAATCTACTGTTTGATTCCAAATCAACAAAGCTTTCTAATGGTGTATTACTTATGAAATTATTTTAATTAGTAGCTGAGATACAAAAGAAAACCGATTCAGGACACCTCAAAACGTGTAAATCTGGTGAAATCTCGAATTTCACTTTTGATAATATAAAAGAACTTTAAAATATCTTTCGAATGATGTATTAAAAGTAATTTAATCATAATTAGAATTTGAAATACACATATTAGAATAAAATTTAATTGCCAATTAAAATGTAAATTTTCTCCAAAATCGATGAAATTTGAACTGCAACTATCCCCTGTGCTGTTAACGGTGCACAGTAAGTTTAAAAGAATTTTGAAGAAAATTGAAGCATTTTGAAATTTGCAATTTTTATTCCTAGTAGAAAAGCCAAGTGATGTCAATTGGTAAAAGATTTGTTTCTTCCCCAGACATAGTAATGTTTGTGAATGGGCTGTCATGGTAACTGACAATGAACGCAAACAACTTGCCTGCAGAATTTCATTACGGGATGAAGCTCGCCGTATTCAATGGTTTAATGCCTAAAATTAAAAAAATTATAACTCATTCAGCTTTTGAAAAAAATCTTTCAATCTTTTGAGAAGGGAATTGTCGAACCGAGATCTATATACAAAAAAACAAATGATTAATCTCTAAAAGATTTTGAGTTATAAAATGTTTTGTGAAAAAAAAAATGTTTCGTAAAATCTAAAAATATGGATCGCTAATCCGTATTTTGTTAAAATGTTTATATGGTTCGAAAGAGGATTAAATGACCTTTCTAAATATACCAGTTGTTAAGAAATGGGTCTGTTATTCTTTCGTACAGGGCGTTTCAAAAAAGATGATAAAAAAATTTGACGAGATAAATTTTCGACCCTTTTAAAAAAAAAATTTAAAAATATAAAAAATCTGTATTTTAAAAAAAAAATTGTACTGTAAGAATCGGTAATAAATGCTCTTTCTCATGGTACAGGTGTATTTTCAATATCTCCAACAGATCAGCAGTGATGGGTTTACAAAAACTCACAGAATTTCCTCTCTCTGCTTTTTCTTTTGAGGTACGCAGTTCCAGATGAAAATGGCGGTTTTCTGCCATTTTGAATCGTTTTTTCGTTCGACATGGGTCGACGTTTTAATTAATATCTCTGCTAATTAGGGTTGCATCGTTTAGCAAATTAGATAACGTACATCTGCGATAAATTCTCCGTCCGACGGTACCTGTTCAAAGTCCGTGCGACCATTAGTGGCCGAACTTTAGCTGCTTCAAGCTGTTTCTCACAGACACACACATACGCGTACAGATTTTAATAATATAACTTATAAGAGAAGAAGTCTTAAGACGGTTCACTACAATTCAGTTCTATTGTATATAAGGTTATACACATAACAATATATTGTTGAAAATAGTATTTAAATAACTTTCAAATAAAATTTTAAACATACGCAAATTCTTTTCTTAAAATTGCTATCCATTTTGTAAATTGATACTGAATTATTTTTAAATTCTTATTGACTGTCAATTTAAAAATATTTTTTAATTTTTATTGATATTCTTTTTCATTCTTCATGTAATAAAAGTAAGTAAAATGGTAACTTAATTTTCAAAATTTAACTGCTGAAAAATTTTTATTCTGTTATAACTATATAATTTATTTTTACAGTTTATGAAAATGGTTCAGAAGATGTCTGAAAATGCTGTATTGTAAATGTACAGTACTCAAAATTACAACTGAGAAATCTCAATTGTGTTCTTTTAGAAATGTTATATAATTACAGTAATAATAAAATTAATACTCGTATTCAAAGCAGGTTCTTTATTATCATTTTAGGCTAAATACATTACTTGGTTTGTTTGTTTTGTTCATATATAATGTACTAGTTTATTTATTTGTTTTTTTATGCTTACAGTAGAGTCTCTATAATTTGAGTCTCGATTGTTCGAGTTTCCCATAAATCCGAGTTAAATTCGACTCACCAAAAAAAAAAAAAAAAAAAAGACCAACACATGAAAAAATTACTTCTATCTTTTATTGTTATTTCACCGGTCTCATGCTATGAGAAGAAATCCTTCCACTCAAAGAAAACGCATTTTGTATTCTTTGCAGGTGCGCGTTTTGGAGGAGGGGGGAGGGAATCGTGCTATTTCAATTTGGAGAGAAAGTTGTGCAATCCGATTTCAGCCAATCACCTGTTTCCACTTCTCCAAATGTATCTTTCCATATTCTAAAAATAGTGCAGTTCGATTAGTTCGGTACTAGCTCGCGGAATTTAAGTCACTTTTGAAAGATTTTTTAATTCTGTTTACAGAAACGTAATTGTTTTTCCATAATGGATTCTACAAAAAGGAAAAGGAAATTCGTTCCATTAAAAGTGAAATTAGAAGCATTAAAAAGACTGGATAAGGGGGAAACTCTTAAAAAACTTGCAGTCGAATATGGCGTAGGTGAAGTCACAGTTGGTGATTGGCGTAGAAACAGAAGCAAATTAGAAGCGTTTTCCGGTAACAAGTGCTCAGACGTATCATTGGATAGAAAATCTTTGAAAAAATCTGACTATGAAAAAACAGGCGAGGCACTTTTTATGTGGTTTACCCAACAAAGGCAAAAAGGATGCCCTCTTTCAGGTCCCATTCTAAAAGAAAAAGCTTTGCTGTTTCAAAAAGAATTTGAAGAGGGAGATCAAAATTTCACTGCTAGTGTAGGCTGGTTTGACAAGTGGAAAAAAAGATACGGCATTCGGCAACTAGAGATGTGTGGAGAGAAATTATCTGCTGATTCTGAAGCCGTCGTAAAATTCTGCAAGAAATTACAGGAGATAGTAAAAAATGAAAAACTTACAAATGACCAGCTTTATAATTGCGATGAAACTGGCCTTAATTTTAAAATGTTACCTTCTAAGACACTCGCGTCACGTGAAGAGAAAAGTGCTCCAGGTCACAAAAAGAGCAAAGAGAGATTGACAGTTCTCGCGACATCAAATGCTTCAGGAAATCATAAGATGAAACTTGTTGTTGTCGGAAAATCGACTAAGCCAAGAGCCTTTAAACATATTTGTGTATCGTCTCTACCGGTTACGTATAAGAGCCAAAAAAGTGCTTGGATGACGCAAAAGATATTTAAAGACTGGTTTTACTCCGATTTTGTTCCAGAAGTTAAAAAATTCTTGAAAGAAAGAAATCTACCTTGTAAAGCCATCTTGACGCTTGATAACGCGGGTTCCCATCCAAATGAAGATGAATTAAATTGCGATGGAATTCGTGCCATGTTTTTACCCCCAAATGTAACTAGTTTAATTCAGCCCATGGATCAAGGGATTCTACAATGCTTAAAAAAAAAGTATCGCCGTAGATTGCTGCAATCTCTTCTAGAATCCATAGAAGGTGAAGAAACCATTGTAGATGTTTTGAAAAAAATTACCGTGAAAGACGTTGTGTATTGGGTGGCTGGGGCATGGGATGAAATAACCTCAGAGACTCTTCAGAAATCTTGGAATAAAATTTTGAAGAACGAGGGGGCAGAAAACAATACTAATCAGGACATTAGTGAAGATGATATGCCGTTGTTTAATTTTATTAAAAAAATCCCAGGGTGCGAAAACACAGATAGTATTTCTGTGGTGGAAGAATGGCAAAATAATGACGACCAACTAGAATTTACGGATGCAGCTATAGTTGATATGATTAATTTAGTAGAGCAGGATGATAGTGAGGAGGAGGACGTAACAAATGATTCCACACCACGTATGAGTCACAGCGAGGGTCTTGCTGCGCTAGAGGCTGCTATGAGATACGTAGAACAACAGCCTGAAGCGACTCCAGTCGACAATGTGATGCTCAGAAGATGGCGTGATATTGCCGCACGTAAAAGGAACAATGTATTTAAACAGAAAACAATTGACAATTACTTTAAGATGTAATTAACTTATCTTCAGAAATTAATGTAACAGCATTATGTAAGTACATTTTTTTTTAATTGAAATATACACTTAAATTTAAAAATTGTGTTTACATATTATTTCTATTTTATTAATTTTGTCATTTTTGATAATTCGAGTTTTCAATAATTCGAGCTACGTCCGGTCCCGTCCACCTCGAATTACCGAGACTCTACTGTATATGTATATACACTGCTCAACATTGAAAATGCAACACCAAGAAGGAATGATAATAAAGGAATGAAATTGGTTGGACACATACATTATAGTAGGAAGAACAATTGATTAAAATTTCAGGAAATTTGGAGTAATATGTCCTGAGAAAACAGTACATAAAGCAGCAACCTCTGTGAGCAATAACAGCACATTTCTGCCTAGGCACTGAATTGAACAGCGATTGGATGACATGTACGGGTAGAGCACTTCATGAAGCTTCAACACGATGCCACAATTCATCGATCGAAGTTACTGGTGAGTGGTTGGGGGCCAGTCGCTTTTCAATGATTAAACAGTCATTTTCATTTGTGCGAGATCAGGAGAACGCGCTGGCCAGAGCAACAGTCGAACACATTCGGCATCAATGAAGGTCCAGACAATATGGGCAACTTGCGGTCGTGCATTGTCCTGCTTAAATGTTGCGCTTCGGAGGCCTTGAACATAGGGCAGAGAGCTATAGGCCTTAACTCGTCAGAAATGTAATGGCTGATATTCAGAGTGGCAGGAATTAAAACAAGAGGTGACCGGGACGTGTATCCAATGGTACAACATACCATCAATCCAGGTGATGACTCAGTATGCAGCTACCAAAATTCTGATTACCCTCAAAACTGCATCACTGATATGGGCGCCATTAATGTGTGATCAACAATGAACCTGGACGCAGGAATGGCGTGAAGTCACTTTTCAGACAAATCACAATCCTGTTTACAGCATCAAGATTGCCTTATCCGTATTTAATGGCATTATGAATAATGCACATTGCCAGCTGGGATTCAACATCATCATACTGTCCATCATTTGCAATGATGTTATGTGTTCCCATTGGATACACGTCTTGATTACTTCATGTTCGTATTCCTGGTACTCTGAACAGCGACCATTAAATTTCTGATGAGTTAAGGTCCTCCCCTCTGCCCTGTATTTGAGGCCTCTGTAGCGCAAAATTTGAGCAAGATAATGCACAACCGCAAGTTGTTTGTACTGTCCGGACCTTCTTTGATACAGAATGTGTTCGACTGTTACTCTGGGCAGCGCGTTCTCCTGATCTCGCACAAATGAAAATGACTGTTTAATCATTGAAAAGCGACTGGCCCTCCACCACTCACCAGTAACTTCGATCGGTGAATTGTGGCATCGTGTTGAAGCTTCATGAAGTGCTCTACCCATACATGTCATCCAATCGCTGTTCGATTCAGTGCCTAGGCAGATATGTGCTGTTATTGCTGACAGAGGTTGCTGCTTTATGTACTGTTTTCTCAGGACATATTACTCCAGATTTCCTGAAATTTTAATCAATTGTTGTTCCTACTATAATGTATGTGTCCAACAAATTTCATTCCGTTATTATCATTCCTTTTTGGTGTTGCATTTTCAATGTTGAGCAGTGTATATATATTGGGTTGACAAGGAAATGATTTTGGTGTTTTAGTGTAAAATAAAACTTCATTTTTTTCTACTCAAGAAATGAACTGTAATCAATCAAATATCTTCCATTCTGTTTGATGACTTTTTACCAACTTTCGAGTAATTTCATGAATCTGTGTTCATAAAATGTCTGTACTTATTTATTGGCTCAGTGGCAAAAACAGTGCAGCACGGCCATGAGCATTGCAGATTGTTTAAAACTCTGCAGATTAATTTAACATCTTAAAAAGAAATGCCATTGTTAAAAATACAAATCTAATTTGCATTATGTCTCTAAATTACAATACTTGTTATATCAATCTTAACAACAACATTAAAAATGCCAATGTGAAAATTGTTAGATGCAGACTGCAGTTTCGGTAGTGTAAAGCGTACCGTCATCATTGCTGAATGATGAAGTGGATTATTGCTCATATATACGTAACAATTTTCATATTGGTATTTTTAATGTTGTTGTTAAGATTGATATTTCTGTCTTGTGTCAAGTCTAGTTATCTCCTTATATTTTATTCTATAAAACTTGTTGTATATTAGTATTGTAATTTAGAGTGATATACAACAAGTATTGTAGTTTTCAATAAAATTTTCTTGATTTAATTTTTTTTATATAGATACAAATTTTATATATTTTATAAATTACTAATATTTCTTGTGATATCAGACTTGGTCCGACATTTATGGATCATGGACAAATTCTGCTATTGGGTTTATTGACAAACAACTCAACCAAGTGCAATTTGATATCATCGTTATTACTGAATTTTTACTACTGTAAAATAAGCGATAATTCATTTGTGCTAGGTCAAGGCTGTATGGGTATGGAGAATGCAACATCACTTCTCAACTAAGCTCTAGTAATTTTTTACACATTGCTAAAGATGTTGTGTTGTCATAGTAAAACATGATTCCTCTACGATTTGCTAATTCTAGCCCTTTCTCTTTGATTGCTTCCTCGAAGTTGTTGGCAGTAAATATCTGAGTTGATCAATTGCTTGCTTGGAAACAGGAATACACAATATCGTTGTAATTGTACAAAATTGACAGCATGATCTTTTTTCTGGTGTAATTCAACTTTCAATAAGGTTTGTGATGGTTTATCATGCTTGGACCATGATCTTTTTCAATTAATGTTGCTGTAGACAATACTTTTCCATCACCAGTAATAACTGGTTTCAAAAAAGTGTCGATTGCATTGCGTTTGAAAAACATGTATCATAAATTTTGATTCATTATATTAAGTGATTCGTTCAATTCATGCGGAAGTCATATATTGAGCTTCTTAATAAGTCTGTGACATCTTATGTGATTTTTAGTTGTTGTATGTGACACATTTAACCTTTTTGCAATCTCTCACACAAAGAAATTATACCATTGACAGACTAATAACAAAACTATCTATTTGTGCAAACTGAAGGTACTTGCCAACCCAATATACTAAAAAGAAAAAAAAAGTGGATGATTTATTTTTAATTTTAAGAATGGCTATAATATTAAAAATTATAAACTTTTTTTTTTTTTTTTATGTCTTTTGTGCATGAAGTTTCTTCTTTTATTCTGTTATTTATTTTTTCTCTTTTATCTTTATAATTTTCTGCTGAGTTTTGTCTTGTTTGTTTATATTTTCATTTTGTTTTTATATTTTTTATTTTTTCAGGATTTGGTTAATACGTAATTTTTCACTTTTTATCATGGATGAGATTTTTTTTCATCACAAATGAGATAATCTTTAATTTATTTTTGGACCAAGAACACATCTCTAACAAGATAGTAAAAATTATAAGATTGTGACTATGCCTTCATCGCCAGGTAGTGTTTATTATTTTGTATATATAAATCAATGTTTAATTGTTACCTCAAAGTAACAATTAAAATTACATGAGATTTTTTTAAATTTATTTCGAGGCAGACCTTCAAGTTTATCAAAATTTAATCTGAAAATTAAGCAAAAGCAGAAGGTGGGCATCTTCTGCTTTTGTAGTGCTGGGATGTATTTTTAAAAAGCTGAAGAAAACACATAGCGCGTACAGATGCTTAAAAAGTCCTTAAAAAATCGATAAAGTCCTTAAAAACACCTTACTTTTTACATATCATTTTTAAGGGTCCTTAAAAAGTACTTATTTTTTGTTTATAGTTATTGTAATTAGAAATTCTTTAAAAAAATAAAATTAAATAAAAAAGGAAAGAAATACAGTGTTATCGATTTTTAAAATTCATTTACGTTAGGAATGATAATAAATATGAAACACATAACTACTTATCAACAAAATCAGGAAAACATAAAAATTTTCTGTTTTTTATGCATTACTGAAAAGATAAAAAGAAAACTTATTTGTGAAATTTTTATTAGTTAAAAAAAAAAAAAAAAAATGCATTAAAAAATTGTATAAAAGAACAAACTCTTGTATTTATTTGATGACTAATAAAGAAACATGTGAAAATCAGTGGCGTATTGTGATATTTGAATCAGAACACTAGGAAAAGATTACTACTCCTCAAGCCGATATTGTTTTTTATATAAATTTCCAATTTCTCAAACTCATTATGTAATTTTATATACTAATTTTATTGCATTTAACTTAAAAGCGTATATCTAAAAATCTGAATGATATTTATATTAAATTATACAAGGATGCTTTTCCCACTGTTGCTTCGCTGATCACTATATTTAAATAAATTTTCAAAGAACTTGAATCACTTTTTTTTATATCACTTTGTTAACAAGAACTTAGAAAGAAAAATCGATTGAAATCACTCAAAACTTGGCTTCAGGTCGTCACTTCCTTCAGCAAGGTTCGTACAGGTGCTGAAAAAGTCCTTAAACATTCTAGGAAGTCCTTAAAATCTCTTTACTTTTTGTACTTGTACCTTAAAAGGTACTTATTTTCCTCTTATGGTATTTAAAATTTAAAAGAAAAAAAAAAGGAATTTGTTTTTAGAACTGGCAAACTTATATAATCAATAATTTTACCTTACTTAAATCCTTACTAAGTCCGAGCTTCATTATATATTTCGGCCACCTAACGGTGCCATCTTCAGAAACACTCGGTTAAAAAATGATTTGAAGGTGCTAAGTTTGGACGACTTGTTTATCTTTTGTAGTTTCTTCTTCGATTTATTCACTTCTCTTGTTTTCTATATATAGCTGTTGCCACTCGGTAGGAATAATGCTATGTTCGATATCATTGATAGTATTATTATTGGTTAGTATTTCGATAGCTTCTCTTTTGAGAGCATAATGGTGAGAGTTGTATGGGGCTATTTTATGAAAATTAATGGAATCAATGTTAATTGGGTTAGTATTGTTAGTCCTTGAGAAAGCTGTGGAATGTCTATTGTATTTTAAGTTGGTTATGTGTTCTGAAATACGTTCTTTTATTTTCCTTTTAGTCATTCCTATGTATGAGGTTTTATTTTTATTTTTATTTTGATATTGGAAATCGATTTTATAAATGCCGGCTGTGTGTTTAAAGTCTATGGAATCTTTCTCATTGCGAATTCGCTGGTATATATTTTTATTTGGTTTTATTGGGATGTTTATATTGTGTTTGGTGGCTTCATTTTTAATTTTTACGGCGGCTCCTTTGCAGTACGGGATCGCGGGGGTAAATAGTTGTTTAGATTTTTGAGCATTCGGAATACTGTTTAGGGTTTTTATACGTTTTTTATAAAATTTATCAACTATGGAGGGATTATAATTAGCTTTCTTGGCGATATCTTTTATTATTTTTATTTCGGAATTTAGATATTTTTTATTAGAGCATATGAGTATAGCGCGGTTAACGTAGGAGCGAATAGCGGCATATTTGTAAGAGAGGGGTGTGTGACATTTATTATTTATGATTTCATTGTTACTAGTAGGTTTTCGGAAGACGGTAGTGTCTATGGAATTATTTTTGTTTTTGATAATGGTGACATCAAGGAAATTTAAGGAATGGTTATTTTCTATTTCATGGGTTAATTTGATGTTCGGATCGGTGTCATTAAGCGATATCAATATCTCATACAACGACACACTCTGCAGTTTTGACGTTAAAGACTTATATCCTTCAAACAATATTTCTGAAATTAACCCCAAAATCAACTCACTTATAATAAATCATTTCGGCAACAATAATATTAGTGACACCTTAATACGCATAAATAATCTTTTACTCAACCACTCTTATATCTTTTTCAACGGATGTTATT
>CAWVNO010002610.1:0-49000 GCA_963930645.1 Salticus scenicus | reverse complement strand
GTTTTAATCTGACATATTTATGTGTATCTTCATCTAAGCATCATCACCAGAAGCCAAAGCCAATGTTATCCTAAGGAGAATTTTGCCCCATTATAACTCATTAACTAATAAATATTTTTAAAATCCATTTTCACATTCGGAAAATTCAAAACTATTAAACTGTTTATCGTTTTGAAAAAATTATTATTATTATTATTATTTTTTTTTTTTTTTTTTAATTTTTAATATGTTATCTTGAAGATGCAAAATGCGAATTTTCACTATTTGGAAATTTACATTTTGTGGAATGTTAAGTTTTACGCTTTACGGATTCATAATAAAATATTAAAAATTATAAAAAATATTTGTAAAGGATAATCATTTTAACCAGGGTTGGCAAAAACCCGGATTTTTCTAGAAAAACCCAACCCACTTGGGTTTTTCTGGGCTTTTGTTTGAATACATTTGCATTGCAATGTTAGATATATGTTATTTAGAATATTAGTTGTAATACACCTAATTATATTAAACTACTAATTAATAATTAATCTAATATTTATCTCAGAAATAAAAATTGGTTTGATTCTTATATTAAAATAGTGTTAACTAGTAAGATTAAGCTATATTTTATTTTAATGTATGCTTATTCAAAATAAATATTCTTAATGACAATAACTGATAAAATAAAAGAATTTAAATTCTTAAGTACAATAAATATCATTTAAATTTTTTAGTTCTCCATCATGCTATAGGTATGGGAAACTTTGGTAAACGTGAAAATTTTCGACCTCGTTTTTTTTTTTTTTTTTTTTTTTTTTTTTTAAACTTTTTTACACGTTTTCACGAATGAGGAATCCAAAAAATGACAAAATTTGTATGGTGTGCGTTAGTTTGTTAGTCCGTTAGTCTGTGTACACAATATCTGAAGAACAAATTGTCACAGAGAAGTCAGATCAGTTGTTTTAAAATATTACTTTTGACTCTGGCAAGAACCCAAACATTCAAATGCCCTTTTCATTTGCAATAATACCCTTTTCATTTGCATCATACCCTTTTCATTTGCAACATTCAAATTAAAAAACTTCGTAAGTTATTAAAAATTTACGCTTTTCTTAACGTGGGAGAATAGGACAAAATTTTACTTAAACATGCATTAAATGGAAAATTTTTACTGAAAAAATGTGAGACCAGTTTTAAAATATGAGTTTTCGTGTCGGAATGAACATCAGTAACTAGAAACATGCTACTTTGAAAATTTCGCAAGTTATTGGAAATTTACGAATTTCTTAGCAAGGCAGTATAGGGCAAAATTTCACATAAATGTCCATTTTGAGGGATATTTTCATCGTAAAGATCTCAGACCACTTTTGAAACATTATTTAGGGTACTGGCATGAATATCATGGAGTATAAATTTTCCAATTTAAAAAATTCGTAAAGTATTTGGAATTTACGATTTACTTAAAATGGCAAAATAGGACAAAATTGAGCAAAAATGTCCATTTTGAGGATCATAAATATATCAGACAACTTCAAAATAACATTTATGATACTTGTTTGAACATAATTGATTAAAAATATTCTAATAGGAAAATTTCGCAAGTTACTCGTAATTTAAGATTTTATCAACATAGCAAAATGGGGCGATAACCCATATAAGTATGTATTTTGAGGATTGTTGCATTGGAAATAGTAGCATGAAAACGAAACTACGAAATTGATCCTAATAAAATAAATTAATAGATTAGAATAAGATAAATATATCAAAGTGAACGGTGGATAGCCTGTTAGGTGGGGATTTCATTCTGTCACTGTGTCAAGTGTTTGGTCAGATTCATTTCTCTTAACATGATTATCATGTTAAGAGAATGTCCTGTACTAGAAATTTATGAGAACATATATATGATGGGGAACTGAGCAGAGTCCACCTATGCCAACTAGTTTTAATTATAAAAATAAGTTGCACTGCTTTATCCTTTTTTTTTTTTTTAGTTTTTTAATAGTTGAAACGGTTATAGAAGAAAATTTTATTTTATTAGATTTATAATTATGTTGCTACTAAAATTAAAATAAAATTATTATAAAATTTTAAAACTAAACAATTTAATTAGTTAAATAGTGATTCTGGACAACATTTATGTCCACTGTTAAGGAAAATTGAACCAATTATAGAAGATAAACTTGCTTTTATTATATTTATAACTGTAGTTACTTTTTATATTTAATACTATTTTCTAGAAAATAAAAATAAGAGTTTTTTCTTTAAAGGTAAGGTGTTTTCTATTCTTTATAGATGGGATTTGTAAATTATAAATAATTTGTAACAAAAACCCACTTATATGCAAAAACCCAGTGGGTTTTTGTTGGTGGGCCCGCCTAGAAACACCCGGACGGGGTTTTCTGGTCTGGGCCCAGTTTGCCAACCCTGATTTTAACACTTGTAAACTTCCTGAATCTGGGAGCGGAATTCAAAAATATGTACATACTAGTTAATGAGTTATAATAGGGAAAAATTCCCCATAGATTAATACTAACTTTGGCTTCTGGCGATAATAAGTAAAGACTCCCCTTAACACCATTTCTCATTTAGTTTTCTTTTCTAAAATTAAAATTAAATAAATCATTTTTTCCAAAGGTTACTTTAAGTCATTTAAATACTATCACACTTTAAAGATTTTGAGCCCATAGGCCATAATGATAAGGGAATTTTCTTTGTGTCCCTGCAAAAACTATAAGCACTAGATTACAAAATCAATAGGCTTTGTATTACAACCTATAATATACGTACCAACTTTCAGCTCATTTGAACAAAGCATTTTGGGCGCTATCATGTTCAATCCCACACATATACACACTCACACATACATACATCACCGAAAAAATAACAAAAGTTCACCCAGAGGGCCTCAAAATATATAGATATACCAAAATCTTAAAATTGAGTATTTATCATGATTACAATATTTCTTTCATATGTAGTATGTATGTTCGGAAAGTAAAAAAGAGGGAGTTGAAATTGGGTGATGGATAAGACATCTACGAATAATAAAATCTATCCTATAAACGCTTAATTTTGACAGGATTGAACGTATTAATAATCAAAATAAAAGAAGTTTGAAAGAAAATTATATAAATATATAAAAATTATGGAGCATTTACAAGGCCTTTTACACTGCTACAACACCTATGAAATTATTAATAACTAAAAAGAAGCCGACCCTTTTCTCTTTTGAACCTTTATACTGTTTCCATAATAACATAACTGGTTAAATACTTAACTATAAAAAAAAAATTATAGTTAACATAAGGACATTTCATGGAGTTATGACACTGATATGACATTCCACTCGGCTTATTGAAATTATTAGAAAGGAATCCTCTCTTACTCTTATTCTCCATGCGGTATTTCGTACTGTGCCATATTAAAAAATGATAAGAAAGAAGAAAGTTGAATATATAAGTAAAAAGTTATTAATTAAATAATTTATTTTTTAAAGAAAGCTTAAGGATCTGATCGGTGTGCCAGACGGCATCTTTAAAGTTGATATTGTACACAGCTATTTATTTGTAAAGAGAGATGTCCTGTGTCCTCCTATTTCACAAGATTTTGTATATTGGTTCATTACTCCCTTTCTATAATGCAATAAGAAAAATATACGAATAATCAAAATTAAAAAAAAATATTTTATATTTAAATTATGTGTGTTTTTACTGCGTTTTTAACAATATTTTTGCGTCCTCCTCAATCTAATTATTTGAATGAAAGCGAGTCCTTCTTCTCACCGATCTTGTGTGCTCCCCTATTGTAATGAACTATCAGAGTTAAATATACTTAACAGAAAAATTTTAAAGGAAATTTAGGGATATCTTTTACTATCATTATCATGTAATAAGAAGATTGGATGTATAAATAATTAAGCTTATTAAAAAATAAATAAAATAAAATTATGAGAATTTTTAGGGCGCCCTTAACACATTGCTTTCACGCCCCTCTCAAAGAATTTATTAGAATAAAATACACTCTTTTTCTCTGACCTGTGTACTAATCCTATATTACAATGTAACATTAGAGTTTAATTTATTTAACCCCTTAACGCGCGCTGTCCTCGCTGCGAGAACACTAAATTTAAGACCCCCTGCAAAAGTTCATCCCGGAAATTTTTTAGCAAAAATTTATGTTTATAACATAGCCGAAAAGGCTGGTTATTTTAACCTTAAAATTTAAAATTTCTTTTAGTTTAATTTAGTTCATGAATTCCGGTGACAGTATAATTTAAATGATCCGAATTGTCTTGCGCCGCAAAGGGATAAATAATGTGTTTATAGAAATTAAGGAGCTTTCTTTTACTAACATGTAATAAGAATTTTGTATGCGTAAATAATTAAAATGATAGAAATTTTGATAGTCAAATTATTATGAGTGTTTTCAGGACGCCCTTAACACTGCTTTTGTACCACCTCGATGAAATTAATAGAATAAAATACCTTTCTTTCACGAACTTTTCCTTAATTAGCTTTGCACTCGCCCTCTGCATTTCAACTTTCCAAGCAATTTATCTGTTAGAGACAGTTTCTCTCAATTCATTTCCTTTCCATTCTCCTAGTTATAATTGTTATTCAAGTGGTTTGCACGTTTTTACTTATACAAGAAAAAGGGGAGGGGGGTTACTTTTACTGCCTCTGATTCTACCCAGCATATGAGAATGAAAATTCTCAGAACGATTATAAGGGAATCAAGATAGCCCTCTTTTACTCACATTTCACTCTTCTTTTCCTGAAAAAGGAATAGGCGCCTTTAATTTGTCCTTTAGCCTGCAAATACAGAAGTTGAGGAAAATGTTCTTGGAATTGTTTACGTATTTATCGCAATTCCATAGAAATCGACAGTTTTTCTCTTTTTATAAACGGAGATAAGAACTGACCTTTATTTATTTTTATTTTTTTAATGTGCAGTGTGATTCAAATTTATGACTTTTTTTTTTTTTTTTTTTTCATTGACTGAGGGCGCCAAGGAAGTTTTAAACAGACGGCGCAGGGGGACAAGTCCCCCTGTCCCCCCTGGCCAGCACGGGCCTGTATGTATTACTGGTTTAGTTTTTAGTTCCTTCCTGATGTCATCATTTCTTATTTTATCCATTATAGAACAACCTTTCACACTCCTTAGAAATTTCATGTCTGAAGATTGCATTTCTCTTTCATCACTCTTTTTGAGCATCCATAAAATTATGTTTTGCATGGACATAAATAAAAATATAATATTCATTTCTAATAAATATTTTAATTTCTTGTGCAGGAAAGTGTAGCATTATTTCTAGTTTGATAACATACAATACATCTTATGAAAGTTTTAAATAAATTTACTTAATTTGTATTTCACAGCTCCAGTGATATACAGTCAGGTAGATGAATTTCATTTGCAGAAATTTTTAAGTGCATAAGATATATATTATCTTTTTTTTTGTTGTTGTTGCAGTATATAATATGTTTTATATAAATGTATTATGTTATCTTTATTATGTAATATAATATTATTCTTGTGTTTTTTGGATGAAAAGCTCATGTCTATAGTAATCATTTTTTTTATTAAATTGTATATTGCATGTTTCAGTACCATTTTTTTTTTTTGTTGTTGTTTTTTCTATCATAAGCATTGATTTATTTAATATATTCATTTGTGTATGTATGTATATTATAATTACAATATTATCATTGTGTTTATACCAGGGCCCGAAATTTGAACTCAGGTTACACTCACTGGGAAAAAAGAAAAAAAAAAAAAAACGTTCCATATATATATATATATATTTTACCAGTTATTTGAAATGTATTTACAAATATGCATAACATTTTGTATAATAAAATGGTCTCATATATCATCATATCTCATAATCATCTATAATTAAAAATCTTTTTAATGCATTTGCATTTGAAGTTTTAAAAAGATTAAAATATCTAAGACTTTAAATGGGAAGAGTCATTCAAAAAAAACACTTTGTCAAACAATATCCAATTAAAACTGTTTCCCATGAAAAATTAAACTTTCACTTATTTTTTTACATTGGAAGTATCTTTTCCATCGAATTTATTTTTCCGAAATGCTGATGTGTATAACTTGTTTATTGTTGTCATTTGAAATGGTTGTAATACTTTTGAATAACTTTTCTTGATACTATCATTGTAGGAATTGATAATATCATGCAAATTCATTAATAATGCCATTCATTGATAATATCATTAGTAATATCATGCAACAATTTCTTGATAATATCATTGCAAAGATTTGTGTTTTCAAAATGTAGTAGCTACATCTTGAAACCACAAATCTTCAGTGTTTTAGTAAAATACTTTGAAAGTGTTGGCTGGTTTTTTTTTTTGTCATTTTTCAAGAAAATAAACATAGGCAGTATTTGAAAAATTTCTAGTTCATACTTGCCAACTTTTCCGGTTTTCCCGGAAAACTTCCAGTTTCATAACGTATTTTCCGGACAGATAATGAAATCTTCCAGTTTTAAAAAAGTCGTGGATATCATTCATTTTAAAAAGAAAACCCAAATGTTCTACAAAAACTCCTGATCTCCTGAAAGAACTCCTGATCTTTCTCCATTCATAACATAAATGTCAATATTCATTTCAAACTTGCTTTATGAGATTCTAGAACATGTAAAGAAATAGAATTGTTAAATATTTCTTGCTCATGTAATTATTTTTTGCCCCCCCCCCCCCTCTTTCATTTATCTCCAACTAGTGATCAGCAATCAAATGTTCTGCAGAAGTCTTTTGTTTCCTAATCTTTATCCATCAACAACATAAATGATAATATTAATTTTAAACTTCTTTCATTAGATTCTAGAAGTAGTTGAAAGAGTTTAATATTTCTTACTCTGTAATTATTTTTGTATCCCTCCCCTTCCCCGGATTGTGATCAATGATCAATTCTAGAAACAATAAAACAATGGAAGTGCTCAATATTTCTCACGTATGTAATTATTTTTAGATCTTTATTGCTGATTTTAATGAATCTGTTTATTTTTCCTTAATTAAATTAAATATTTGTATGTCATATTTATACCAAATGTGTAAACATGGGAAAAAAATGAAAAATAATTTTTTCCAAATCAATTTAAGAAAATTAATTCTCAGTTGGTTTTATGCACGTTTGAAACTGATAATTAGCTACTGCTACCTTTTTTTATATGTATGATTAATGTACATACACAAAAATCATATTCTATTTATTTAAAAAATTAGCTATACTTTAACTTAACTAAGTTTTTTGTCTATTGTTAAATAAATTTCTTACAGATTCTGTTTTGTAGATATTTATATGTTGAAGAGGAATAACTTCATTTAAAACTTTTATATATTTAGTATAATCAAACTATAGTAAAACGTTTTTATAGATTGCTTCTAAATATTAAAATTGTAAAACTGTATTGTTTATTACGTAAAAGAGAAAAAATAAAATAAATAAATAAAAGGTAAAAAAAAATCTTCCCTTTTTTTATGAAATCTTCTGGTTTTTCAACAAAAATCTTCCCTTTTTTTATTAAAATTGGTTGACAAGTATGCTAGTTCCACACTCCTCATTCTTGTTCCATACCATGCTCGTTTGAACCATGTGCAAATTTTCACATTGTTCTTCTCTCAGATGGTGGGAAGGATGGAGGTAGAGCACTGAGCAAGAGGCGAAGAGGCTGTCTTTTTTTCTGTTCTCTCCCTGCTTGGAGAAACAGAACCGCTGAAGAGGTGAGAACTTTTCTGCCTGTGCTCGTGCTCAACATTTTTTTTCTCTGTTGGCAGGGTAAGAGACTATAGTTATCATCGGAAACTGCACAGAGATGCAGCACTCTGCAAAGTGAAAAGGAAAGGTTAAACATGAGATTATTGCCTGAGATAAGCAATTTTTTTTTCATTTTTAAATCAATATATATATATATATATATATATAATTTTTTTTTTTTTTTTTTTTTTTTTTTTAAGCTACCATATAGTTTAAGAATATCATAGATTACAACTAGACTGAATTTTTACTTGTCACAGTAAAAATTCCACTTGCCAATGGCAAGCTAGGTGGATATTTCATGTCCTGATTTATATAATGAAAAACTAATATCTGCAGTAAACATTTTTGTATACAAAGGTGTACAGTGCATATTTTTTTGTACCAATATTTTTATCATAAGCATTATATTAATTAAAACCCAAATAAACTACTACGTCAGAAACACCAAAGAAAAATATTTGAGATGCATACAGCTCTTAAGCGTACCGTCTTCAGTGCAAAAAGAATTCTGAATCTGGAGAAGTGCTCGTATATATAGGAGAGGGACCGAATTTAATTCAACCAATATGTTCCTAAATTCGGTCCCTCTCCTATATATATGAGCACTTCTCCAGATTCAGAACTCTTTTTGCACTGAAGACGGTACGCTTAAGGCTACTGAAACAGCTGTATGCATCTCAAATATTTTTCTTTGGCGTTTCTGACGTAGTAGTTATTCGGGTTTTAATATTCGAATGCCAAGTCTCCTGTTATCATTATATTAATTAATATATTATAAATTTTAAGTACATATACAAAGTGGACAGTGTTGATGGGATACATTTAAAATCATTCTGTGGAACATGTTGAACACGGCGTTTGTTACCACCTTCCTATGTAGAACGTGTTTTCAAAAGACAGGAGTTTTTGTGTTCAGTGTTTGAGATTTACATTCAATAAGAACATATTTTTGGTCGTAACAATCATGTTCAGTATAATTTTGGACAGTTTTTTTCCAGGATTGTGTGTATTTCCAGTGATCTCATTTTGTGAATAGCATGTAGCATAACTTTCCAGGATTACTATCCATTTGTTAAATAGTTGTTTGGAAACACCATTGTGCTGTGGTCATGGAGCTCCACTGCAAAAGAATGCATCTACCACATAAAACATTTCAATGTTTCACATCATGATTATTTCCTGCAGCAAACAATGAAAGAAACATGCATCATAACTCTCATCCTTATACTTCCTGTTAAATTATATGAAAAACGTACATGACTTATATTTTGAATTATTCGAAATATAAATGCTTCCTACCAATACGGCCCACATTATACATTATTATAGTTTATGTTTATTCAAGTCTCCAGTGAAAATATTTTGATTAAAATGTGTTTTGTATGTGTCAGAACTGATATTTTCATTATGAGCATTGTATTCTTTAATATATTAACTTTTGTATATGCTGTATATTTATATATACAATATTTTTGTAATGTTTATTCAATGTAAAACTGTCTTTGGTAAACATTTTTGGGTTATATTGTATGCATGTTATGAATATATATATAATATTATGTATTTTATGAAAATCTAATATCTATATTAAAAAAATTTTATATTAAATTGGATATTTTTTCTGCCATAACTGATATTGATTGTGAGCATAATCAAATTTAATGTCTTAACTTGTATGTTTAAATTCCAAAATCCACAACTTGTTTTAGGTTTTGAACCCCCAAACCCTCCTTAAGACTTGGGGATCAGGTTGAAAAAAAAAATGCAGTTCACTAACAGATGACTCAAGCTAGTACTGTATTTTCTTTTCCTGCTACAAATCATCTGCTACAAATTCTTTCCCAATATATATATATATATATATATATATATAATAATGATGATCTATTAAGCATAGTAGAAGCCAAGCAACAGATACAAGATCACTGAAACACCAATGACCAATAAGATTAAAAATTTCTTTGAGAAGTTCAGAAAAATGAAAAAAAAATTTTTATCAGTGGATGAAATACACAAATTTCAAGAAACCAGATTTATTAATTAACAACCTGCAAAACAAACAAATCAATAAACTAACACAACAAATCTTAACTTAAAACCATAAACTATATCAAAATTTATGAAAAAATAATTTAAGAAACTTAAGTTAGGTAGGAAGGAGGCAGGTGGCAAGACTTGTGACTTGCCTGTGGGGTTAAACTAGTTTCATGCCGGTAACACTCTCCCAGCCTGCCACGACCAGAATAGGAGTCATATGGATTTAAAAAAGCAATAATTCAAAGTCGATGAATAACAATGAAACCACGAAGCAACAATGAAATTCACTGATTGATTACAATGTGTTTGATAGTATGATTAGAATTTTAAGAATAGTTGACAACTCAAAAAAGAAGAAACTGAAATTTTAATGGAATAAGAAAGTTTATATATTTTAAGCGGCTGTCTGATGGCAGATATCAGAAATTTATATCAACAAGATGTAAACAAATACCTTTAGATCGTATATCTGCTTTTCCAATTGCAGAGCAGATAGTGTATGTATGACATATTTGTGCTAGGGAGCCTGTATATTGAGGGAGACGACAAGCAGAAGTAAACTTACTAATACGCATGCGTCGCCGCAATTTTTTTTACCAGATGAAAAGAGCGCAAAAGCTGAATTGGGTTGTTATGTTTACAGAATGTCGAAAGTTATTGCCACTTTGGCGACGGTTGCGTTTTTCCGCCTCCTCGTTTTATCTTTGAATGAAAACTAGCTCCATAATTGTCTATTTAATTTACTTCTAATGTAATTAAAATTCCGTCTTATCAATAAGAAAAAATAAAAAATAAAACGAACTTTAAAAAAAAAAAAAAAAAAAAAAAAAAAAAGTATTATTATTAAAAAGTATTCATATTTATTTGTCTGTTGTAAAAACGTGATATTAATTATTTGACCTCTCCCTCTTTTTTCTTTCTTTAAAAATAATAATAAATAAAACTCAGATAAAAACATTTATAGTTGAATCATATTAACTATAATTATATTTTGATTACTATATTTTTGTTTATAAGATAAAACTAATAATAATATTATTATTATTAGTTTTATCTTATAAACAAAAATGTAGTAATCAAAATATAATAATAATACATTTGATAATTAGAAAAAAATCTTTAAAGTTTTTCTAAAGTTTCTTTAAAGTTAAAAAAAAAAAATATTTTTAACGATATTAAAAAATTAATATTGTTATTATTAAAAAAAATAGCATGTACTAAGAATATTTCGCTTTCAGTCTGTGTTTTTTACTCTTAAAATAAATGTATGCCTCTCCCCCCCCCCCCTACTCATCTCTCTTTCTCTCTTCTTTTTCTTCTTCTTTTTTTTTTAAAGTTGTGTTTAACGAATTATCAACATTAATTTAAATATTTTAAAAACATTTTTTTCACGCATGAAAATAGCTTATTATAAGAAAATAATTTTATTTCCAATTTATATCATAATACTCCCCCCCCCCCCATGAAAAGAAATAGTGGTGGGGGGGATGGCGTTCTGACAGCCTTTTGTTTTGTGACTGGAGTGATAGAATTAACCTTGAAACAAGAAAACAAATTGAATAATGATAATTGAAATATGCAATACAATTATAATATGGATAACAAATATGTAACAAGGAATTTGGCAAGTTGGAATACTGCTGAAATATATCAATGAATTAAACAATATTAAAATTTTCAAATAAATTTAAAAAGTTTATTAATTCGGTTTTTCAGTCTGCGCATCCTTATAATTATAATAAAAGTGGAAGTTTCTGTAAACTAACGCTCAAAACGGTTGTCATTGCTGCTTGAATCTATCTTTTTTTTTTTTTTTTTTTTTTAAGTTTAAGAAAATAAATAAAAAAAAAGAAGAAGAAGAAAATGATGTTACATTTACAACAATGTACTTAAAAGAAAATAATAATAATAATAATTTTAAAAAAAAGTCCGTGGTTTTAAATAAATAAATAAAAAAGATCAGATAAATAAAAATACAAAAAAGAATATTTAAATAAACATATAATCATTTGTGTTAAGTAGATCTGATTTGTTATAATATATATATATGCAATTATTATTATAATATATCATGTAAATCAACGATAAAAATTTTGAATCAGCATGAGGAAAAAACATAATAAATTTGCTGAAATTAGGTACTATTATCTCATCGACAAATAAATCTATAAAACAAAGATTTATTTATTATTACTTTTCTTTGCCTGGGCTAAAGTAAAATTTTGATTCTTTGAGACTATCTAAAACTTTGTTTAATGAAATAAAACACATCTACACACTGAAAATTAAATTATTTGTAGAATAAATTTTTGATTTAATATTTGCATGATCTAGTTCCAAAATGTATTTTGAACCATATCGTTCTAAACTTTTCATTACTTATATTAGTAAAAATTTAAATTAATAATTTTTCAAAAAGCAAGCATTTTTTCAGATTTCAGTTTTTAATATATTTTGATTTTTGGTATTGGGATTTTATTGATAATAATTACAATTATATAACTTCTAATTTTAATTAAAAGTTAATTTAACAATTAAAAAAAAATGAGCCTCAATATCTTTTTTATATAAATGAATAACAGAAAATATAAGACAAATATGAAAAATGTCTAATATTTAATATGAATATAAATCTAAGGAAATGCCATAAAATTATTTAAAAATGTAAAACCTTTTAGTAATAGACGCTATATTCTTTAAAAGGGCCGATGTTTAAAAATTACGATTTGGCGAAAATAAATATAGCCAATAACGGCTTAAACATCGCCAACATGCTCTCATGCAGCAAAATGACATTTCTTTCATATTAAAACACATTTAATAAGTTGTAAAATACAGTATGTAAAACTTTAATGCTTGTAGCATATTTAAATTGCTGTTTAGGTTAGAAATATTTTAAGAAAAAGTTCGTAAACATTACTTTCAAGTATTGAAAACGAATGCGAATGGTGATCAGCCACAAAAACATGCTAATATCTTAAAACTAGACAGGATTTTCTGCATAAAAATCATTCAAAATCAAAATTTAATGTCACTTAAATAATATTCTAGTAATAAAAATTGATATCTTAATTCATTATAATAGAAATAAGCTTTTTGTTTCTGAGTTGCTTCTCAACTCACTGCTATTCCAATTGCCGAGAAACTGGAAATAGCCCAAGGCGGTAAAAAACAGGTCATAACCAATGAGATGTTTGCTCCCGCGTGTCGTCTCCCTGAGTATACAGGCTCCCTAATTTGTGCTAGTAAGGGTAGCCTCAATTTTCAAGGTATACTTTTCTAGCCCAAAGGCAATATGCTTCTGTTTATGTTTATTTGTTATTAAAACTGCATTGTTTTTGCATGGAGGGGTTTTTTTAACTGAAGAATGACATAAGATGTAATTTTTAAAATTTATAATTACTTTACAATATTCAATTATCATTTAAATAAACAGCTATGGTGAATAAAGATCACGGTGGTTTATCAGTATTTTGCATATTGATTACGATTTGTATCCACAGATTATATGACAATGTGGATTGTCTGATGAAAATTTTTTGTCAAAGCTGAAAATGGTATTCTGCAGATTACACAATGCTGGTGGGGAAAATCATGGAAAAATCAGATTATTTTATCATTCTGGAAATTAAGGAAAAATCAAGGGAATTTTCTAAAAACATCCAAAAATCATGGAATATTAATTTTTGCGTTGTAAGCATGACAAGATCATCATCAAACAGGCGTTATTTTTAGGGTTGCCACAGGCTACTAAAAGGCAACTATTTGTGACTATTTTCAGCCTGAGGAGACTATGGCCACTTTTTTGACCCAAAAAGCTTGAAAAAGCAACTATTTTAACAAAAAGGCAACTATTGGGAGACTATTTTTCACCTTTTGCAAAATTCTTCCAGAAATATCAGGAAAATCTTTCAGAAAGAAATATTTTCTATGCATTTTATAAACAATCCCATATCTTAATCTTTTCACCCTTTATATATTTATTTATTTTACCACCTTAAAGTATAGTGTATCCCTTGAAACAGGTAGAACATCCGATGAGAAGGTAGAAATAGCACCAGACATGACATATGTACCTATTAAGCTGGCCAATTTGCTTATTACAAATGATTACTAGTACACTCCTGTGACCTGTTATGTCCTTCCTCACCCTGATTTCATGTAAGAAAAAAATAACAAAATTATAAAAGAAAGCTCTTTTACTAAATCAGAAAAGGAAGACTACAGAAAAAAAAAAAAAAAAACATAAGCTCTTAATAGCGAACAATACTTAATCTTTTCAACAACCAAATCCCATGTTATTCCATGGGAAAATTTGTTTCCACAATGACTCATTGCCTAATTTTTTTTTTTTTTTTTTTTTTTTTAAATTCAGTTTTCACATGCAGACGTTTTTATTATTATTATTATTGGTATATTTGTATTGAATAGTAAGAAAATGCATATAGTTTTTATTCTTTAATGACCGTTAGCATGTGATATTTAAGCTAATATTTTTGTCACTAGGCTACTATTTATGCAACTATTTTAATGTTTCTAGGCTACTAAAGCAACTATTTTTGTTAAATTTCTTTTGTGGCAACCCTGTATTTTAGCCATGATTGTACAGGATAGACTGCTTTCTAGTTGAATCTCACCAATTTTTTTTTTTTTTTCTTTTTTTTATTAAATATTTTTAGTGCAACATCTTGAGGAATAATTTTATGTTCTAATTTTAATATGTTGTGCAATTAAAATTATTCATGTTTTTATAATTTTGTTAATTTCACTCAAATTTTGAATTTTTTATTTTATTCCTTTTTGTGTATGTTAACAAAGTGAACAAAAAAGAAAAAAGTAATAATAAAAATATTGAGAGATTTTTGCCCATCACTTTCTCTTTTTTATTTTTATTTTTTTTTTGTAATTGCAGTAGTTTAGCAAGTGGTTTAGACGCATACACAAAATTATAAAATATGTCATGGAAAACTGTCAAAATTAGTCAGGGAAATCAGGGAACTGTTTTTTTTTTTTTTTTTTTTTTGATAAATTTCTGTAGCCACCTTGTGCGACATACACAAAATTATGGAATGCATGTATTAAGTAACAGAAATCATGGAAATCTGTCAGAAATATGCAGGAAAATTAGGGGACTTTTTTCTGAATTTCTGTAGCCATCCTGAACTATTAACTTCGCATTTCTCTGTATTTTAACAATAAATTTATTTTTGCTATGTATTTGAAACCATAAAATTTATACTTTTGGCACTGATACTGTTGTTGTTGGTACTGTAAGATGCTCCAAGTGGATATCTATACTAATTTCTAATTATTATCCTTTTCTACAGTATGATTAATAATTTTGGCTGATTTTCGAGCTAAATTTATATACAGACGAACCTCGTTAACGTGAACTGTTTCCACAATCCCTGTCAAAATGAAGATTAGTTTCTAAGTTACTGATAGCATGAACTACTGCTAACACAGACAAATTTTTTATTCACCTTGAGATTCATGTTAACAAGGTTCGACTTTACGTATATATATATATGTGATAAAATGTCCGTTACAGCTTCGGAGATTGCAGTCAGGCTCAAGAAATACCAGTAGGCTTGCGTTACATAACTTTATTTAAATCCAATCATAGCAGAAGGGGCATAAGACAATTGATAGTTCATATTTTGCAAACTGAATCCTGTGGTCCCAGACCGTATGGAAATCGGCTGCAGCTTCACATTATTAAGTAGACTGAACTCACAGTCATTTAGTTTTCGAATCCTGTGGCTGGTGTGATTTTGTTAGACTATTACTAACAGAGGATAGCTAGAGAAGACCGCTTAATTATGGCATGTTTCATCTTTTATAGTTATAATTTTGGCATATTTCTGGTGTAATCTTAATATCCTCCCTATTTTCTTTATTGGTTATATTATTTAATGACGCAATGCTTCTTTGTGTCCTATTGGCCAATGATTTCGCACAGCTAGACAAGATGGCGCTTGCACTCGCCAAGTCTCCAGTCATAAACAACATTTATAACTATTGTATCTGACGTAAGTAATCAAACTCTAATTTTGGTCAATTATTACCCCATTACATTTATAAATCTTAAACCTCATCTATAAACATCATTTAACTAATTATTTCAGGCATCAAATGTTCATTCAATTTAAATTATTAACTTGTTTACTCATTTCCAAATGATCGCGATTACGAATTCCATTTTCTATTTTCTATACTTTCAAAGTAACTTACCACCTAATATGATATTTCCTTTAATTCATTTTGCAATATTAATTTAAAATAGGAAAATAATAAGCTGAAATACAAAAATATTTTAAAATATAAAAATACAAATTTAATTTCTTACCTCTTTTTTCTATTCTATATATATATATAATTCTTAGTGATATAATTTCCTGTTCCATGAAAGGATTTTGTTTTTAATTAATCTGCAGCCAATAAAATTAATCTTATGTAATGCATAGCTAAATATGTGGGTATAAATAATTTTCCCAATTTTAGTATATATCATTATTTTAAAAAATAGCATATAGGGTAGGTGCTTCAGTAATTGGCCTCTATCTCGAAATAATTAATAAATAATAAAAATAATAAAAGCATATATTTTACATACAAGAATTTTAACATTTTATGTCAAACACTGGAGCATACGTTGCCAATAATTGGTAAAATGAATAACTAGCAGTGTCAAACACTGGAACATAGGGTGCCAATTGCTGATAAAATGAAAAACTGGCAGTGTCAATTACAGGAACATTGAGTAGGTGTCAAATAAAAATTCATAAAAAAAAATAATTTTTATCAAAAATTTCAACATACATGTGGTTCTGAATGTCTTTCATACCATATATATTAACTTAAGATTTCTAAAAATATTTTCTGATGACTAGAACATTAAAAACATCAGAGATTGCTCTAAAAGTGTCAATCACTGGAGCACTTACCCTAACTTATTTTCCATATCCTACATTTTTATGAAGTTCGTATGTATTAACTGCATGTTCCGCTGTCAGATGCCTTTCCTTACAGTTATTACTGTGTAAAACATTGAGGTATAGTAGTTATAAAATTTAACAGTAAAATATGTGTCTGCTATTGCCTCAGACTAGATATCATATCACAGTTTCGATATAGAAGCTTGTTCTATTTCTTGCAGAAAAAATACAAGAAATTCCTGAAAGGATATCATCAAAAAGTTATAAAACACATCTTGAGAGTAATTTGAAGAATTTTTGAAGGTCGGCAATTTTTTTTTTTTTTTTTTTTTTAAATTCCCCCTCTAACTTTTAGACAGTGCTATGAAATAATTCTTTCAATTAGCCATTCTGAGGAAATAAACAAAAAATTATTTAAATACAGTATGTAATCAAATTATTAGATTTTTTTTTTTTTTTTTTTTGACATTTTTTTTAAATTTAAAAAATAAAATTCTGGGTGAAATAACCTTGAACTTCAGATATGCAAGAGAACATTTAAAGAAACACATTTCCCACTATTGATTTAGTCCAGATTGCAATTAGGGGATCAACCACAAATTGAAGAAAAGCACAAATACTTTGGATCACAATATATCATAAAAGCTACAAAAGACTTGTAACTTTAACATGATTTTCTACTTATATACAATATTTGTATTTTTTTTTTTTTTTTTTGTTTTTTGTGGATTTGCATAATTATTTAGGCAGATATAAATTTTTTTGCTTATAACAAGAAAAGATTTCCATAAATTCTTACAAAATATGCAGAAAAATTGATAAAACATTACAGGAACATTATTCTGGCACATAAAATTCATACGTGTAATATTTGCTGAGATTTGAGCATTTACAGTAAATATTTTTCACAGTGAATGCGTGAAAGATTGAATTTTTTTTTTAACTTAGGTTGGAAACTAGCCAACTTATGTCAAAAGTTCATCTGAATGGAAAAAAAATTAAGAAAATTGTTGATAAAGGAACGATCTAGATTTTAGATGTTTTCCAGAGTTGAAATTTTAGAAAGGATTTTTCACATGCCTCATATTTAATTTGAAGATCCAGTTATTTCAGTCACGTTGCAATATTTCTTTTTTTGTGAAAAAACCCTTATGGGCTGGTAATTCTAACATGTTTTTATTTATTTTCTAAGATTTGGAATTAAAAAATTAATAATTTTTGAAAAATAAATTTGTTTGCCTAAATAATTGTGCAAATCCCCCCCCCCCCAAAAAAAAAAATAAATAAATAAAATAAAATAAAAATACAAATATTGTAAATAGTAAGTGCAACAATTTTTTATGATAGGCCAACAATAGCCACCTAAGGAATAAAACAAAGGGGACAAAAAGTGTTCTGTTCAACTAATCAACTCTATTCCAACCATAGACCTATTATTACAGTGTGCACAGAGCATTTCTTTATTAGGGGAATATAAGAAAATGCGGCAAAGATGAATCAGCTGAATGAAAAAGGTTATCATTTTTAGCAATTATCGTCTTATTATCAATTATTTGTTTTGGTTTTTTTTTTTTTTTTTTTTTTCAGTTAAAAGATAAAACAAGCAAGCTTTTTTTTTTTTTTTTTAACTTACCCATATATATATGGTAGAGAAAGTATTATTTTTGGATAAAATTTTCGAAATTGAGTTTTTGTAAATTGACACGTTTTGAGGTCCCCTGAATCTGAAAAACATGTATTTAGTTGGTCTGTGTACTGTGTGTGCTATCAGCATATCTCAAGAACAAATAACAGCATGAAGTTCAAACAGTATTCTGAAACTGTATTATATAGAGATGCTACACTAAGCTTTTTGTTGAGATCAAGCAAATGGTTCGTGTACAGGGACATGCAAGAGAATTTAAGTACATTATGTCTATGGCGAAAATTGCAGATAAGTAGAGTTTACCATCTATAGGCTGCAATAAATCAAATGAATATATATTTTTTACATGTGTAAAAGCAGGTTTCATGTAGAATATCTTAAATTGTGCAATATAGTACGATATGTTTATTATGTCATGATATTTATAACACTGTCTTAACATGATTAATAAATGAATTCAATATTAATGATTGTTATTTATTATAGTTTAATGAATATAGGTAGAATTCTTTTACCTGTAATTATAACTGGCATCTGTTCTTTATGTTAAGTATCATAGTTAACATTCTGCTTTGCACTTTCGATTTACACAAAAACTATCATCACTGGTATGTAGAAGTATATAAACTCCAGTTCAAAAGTTTAGCAAAATTTGCAAACGATCAGTTTTTTTTTTTTTTTTTTTTTTAAAGCTTATCTCTTGATGAAATGTTTTCAAGCATTTGGTATTTAAATTCTTCCTCATGTTTTACAGTGAAGATTGGTTTAATTCAACATTTAGAACGGTATCAAACTGAGCAAAATCAATAATGTTTGTGATCAGCTTGTATGATTAAATGAACAAAATGGTCTGTAACTTTAGAATATGTTAGTATAGACCCAGTACAATTTGTGTGAGGATAGCATGTTAAATAACGGGGATATAAGCATTTATTTTAAAACTTCAAAAAAAAAAAAAAGAAAATTAACCTGTTTTTTATTTAAATTATACTAAGTTTTAAACAAAAATTATTTCCACTTTGAGATAAATTGAAAAAACACTTTTGAAACAATAGACTGCAATTGGAATACAAATATCTTAACTATTTCATGAAATATAAGCATTTTTATGAAAAACATTTTCGCTGCGCATGTGTGAAATATTTTATACATAGGTTGAAAACTAGATATACTGGGCAACTTTTGTCAAAAGTTCATTTGAAGAAAGTAAAAATTAAGCAAATTTTCAGCAAAAGAACAAGCTAGATTTTAGATATTTTCCGAGAGTTGAAATTTCATAAGGAGTTTTTCACATGCCATGTAATTAATTTGAAGATCCAATTATTTCAACCACGCTCAAAGTATTTTGTTTGTTAAAAACCCCTTATTAGCTTGTAACTCTAACATATTTTTGTTTATTTACTAAGATTTGTGAGATCATGAAGAGTTTTTTACAAAAAAGAACTTGTGCAAAGTGGTTGAAATAATTGGATCTTCAAATTAGTTATGTGGCATGTGAAAAATCCTTTATGAAATTTCAATGTAGAAAATACCTAAAATCTAGCTCTTTCTTTTGCTAACAGTTTGCTTAAAATTTTTACTCTATTCAAATGCACTTTTGATAAAAAAGTTGCCCAATGAATCTAGCTTTCAACCTATGTAATAAAATTTTCTACTATCTTTCACGCATGCACAGTGGAAACGTTTTTCATAAAAATGCTTATATTTCAAGAGATATTTAAGATACTTGTATTATGATTGTAGTATATTGTTTCAAAAGTATTTTTTCAATTTATCTGAAAGTGCGAATAATTTTAATTAAAAACTCTGTATATTATTAATAAATAATATTATAGTTTTAAAAAATTAAAAAACACGCTTTTATAGAAATGTGAACTAAAAAGCACAAAATATCTATATTTATAGTATTAAAATGCAGGGTAAGAGAAAATCTATGAGTGACCACCATAATATTTAGATACATTTAAAATCTTTAATTAAAATAATTTAGAATTAAACAAAAACCATTTTTAAAAAAATCTCCCCTGACTGGGCTCGAACGTTAGACCTTTAGGTTTGTAGCGCGAAACTTTACCTAACAGCCACAGCATTCACGTAGGAAAAGTCTTTTTTTACAATATAGATTTTTTGTTTGCTCCCAAAGCAATTACAAACATACATTATACATACATACAGGTAAAGCTAATAAAAGCATGTTAAAAACATGCTGATTTTTTTTTTTTTTTTCTAGTTTTAAAATGCATGCATATATCTCTGTTATTTAACATGCTATTGTCACACAAATTCATCCACAAATTGTACTGAACCTATATTAACATATCCTAAAGTTGCAGATCATTTAGTTTACTTAACGATACAGGGTGATCCCAAACATTATTGATTTTGCTCAATTTGTTACCAGCCCCCTAAATGTTGTCTTAAATCAATCTTCACTGAAAAACATGAGGAAGACACAATTCTTTAAATACTCAATGTTTGAAAACATTTTATCGAAAGATAAGTTTTTTAATTTTTAAAAAACTGACCGTTTGAAAATTTTGCTAAACTTTTGAGCAGGAGTGTTGTATTAGTGGAAAATGAAGAAAACACATTTTTCTAATAACAATACTTGGATGATTTTTAATTTGATGAATTCTAGTTTAACATGCTTAAGTAAAGTTAAATATTAGGCATAAAACAAAAGTAAAACTGTTGCGGAGCATTGTACAGCAGCTCTGTTCACAATGGGAGTTACATGTCAAGTGATACATCTACATTTATGGCAAAACATATCAGGTGGTTAAAATGTGCAAAAGTCAGTTTTAGACAGCATATGCAGACGCTGGATTAAAAAGAGTTTTGAAAGTCTATTAAATTTGTATATATTGGGCAGAGAATAAGTTTGGATCGCAAATTATGAAAATCATTCATTTATTTACAGGGCTACACAAAAGAATACAGTGGGACGACACTTAAAAATTGATGGAATTTTCTTGCAGGTTATGCTGTGTGTTATTAATGTAAGATTATATCTGTGTTCACCATGTGGTATGTACACAATTTTTAGAATATATACAGGGCTGCCAATAATAAAGCAAAAACATTCTTTTTTATTGAATGTCATTAACAGAAGTGCTTTACTATAATATTTTACAATGGCCAAGAAAACTGCTCAGAAATTGAAACTTATTTTTCATACTAAAATAAAGTATTAAGCTAAATGTTCATTGCTTGATTTTTTTTATATATATTTACATGTTTTGAGGTTTTCTGAATACCAAAGTCAAGTTGTAAACATTTGATCTTTATCTCTGTCTTTTATCAGAATAACTTAAGAGGCCTCTCCACTTATCATCTCCAGAAGCCAGAGCCAATATTATTCTATGGAGAATTTCACCCCATTATAACTTATTAATTAATATATATTTTTAAATTCCGTTTTCACATTCATAAACTTCACAACTATTAAACTATTTACCGCTTTCTAAAAATTATTTTTTTAACATTTTATTTTAAGGTTGTAAAATGCTAATTTTCACAATGTGAAAATTTTCATTTTTGAGCTTAAAATTGAAATCTTAAAAATTAAAAAAATCAATTTTTAGAAAGCGATAAATTGTTTATAGTTGGGAATTTTCTGAAAGGGAAACGGTATTTAAAAATATGTATTAGTTAATGAATTATAATGGGGTGAAATTGCCCACAGAATAACATTGGCTTCGGCTTTCGGAGACGATAGGTAGAGAGTCCCCTTAAACGCAAATAATTTCAGGCAATTCATATATTGTATTTTGAAGATGATATAAATTTGTAACTTGAAAAATTTGATCAAGATTGATAGGTTTCAAGAAATGGTGCATGTGAATGTTGTCTGAATAATTTTAAATGAACTTTTAAATTTAATAAGAGATTTAAATTCTATATAAATGTAGGTGCAATAATCAAATGGGGAGGAGTTGAGGGGGGCGGTACCCCTGTCACATAGAATTATTTGTCAAATAAAGTCTAATTTGAATTGTTTTTAACGTAGCTTTGTGTAACATTTCCGGTTATTTAATTATTAATTCTAAAATCTGTATTGTGAGTGCCACACCGGATTATTTTTTTCATTTAATACAACCATCCAAGGATAACTGAAGTCCCACAAATTATTATTATTATAAAAACAATATTGCATTTTTTTTTTTTTTTTTTTTTTTTTTTTCACAGATAGTACATGAAATTGTTAAGAACTAAATATAGCAGTTATAAGCATTTTACAAAAATAATTACTTAAAATGTCTGAAATAATAAAATATAAAAAATCTTGCCAGTGAAATGTATTAGCATTTCCTTTGACAAAACATTCTTTGCAGGCTTTCATGGAACATATAAACACCATTGCTTGTGATAAAATGTTTTAGATTCAAAACAATTTAACTTTTAAAAGGAAATATAAATTTTATGAAGAACTTTCAAAAATAAGGAAAGATATAATCTGTGTAAGAGAATGCAGAGTTTACAGCTTGATGAGAAAAATTCAGTGTTGGCTAGTTTGATTTCCTGTAGTTCTAATAGTCACGTGATTATTTTATGAATGATCTTTGTCACACAAAGAGGTTGCCACTGTCCCATCCATTGTAATAATAGGTCTATGATTTCAACTAAACAAACACCAACCATAAGAACAAGATGGGTCAGTGGCTCATGTTTGTAGTGTTATAGAGGGATAATTTTTATCAAATAAAATTATGATAATGAAAAAGAAATTTTGTAGAGGGATTTTTTTTTTTTTTTAATTGTTTGGATCAACCCCATAATTCATATTCAAATGTTTAAAAAAAAAAAAAAAAAAAAAAAAAAATTCGATTTTCAAGATTATTTTTAAGAAAATATAAGCAATACATTACATAATCCAAAGCCATAATCTAAAAAACCAGAAAGTCTTCATTGAATTTGTGATTAATGATACACCCTCTTTTGTCTTTTTGTGAGTCCATTGAACAATGGTTTAACTTGGCAAAAAAATTACTTTAGCATTTTAGCAAAAATAGGCAAGCATTATTTTAGCTTTTTCGGAAGTTAATTCTTTGTATACCATTGATTTCTTTTACTTAGCTTTGTTATCCTCAGTTTTATTTTGTATTATTTTGTTCATTGATGATTTTATCTAAGCATCCATATTTGTGACTTTAAAAATATGAATCAGGGAAACTATGTTTTGATTTTAACAATAGAAAAAGAGGTACTCATATCATATGTGTAAAATGAAAAAGTAATTGAAAAATTAAGTAAAGTGTAGTGGTAGATAATCGTGAAATACTAGTGCTAAGAATGCTTCTATGAATCAAATTCTGAATTCTGACATACTTTTAAATATTTTTGCATTTAAATTCAATCATTAAAAATTAAAAATAAATCCAAATTACTATATAAATAATCATTCCCAAAAATTTCAGTCCTTTCGTAGTTTTTGCCTGCAAATATTACAAAAAAAAAAAAAAAATTCTGAGTTATTATATAGAGATATTTTATACAGTTATCCAGTTTTAGCTTTTTAGCGAAATTCTGACCAACATGTTTTAGCAAAATATGATACCTTTTAGCAAAATGCTAAAAAAACTAATGGCAGTTTAAACCCTGCATTGAACTATGTAGAACTTTGTCAGATTAAATTTGGTTCTGAATGTGAGAAAATATTACCTCTGTTATGCAGCACTTTGTAGGCTTACTGTATTTTTGGGGGTCCAACCCAGAACATATTTTTGGTACTACTTAAACTTTTAATAGTTTACTGAAACATTAACCTTTATTCATGCAGGTATATTTTTCGCTAAACATGACTTTTTTCAAAAATGATTTTTCTTTTAATTACATCATGAAATAAACTGAGTTCACGTCTAGCAGTGGGGTATGTAAATGTAGCTTTTCTAACAGCACACTCCAGCAGAGTTCATACTCAAATATGGGAGAAAAATTCCCTGAGTTTTTCAGACAATTTTCAAAAAAATGTTAGCAACATATTACAAGAAACACTCCTCTAGAAAGGAGAATATACTTCTACTTCCACTGTATGAATATTATTGCCGATCATGATAGAAATTCACATAGAAATCATTGTTTACGTGTATATTTATACGATACTTAATCATTTAAATCTTTATGAAGCTAAACAGGAAAAAAATATATATATATTATGAGAGAAAGGAAATATTCATTTTTCCAGGTTTTATAATCAACTAGAAAAGCTCCAGTTCAGGAACGACCCGAATTCTGAATGCGGGAAAATTTTTAAAATCAAACATGAAATGTACAAAACTTGGCCAAATGCTGCTTGCGTGCCAATAGATCAAAGTTTGTTAATGAAATAATTTTTAAATTTATGAAATCAATGAAGGCTTTGCCCATTTCACTGGTCAGAATATTTAAAGGAAACTTTTTTCTATATCGCTTTATAAATAATAATAATAATAAATAAATAAATCATGAAATTGCTCTAAAGCCGGCAGCGACCCACTCATTTTCAGACTCTTGGGTGCTTGTGTCTATTGTCTGTGACAATTGCTTACCAGTGGGCTGCTTATCAGATGCAATGTGGGTGCTTATCAGATGACACTTTTGAAACGGACAGTATCGAAAAAATTGAAGTAGCAGTTTTATATAATCCCAGTTACATATGAACAACACTACACGTGGTGTACATAATATATTTATTTGATTTATTGGATCAACTTTAAAATGACAACAATTTCATGCCAAATATAATATTACAATGTGGTATGATCGGTTACGCCTATCGCACAAGACAATTTTTGGGGTTACAATAGTAGTTGAGTTAGTTAATAGTAGTTGGTATATACAAAAATAATAATTATGTAAACCTGATCATGGTACAGCCTTAATATAGCATACTTGCCAACTTTTCCGGTTTTCCCGGAAGACTTCCGGTTTTTAAACATGTCTTCCGGACAGATGATGAAATCTTCCGTTTTTAAAAAAATCGCGGATATCGTTATTCATTTTAAAAAGAAACCCAAATGTTCTACGATAACTCCTGATTTCCAATCTTTTTCCATCCATAACATAAATGTCAATATTCATTTCAAACTTGCTTTATGAGATTCTAGAACATTTAAAGAAATAGAATTGTTAAATATTTCTTACTCATGTAATTATTTTTTGCCCCTCCCCCCCCCTTTATTTATCTACAATTAGTGATCAGCAATCAAATGTTCTGCAGAAGTCTTTTCTTTCCGAATCTTTATCCATCTGCAACATAAATGATAATATTAATAAGTTATTACATTAGATTCTAGAAGTAGAGTTGAAAGAGTTTAAATATTTCTTACTCTGTAATTATTTTTGTATCCCCCCCCCCCCCCCATCCTTTCCCCGGATTGTGATCAATTCTAGAAACAATAAAGCAGTGGAAATGCTCAATATTTCTCACATATGTAATTATTTTTAGAGCTTTATTGTTGAATTTATTGAATCTGTTTATTTTCCCTCAATTAAATTAAATATTTGTATGTCATATTTATACCAAATGTGTAAACATATGAAAAAAATGAATAATTTTTTCAGAAAATTTTTTCCTACCTGATAATTAGCTACTGCTACTATTTCTTATATGTATGATTAATGTAGATACACAAAAATCATATTCTATATTTATTTAAAAAATTAGTTATACTTTAACTTAACTAAGTTTTTTTGTCTTCTAAAATATAGATTGCTTCTAAATATTAAAATTGTAAAACTGTATTGTTTAATACGTCAAAGAGAAAAAAAAAAATCTTCCCTTTTTTTATAACTTAATTATTTATAACTTAACTAAGTTTTTTTGTCTATTGTTAAATAAATTTCTTACAGCTTCTGTTTTGTAGATATTTATATATTGAAGAGGAATAACTTCATTTAAAACTTTTATATATTTAATTTAGTATAATCAATCTATATTAAAATGTTGTTATAGATTGCTTCTAAATATTAAAATTGTAAAACTGTATTGTTTAATACGTCAAAGAGAAAAAAAAAATCTTCCCTTTTTTTATGAAATCTTCTGAGTTTTCAACAAAAATCTTCCCTTTTTTTATTAAAATTGGTTGGCAAGTATGATATAGCTCCCCTTGGCGACTTGAAATTTTATCACCACTTTAGACAAAAAATACATACTTTATGTGATTAGTTTTTCTGTTTCTTTCTTTTCTGTTTTTCAATATTTTATAATTTATTTATATTTTTGATGCGCTACTTGGCTTAAAGTGGCTTTTGTGAAAGTAGAGTCCTTGGCGAAAAATGTCCGATCTATTTTGCTTTAATTAGCTTCCATGCCAAGCGCGATTCATCTGTACCAAAAACATACAATTTAAACAAAAGGAAAAAAAAATCTAAAATTGGGGTATATTAACTCATTTATGCCTACTGTTCCATTTTTGGAACAGCAGTCGTGTGAAAGTTATTTTAGCCTAGGAGTTCAAGATTGCACATGTGGTTGGATTTGTGAAGTCAGCCTGCTTCGTAGGGGCATAGCAGTTTCGCTTAAAACATTCAGTTAGTCACTCCTGCAGATATTTGCCAGCAATAAGGTTGTGAAAGTTGGTTTATATTTTCCTGAAGGTTTTTGAAAAATTATCTATAAACAGGTAATGCAGCAATGGTTTTGCCTAGTATTCCAAAGATGGAACACCATATTACTCATACATGGCATGAAAAAAAAAAAAAAAAAATTCAGCGAATCGTTGTTTTTTACATTTTTCTACCTAACATATACAAATTTCATGCAAAAATTCAAAACTTTCAACCTCCGGCATAAATGGGTTAATTTTTTTTTTACTCCATTTTCATATGCATGAGCAAATTTAATATTTTATAATTTTTTATTTTTCGCATGAAAGCATATTTCATTTTATGCTAAAAAAAAAAAAAAAACTTAAATTTTTGTCCAATTTTTAAGCTATTACCAGGTAGCTAATTATTTAAATTAGCTTATTATTTTAAGCTATTACCATTTTCATATTTTAATTAATTTTTAAAAATCTAATTTAAATTTCGTTACAAATGAGATACCAAATGAAAGGGGCGATTTTTCTGAATCCGTCGGATTAAACAGCTTATCGATTAGGCAATTAGATTTTTTTAAATTAACTAAAGTATGAAAATTTGGTGGTAACTTGCATCTACATACAGAGTCCAAGGAAATCTCTTAGCCGTTTATATATATAGATACTTCCAGAATTTTAATGAAAAAAAAAAATTTCCCAAAGTTTTCTTTACAAAATTGAAATTTCCTGAATATTCCAGGTTTTCCTTGATAAGTATGAACCCTGTCCAGATCACTATTATTATTATTCCCTTCTTTAGAATAAAAAATATATTATGGTTTCTGAAGCAGTAGCATTAGTAGCTGTACTATGTTTAGCTGTTTTCATACGGTCTTCAATATATTACCCTTTCCTTTATATGCAACAGAAAATTCTTCAGTACATAGTGTGCAATAAACACATTCATTGTTACAGTTATTACACAATTTCAAAAAATCGTACTCCTTTTGCAGATTAACATTAAACACACATTTTCTTTTGTACATTGCTAAATGATTAGACAAAAAATGATCAAAAACGTGTAGACAAGATTTCAGCCATGAAAACAACAAACACAGTGATCCTGTTGGGTCACAGTTGTGTTGCCAAATGACTAAGCCAAAAAAAAAAAAAAAAAAAAATGGTGAGACCAGTAGACATGCTTCCATCAAAATTGACATCAGTACTTGTTCCAAGATCGACTGTGAATGTTTAAAAACTCATTATCAAACATATAGGTCTAAAATTTTAAAAAAATCTCAAATCCTGGCCATTTCTGCAACCCCAGATAGCATTATAAAAACCAGAACTAGCAAATCCCAGATGTGGGGTAACCCTAGCACAGAAACTAACTTTTGTTTCCTTCCAAATGAATGACTTCATATTTACACTGGTGGTTCTCTACTGGATTTTTCTAGAAGTGCTGGTACCTTACAGTTACAACTCATTTTGATAGAGAACTTGATGCTCTGTTGACCTTCATATTCCTTTTGAGAAGATAGTAATATCTTCATATTTTAAATTTTTGCCCTGCATGCTTTGTCAAGCATTTAGGAGAGTAAGAGTTCCAACATACAGAGCTGTAGGGCAGTGACAGCTCGTGAACCGAAAATAGGTGAAGAGCTCAAAAATAATATTTAAGTATTTTTAATCATAATTTTTATTAAGCATGGTCTTAACTAAAGATACTTATTTAAATGTAAATTTATTTTCTATAAATGAATACAGCGTAAAATACAGTGTGCCTCTTCACCAATTTTCAGTGCACGAGCCGCCATTGCTGTAGGGAATTTTTGAGAGAAAGTTGTTTTCGGATGACTAGTATATCTCATTGTGGCTTTCAAAGAAACAAAAAGGTGAATTTCCCGACAAAAACTGTCTGCTCTTATATAGAGTATATTGTGGTAAAGAAATTATTGTTTTTGAGTCAAATTTTTTCAATCGGGTTTTTGCTGTATTTACACATTTTGGGGTCCCTGAATAATAACTCAACAGTTGATGATAGTTTGTGTGTGTGCATTTGTGTATGTCTATTATCAGCATATCTCAAGGACAAATAGTTGCAGGAAATCCAAACTCTATATTCTAAATTTGTATCATATAGAAATGTTACACTAAACGCTTTGTTGAGATCAAACAAGTGATTTGTCTATAGGAACATCCAAGAAAATTCAAACACATTAGGCCTAAGGGCAATATTTCTGGTAGGTACAGTTTAACACCTTTAGACTGCTTTGAACAAAATGAAATGAGAATACATTTTTTATATGCATAAAAGAGTGTTTAATATAATAAATAATATGAAAATCCTTTACCATTTGTCCACAGGGCCACACAAAACAATTCAGATACATTAGGAAAATATTAGTTTGAAATTGTATTTCAAGTTGTGCTGTATTTTTCATACTGTACTAAATTGAAACGTACAATGTGGTGTGTATATATGAGGTGTGGCTATTAAATAACGAGACTATTACTGCTACAGATGAACTATATATGTGCCAAGTCCGAACGACCGACAGCTGTGCAGAGTAAAGCCTTCTCTTTCTATTGCTGTGCCTCTCGTGTTTGTAGAGAAATCAGTCTGGCTGTAACCTTTGGTTGTGTAAGAGGTGTTTCCTTCGTTTTGCCGAAAACATGATAAATGTAAAAGTAGAGCAACGAATTGTTCTGAAATTTCACGTGAAACTTGGTAAAACTGCTTGTGAAAGTTATCTTTTATTAAAACAAGTTTATGGCAATGAATCTTTATCACATGCACGAGTTTTTAAGTGGTTCAAGTGTTTCCAAGATGGCAGAGAAGACCTTGGAGATTATGACTGCCCGGGTTGCCCTTCCACATCCAAAACAGATGAAAATATCGAAAAAGTCGCTAATCTGGTACAATCTGACTATCATTACTATCTTGAGGTGCTTGCTCATCTCCGTGAAAGAGTAAGGAAAAAACGACCCGAATTGGGGAAGAACAAGTCATGGGTTTTCCATCAAGACAATGTGCCGGCTCACACTGCATTGTCTGTCAAGACATTTCTAGCCAAGTAGAATATCCCAGTTTTAGACCATTCGCCTTATTCACCTGACCTGGCCCCATGCGGCTTTTATCTGTTTATCAGAGTTAAATCTGCAAAAAAAGGAACAAGATTTGAGTCAGTTGAAGCTTTGAAGGTAAAAGCGGCACGCCTCATGCAGGAGCTCACAGAACAAGACTTCCAGCACTGTTTCGAACAATGGAATATTCGCATGGAGCGTTGTAGGGATAGAGGACGGGTGTATATTGAAGTTGATAATAACTAAATATGTATAAATTTAAAATAAAATGTTTTACAGCAATAGTCTCGTTATTTAATAGCCACACCTTGTAGTTTATAGATATTATATAGGACTATACAAAATTAGTGAGTACATTTTTATGTTTTAAATGTAATTAATAGAGGTGCTTTATTTAATTTTTCCAACTTTAGGAAAAACCACAGCGGACTGATAATTACTTTCTTACCTTACACCCTGAAGTGAACAAAGTACTTGTTTAGAGTCCAAATTCCAGATTTTTTTTTTTTTTTTTTTTTTTTTTTGGGGGGGGGGGGCTATAACTATACACTTTTGGATTCCCTGAATAAAAATATAAAGTTTTTAGCAGTTTATTTGTGTGTATGCCTGTTATCAGCATATCATAAAAAAATATAACTGTAGGAAATTCAGATTGGTTATTCAGAAGATCACATCCAGTTGCCGCTTGAAAAAATTGAGCATTTCTGATAATTATTGGATGTTATTTTTCAATTTGTATACGAGTTTTCCAGCTCAATGAAACTGCAATATGTGTATAAACTTCTATTTTGATACAGGATAATACAATAAAAGTTTTTCGTAATCCCTGCATTGTGCTTTATTTTATATTGCTCCCTCACTTTTTTTCGATTTTTATGTATTCATTTGACGGTTTATGTTAAGATTTAAAAAATATATGTATGCTTCACAAATATCACACACACTTTTTTTCACAAGTAGTGAAAGTCTATAATGTTAAGTATAATTTAAAGAGCGTTTCTGTCAATTATAACAAATGGAAAACATGCAATGTATTACACTGATTTTCAGTAGCCCTGTATGTTTCCTATATATTTTGTATATGAGACATACAGTACACTAAAATTTTGTAAACAAAGAAAAGGGAGGTTCATAACATAACATATACACATCTATACGTTATTTTGAAATCAAATGATTGTGTGAAAAATACATGGGGAGGGGGGAGGTAATAAGTTTTGGAGGAAAGGGCCTTGCAAAAGTTTTGGCACAGGGCCTCGCTTTTACTAGGGACGCTTTTACTCTGCCTATCTTTGTAAGTTTACAGTTATACTTAGAAAGCAATGATGTTGAAAAATAATACACATTAAAGTTCTAGTTGGTAGAAGGAAAAATTACAAATGATAAATATTTATTAAATAAAAGCTGTGCATTACAGAAAAAAAAAAAAAAAAAAAAAAAAAAAAACATTAATTAAAAAACACTATCAAAATGATTTTCTAAAATAAAATTTTCAATTATATATCTATAATAATAAAAGAAGATGTCTGTCTGTCTGTGCATCTATACGTTTAGCCCTACTGAACGCAGAAGTATAAAATTTGACATACGGGTGCTCAGAAGCCTTCCTGAGTTGATAGTGAAAACAGAATTTAAAAATTTTAATTAGTTCCAGAGATATTAATTAAAAACGTCGACCAATGTCTAATTAAAAAGCGAGCGGATTGTAATTTCCGCCCTTCAGCGTGTTCCTCAAAAGAGAAAGCAGAGAGAGAAAATTTTCGCGGTTTTTTCTAAAGCGATCGCTGCCGATCTGTTTGAAATATCGAAAATACACCTGTTTATATTTTTTAAAAAAGATTTAAAAAGGGTCGAAAATTTCTCTTTTTCTCGATTGTCTTTTTTGAAACGTCCTGTACGACCGAGTAACTGTTCCATTTCTTAACAACTGGTATATTCAGAAAGGTCATTTAATCCTCTTTCGAACCATATAAACATTTTTACAAAATACGGATTAGCGATCCATATTTTTAGATTTTACGAAACATCGATTTTTTCACAAAACATTTTATAACTCAAAAGCGTTTAGAGATAAATCATTTCTTCTTTTTTTTTGTATATAGATCTCTCTTCAACAATTGAATTCCCAAAAGATTGAGAGAAAATTTCAAAAGCTGAATGAGTTATAATTTTTTTAATTTTAGGCATTAAAGCATTGAAAACTGCCATCGCCATTCCGTAACGAATACTGCTTGCTAACTTGATTCATGGGGTGGGTTACCATGGCAACTGACCTTGACAGAGAAGAGAGAATTCGATAAATTGCTTTTTGTTTTTCGCCCACCGCCCACGTGACAAAGTACTGGAAATAAAAAAAAGCAGTTTTTGAATTTTTTCAATTTAAAATCGATCAAAAGCAGAACTTCGAAATTGCCCGTCACCTGTATGCAGTTAAAAAATTTAAAGTATAGCTTTAAAAATAAAATAAATAGACATATTATATTTATTTAAATTCATTTTTATTTCATCTGTTATTGACACCAAAAGTTACTTTTAACAGAATAATCTTGATTTTTTTTTTTTTTTCCATTTTTTTATGAATTCGGTTGTAAAAAAGCAGTTTTGGAATTCTTAAATTTTAGACGGATTTCAATAGAAATCGTTAATCACCCTTGATAGATTAGCCATTTTGAGTCTAAAATATATCAAAGATATTCATTATTGTAATACATAATACATCATTCAAAAGATATTTTAAAGTATTTTTATTACAGGCTATTAAAATGATATAAGCCGTTCAAATTCTGTACGAAACTTTCAGAAAAAACTACGGAAAAAACCACCAGATGGCGCTGTAATATTTTAAAATTTCAAATTCGAATGAGCGAGGAAGGTGTTCTAAAACGGGGATAAGGTGCCACCGAGCGGGACTTAGCTAAAGTCAGAAATTTGAAAGATCATAACATGGTGAGCAAACAGGCTGTTTCAGATATTGAAAAGGGAAGAGGGCGCCGAAGGCACTACCGCACAGGAATTTACTGCAATTTCAATAAGCTATTTTCACGATATATCAATAAGCTATTATTAGACCTGAAATGGGAAAAAGGCGCCACCGAGCGGGAGTTTCGTAAAGTCGGATTTTTCAGGGATTGCGAACCAGCTGGTCGTCGAAGGCGGCTAGTAAAGTAATATTTTATCTCTCTGGAGAATTGAATATTTGAACATTGCAATAAGTTGATGAAAATTGCTATTAAGAAATTATTCATATCTTATAGCGTTGGATTTTTAAAAAAATTCAACAGACATTCCTATAAAATTAGACAAAAAAAAGTTTGTATCTTAGTACCTTCATAGGGTGGGGGGGGGGGAAGAAAAGCTGAAATTTTGTTATATATTAAAATTTTTATAAGATCAGATTAAAATGGAGAGGCAAACAGTTATTAAAAATTTAGGCGAAAGAAAGATATCCATCTTAAACTATTAAAGTTGAATTAATTTATGAAATATCAAATAATTAATTTTTGATATATATACATTTTTACTTCATTCTAAAAGAGATAAAAGAAAAATTAATCAGAAAATAATAATAATAACCATAAATAAGCATCTTCTATTGAAAACATTAATTACTGAAAACCTGTCTAAAACTTTGAGATTTAAATTAATATAACTTTTTTTTTTTTTTACTTATTTTTTATTTTATTTTAATCTCTGCTGAAAGTTCTTTAAACATGCTTTAATGTAATCTAGTACTCTGTGCATCTTTAGCTTTAAAAGGGAACAATATCTAATCTCACCAATAGCAAGATTCATGCTATGTTATTGAAAAATCTGTTTCCCCAATTACCCATTATCTAATACAATTTTTAATAAAATCACACAATCAACTGTGGAAGGAAATCATATTTATTGAAATTTTAATTTTTCCGACTGAGTGAAAATAATGCCTGGACCGGGACTCGAACCCCGGATCTTTGACTTACAAGGTCAAGGCTCTACCAATTGAGCTATCCAGCCAAAAGGGCTGGATAGCTCAATTTCTGCCAAAAGGGTTGTCTGAGTGAGTAATGCTGACCGGGATGTCGGCCTGGATAGCTCAATTGGTAGAGCCTTGACCTTGTAAGTCAAAGATCTGGGGTTCGAGTCCCGGTCCAGGCATTATTTTCACTCAGTCGGAAAAATTAAAATTTCAATAAATACGATTTCCTTCCACAGTTGATTGTGTGATTTTATTAAAAATTGTGTTTCTTTCTCCCATTGTTTAATGGTGTTTCCACTTCCTGCGGCTTATTTCTGTTGAGCTATCTAAATGATAGACCAGATTGTTTCTGCCAAAAGGGTTGTCTGAGTGAGTAATGCTGACCGGGATGTCGGCCTGGATAGCTCAATTGGTAGAGCCTTGACCTCGTAAGTCAAAGATCCGGGGTTCGAGTCCCGGTCCAGGCATTATTTTCACTCAGTCGGAAAAATTAAAATTTCAATAAATATGATTTCCTTCCACAGTTGATTGTGTGATTTTATTAAAAATTGTATTTCTTTCTCCCATTGTTTAATGGTGTTTCCACTTCCTGCGGCTTATTTCTGTTGAGCTATCTAAATGATAGACCAGATTGTTTCTGCCAAAAGGGTTGTCTGAGTGAGTAATGCTGACCGGGATGTCGGCCTGGATAGCTCAATTGGTAGAGCCTTGACCTTGTAAGTCAAAGATCCGGGGTTCGAGTCCCGGTCCAGGCATTATTTTCACTCAGTCGGAAAAATTAAAATTTCCATTATCTAATGTTTTTTTTTTTTTTTTTTTAATCCATTTTCACATTCAGAAAATTCACAATCGTTAAATTAGTACTTGTTTATTAAATTTTATTTATAAATAAAAAAAGTAAATAAGTACATTTTTCACATTTTTAAGCCAGAAAATAAGTTATTAAAAGGGAAAAATAAATTTTTTGAAAACGAGTGCTAATTTAACGATTGTGAATTTTCTAAAAGTGAAAACTGAATTAAAAAAAAATACATTAGGCAGCGAGTCATTGTGGAAACAAATTTTCTCCATACAATAACATGGGCTTTTGCCTGCTCTTAAGAGTTTATGTTTCCTTCCTTTTCTGATTTACTAAAAGAGTTTTCTTTTATAATTTTGATACTGTTTCTTACATGAAATCAGGGTGAGGAAGGACATAACAGGTCACAGGAGTATACTGGTAGTCAATTGCAACAAGCAAATTGGCCAGCTTAATAGCTACATATGTCACATCTGAAGCAATTTCTACATTCTCATAGGATATTTCACCTGCTTCAAGGTCAACACCAGGGACATGCCGTACTTGAAGGTGGTAAAAAAATAAATAAATAAAGAATGAAAAGATTAAGATATGGGATTGTTTATAAAATAAATAGAAAATGTTTCTTTCTGAAAGATTTTCCTGTTACTTCTGGAAGAATTTTGCAAAAGGTGAAAAATAGTCTCCCAATAGTTGCCTTTTTGTGAAAATAGTTGCTTTTTCAAGCTTTTTAGGCAAAAAAAGTTGCCATAGTCTCCTCAGGCTGAAAATAGTTGCCTTTTAGTAGCCTGTGGTGACTTTGTTTAATCACCTTTAAAGCTTTAGCTCCCCTAGACCCAGGCCATGCAGGCTTAAGCCTAAATACGCCATTGACTGGAGTGTGCTTTATGGATCTTAATGTGTTTCTGATTCACTTTGTACAATGTTTAGGCTTTTGACTGGGCACCATCCAGTCATCATCAGTGCCTATTTGTTTTGTTTTGTTTTAATTTAACTACTTTGATTGATTGCTTTTCGTGTACTTCTGGACAACCTCTAACCGCTGCTCATCTGAATGAATGTTCTGCATTAAATTTTGATTCTACTGTTGAAAAATATTGGTGAGCTTGTTGACTAATGATCTAATGGTCAGTGACTGGGCATTTGTTAAATAAAAGTACATAATTACAAAAAGCACCACAGAACTGGCATTTAAAGGTAATAAGTACAGAACTTTGAATAAACACCATAAAATGCTAGAACTTGCAACAACTGTTTTGGGTTGAAAGAAAACCCTTCGTCAGGCGAACGAAGTAGGCACGAGTGTTGTTAACAAAGTGACAATGCACGTGTTTGCTGCACTTGAGCCTAATTTGATCGTCTGACGAAAGGTTGTGTCTTCTATCAAACCAAAACAATTGTCGAGTTCTAGCATTTTATGGTGTTTATTCAAAAGTACATAATGTAATCGGATGAGAAGTATCCACTACCCTAATATCATAGAACTGGTTTGGCCTGTTATTAACTTTCTATCCTTCTACCCTTTCAAATAAGTGATTATAAATTGTACATCTTTTGTTACATTTTTATTCCTGTCTTACACATTTAAACAAGAATTAAACATGGTGAAAAATAAATAGGAGTATCACAGGAAAAAAAACCTATCGATGTCTTCAATAACCAAAGGAAAATAAAATAACAGACAGTTGTTTCAGTAGCATTTAGCATACCATCATCAATGCACAGAGAAATGAAAATAACCCTATATGTAAGAAAGGAATGTGATTTTAAGACTGTTTAATCAATTAATAAAATTAGGCAAAATGTGGGAATTGACTAATAGGAAATTGAGAAACAGTAGTCGTGAAAAAAAAAAGAAAGTATGATTAATTTTGCTGTACCCACTTTGTCAGATAGTTGAAAATTTTGTTCAATCCACACTTTCGTACTTTTTTCCTATATTTTTCATGACTACTATTTTTTTATTTCCTATTAGCTAATACCCCACTTTTTGATTTAACAGTTGTAAAATCCGATTCCTTTCTTATACATAGTGAGCACTTTCATTTTGTTTCACTATGCACTGATGACGTTATGTTGAATGCTACTGAAACAGCTGCCTACTATTTTATTACTTTCTTCTATATTCAATAGAAGAAAACATTGAATTCATAAAAATTTTCGACTTCTGGTTTTTGATGGATTTGCACGTTTTGACCATTTTTAGAAAATGTCTGTCTGTGTGTGTATGACAAAAATTTTGTGGCAACTGTATCCCCATAACTACTACTCAGAATTACATATAAATTTATATGTAGATGCACCTTGACCTAAATTAGTGCCTATCAACTGTTGGTGGCAACCGCTTAATAAGTAGGGCTACTATACAGCAATTTCAGGGGAGGCTATATCTCAGGTTCTATTGCGTATGAATCAAATGAAACTTGATATGTGAGAAGACCATTATGAGATATTATGCTGAATCAATTTGAATGCTTATCGGTCTACAGGTGGCGCTGCTATACAGCATTTTCAGCAATTTAAGGGAAGGCTATATCTCAAGTACTACTGCACAGAATTGCATAAAAATTTATATGTAGATGCACCTTGACATAAATTAATGCCTATCAACTATTGGTGTCAACTGCTCAATAGGTGGCAGTGCTATACAGCGATTCCTACAATTTCAGGAGAGGCTATATCTCAGGTTGCATACAATCAAGCAAAACTTGATAAGTGAAAAGACCATTATGAGATATTATGCTGAATCAATTTGAATGCTTATTAGCCTAAAGGTGGTGCTGCTATACAGCGATTTCCACAATTTAAGGAAAGGCTCTATCTCAGGAACTACACTAAGCGACAAAGAAAAAGCCGCACTTGGATATTTTCCTTTTCCATTTCTACAACTGCCAATTTTATCGCTTAAAAAGCAAATTTTCGAACAGATTTTATTATGTTGTCCTCCACATACACTTTAGCATTGATTTCAGTGTTAAAAAGTCAGAAAAACTGTAATTTTAGAAATTATTTCAAAAATGGTAAGAATAAAGCAGTTAACAATGCCACAAAAAGTATTAATTTTTGAATGAAAATCAAAAAATATTTTAATACATGAGACGGCAAAATAATTAAATGTTAATGAAATATTGGTAAAATGATTTTTAGTAAAATATAAAATTTCTGGCCTTTTAAACTGGAAATCTGGTTTTAGGCGGCCACGTTGCTCATCCAAACAAGATAACTGCAGGTTAAAAAGCAAATGTTTAAAAAATCGATTTGTATCATGTTCAGAACTTACAGGGCTGATTAAAAACCAGAAGATCTGCAAAAAAGCCATTATTATGGATAAATATTTTTAAAAAAACACAGCATCAGTTGACCAAAAATTAAAAAAAATTAGCAGTTAATTATTGAGCTGAACCGAGTTTCTCTGATGAGTCAAGTTTAATTTATTTCAAGCTGATGAAAAAAATTACTAGGACGGTAAAAATTGGGCTGACTTAATGAAAACTGCCCTATTAAAATAGTGACACATTTGCCGTACATTATGGTATGGAGGTGCATACTTTTTCAAAGAATCAAATTTTCATGCTCAAGGGATCAAGTAACTCAAAATAAAACACAGAGATTATAAAAGTGGCCCCCTGACCGAATATTTTGGAGGTATTTCAGACTTTTCTTTAAACAGCATTTCAAGATGATAATGCACCTTGCTGTATGGCGTCTGTAGTACGTCAATTTGAATCAAATTGTTAAAATTACCCATCCATTCCCATGAGCACCTATAATTTTGTAAGCAATAATATCTTTTTTCACTCTAAGTTAAATCCCACAAAGAATACTGTAGAATTTCTTCTTTATTAGACTTGGAAATGGTCCTAATCTCAATTCGCTCGAAAATGTTTAGTCATAAAAAGGCGCGGGGAGAGAGAGGAGGATTTGAAATTTGCAGCCTACAACTTTGAAGAACTAGAAAAATTATTTACAATATTTAGCACAGTGAAATTTTTGAGATTTATATGAAAAAACAGTGTAATACTATGCCACTGTGCATTAAAGCAGTAACTCCATATAAAGGTGGAATTAACCCAATGCAGAATACATAATTTTATTAAAAAATTGCTGAGATGCAACAAATAAATAGTTTTATTTCATATATTAAAATATAACTTGTTTATTTCATATAATAAATCATAATAGAATACAAAGTGTGTGGTTATTGCATTATGTTTAAAAAGAAAGTTTTATGTAGATTTTTATAATGTACTTCGTAGAGTGTAATAGAACGAATTATTAAATCGAAAATGCACATAGATATCATTTCATTCCTTTGGTCTTATGCAAACATGACAGTTTTACTTGTTTCAACCATTAATTTTAATTTCTGCAGAGCGTTATTTTTTTTGTCGCTTAGTGTACTGCACGGAATTGTATATAAATTTGTATGTAGATGTATCTTAACATAAATTAGTGTTTGTCAACTTTTGGTGTAAACTGCTCAACAGGTGGCACTGCTACATAACGATGTTCACAATTTAAAGGAAGATGCTTATCGGCCAATAGGTGGCACTGCTATACTGTTAATTTCATCGATAACAGAGCTATATCTCAACGTCTATGGTATATAACTTTACAAAACTTGATATGTGAGATAACCATTATAAAATGCATTTTTTAAGCTGTTATTTATAGACGATAAAACTGTCTTTCTTTGGATACTTAGCGTTAGGATAAAAATGATTTGCATTCATCATGTTAAATAATTTTAATAAATAATAGTTTTAATAAATTATTCACACTTAGTGAATTTGTGCAGGAAAATATAGAAGAAAGTCTTGTGGTGACCACAACATACTAGTTTCTTTTGGCTTTCAAGATATCGAATTTTTCTTAAATTTATATATCTATTCTTTCACCATGTTTCTCGCAATCATGGGAGCTTATGTGAAGTTGTTGACTCAACGAGCCCAGAATTAAAATAATGGATGATAATTTTAATGGTCGAGAGAAAATAGTGATAAGAGAACAAACACTGAATGTCTGGATGTTTACCAAATCTCAACCTGCTGGTCAATTTGACACCCCACCAAGCTTTTGGGATTGTCCTTGAAGCTAGGCATGATAAATAATGTGGTTATGCTATAGGGTATATTAATTTTACTAACTTACTATGGACTTTTTTCTCTGTATTATACAGCACTAAAAAATAAAATAAAATTACAAACTACAAAATTAGATAATTTAAAGTTAAAACTTTATTTTGAAGAAATTCCCTATGTTTTTCCAATAAATTTTTAATTTGTTTTAGCGATAAATTTTGGAATTACAGATTTTTCCAGGTTTTGATCCTGAATTCTAGATATTGTAGCAACCCTAGTTACTATCCATTGTAATAACACAAATTCCTTTATAATTCTGCAATATTTTATCATTTAAATCAAGTTAAAAATATAAAATGTAGGTGTGAGCAAAAAGAGAAATTTTATTTTCACAGATTTTACAACTGATTTTTCCCAGTATTTTAATGAAAATATTTATATTTAATGAGACTTTCCTGAGATTAGAAACTGAAATCTCAATTCCTTAAATACTTCAGGTTTTCCCTGATGTATATGAACCCTGGATTGAATCTGTAATTACAGTGTCAGTGGTGATAGTCTAATATAACCCTGACTTTAAGGGGTTGAGAACATCGTAATGAAGTGCATAATTCTAAAACTCTCATGATTAAATATATAAATTCAAAGGAAGTTTCTTTAAAATCTACACTTGAAATTTTATTCATTTATTTTAATTATTTTCTATTATAGAATATAGAAATTAGACAATCACACAAAATGGTCATTACAATCAAATTTATTGAAAATTTTGATTTTTTGAAACATTTTAATAAGCTTTCATAAAATTCAACTTCAAAATATTTCAATACTATGCAGCAAAATTGATATTCACTCACTTCATTTATAATAAAATGAGAATGGCTGACATTAATCAACATATCACTTTATATAAAAAACAATCTTAAAAAATATTTATAAAAAAAATATATCAACATGACTTGCATAAAATGTAATACAAAATATTTTACAGGAGACATTAGTTTTTCATCTTATAAAAATAAGTCGCAATATTCCATATATATATATAAGTACAGTTGACTGTGTAAAATCCACAATTCTATATACCGCAATTCTCTGTAATCCATAGCTCTTGTCTCAATGTAAACAATGGAAGTTGCAGTTAACGAATAAGTGAATTTTAATTACTTTTCTTTTTAAAAAAAAAAAAAAAAAAAAAAACTGATTTTTTGGTAGGGAATTGTCTGAAATTATAAGAAAAACATATTTTTAACAATTGCAAAAAAATTCCTGAATATTTATCCTATAAAGTTTACAAATTCATAAATAGCTTTTTAATTAAATTTGAGCGTATACTTTCCTGTTAGAAAATTAATAGACTTTAAAATTGTTTATATGTATTCCATTAGAATCTGTTTCCAAAATTTTCCTTATTCTATTTATTATTAATTCATAAGTATAATTTCGTTTTGAATAATTTATTTAATATATGTATTTTAATTTTTACATTAACATTGCAAATATTCTAAAAGAAGAAATGTATGCAAACTAAACAATAACCTATAATCCACAAAAGCCTTGTTCCCAACTACTGTAGATTTCACAGAATCAACTGTATAATAAAAATACAAGCTAATACATATTTTTGATGCGCACAATCAGAATATGGATTCTATGTACAGAAAAGCAACTTATACAGAGAATATGAGTATAAAATGGCAAAAGAACCAAATAAAGCCTGTAATAATTCAAATAAAGTCTGCAAAATAAGCATATTGAACAAAAAAACATTTGTACCACTGGCAAAAACATAACAACTGAAAAAAGTGGAAGTCCTTATTTCACATTTTGTTTTTATTTTCCTCTTTTAAATACTGTAATGAGACAAATGTATAAAGTTGCAAATATGGTAACTTACTATGATTTTTGTTACAATAACATTGATCCAAAATATTGCTTTTAATAATCGTTTTCTTAAATTAATAAGATAATTACAGTCAAATAACATTTAGATGGTATTAAATGAATTGCAGTAGCCACTTAATGTAAAAAATATTTTTAATATATATAAAATCTATTCAAGTAAAGTCTGGAAAATTTGCATATTAAACAAAAAAAAAAAAAAAAAAAATCATTAATTATTTCTTGGCTAAAATATAACAATTTTAAAAATTAAGCTTTCATTCAGATTTTACTGTGTTTTTCATCTTATTTATTTAGTTATTATTATTTTATTTTCTTTATTTAAGACTAAAAGAGACAAGTATATAAAGATGCAAATACTAATTACAATTTTTGTTGCAATAAGAAAATTCAAAATGTTGCTTTTAATAACACACTTAAATAACATTCAACTTTAAAATAATTCAATACAATGCTATAAAATTTATGCCATTCATTATGAAATGAATAACTGATGTTAATCACAATGTCTCTTTTATATAAAAAGCAATATTTAAAAGTAGATGAATACAAAAAATATATGAATATAACACATGTGCAATGCGCAAAAATGATACAAAACTTTTTATTAGACACATCATTTAAATCCAATAAACATAAACAATACTCTCCGTATAAGTAAAATACAAATACAAGTTAATATGTCAATTAATTTGATACTTGCAATAACATTGCCAGATTAAATGCTTCCTCGTATTGTATATTGTATGTTTTTTCGATTTAAACAGTCTAACAATTTCTTTCAAATACTGTGCTTAAGGTAATTTTTTAAGAATAATTTTCAATTTACATCTTCAATTTGCTTTAAAAATTTTATTTTAAAATACTTTCTGCCACATTATAAAAATGTGTATCAACCCTAACAGCACAAAAGGTTCCAGAAACGTAACAATCATATAACACTGAAACATTATAAACATTTCAGGAATGTTTAAAAACTTTCAGATTGCTTTCCGATTAGTTTCAAATGTAGAAATGACCGCGATCGTAACAAAAAATCGGATACGTAACAGAAACGTTACAATCACTTAACAGATAAAAAAGAAAAAGAGCAAATGCTTCAGAAAGGTATGAGAGAGCATACTTAAATGTGTTACGTTTTTGAAAGATTGTAAGTTTTTTGCAACAAAACTGAAACATTCTGTGCTGTATGAGAAACAGACAAAAGAATTGCGACACACAATATTTTTGTAAATAATGCTGAACTCATATTTTTTTTTACATAATTTTATCCTGCAATAAATTAAATATATTTTTTTTTTTAGTTAGTGCGATTTTAAGAAAAATTCTATTAAAAAAATCATTTCTAGTTTTCTGAATATAGTTTTTTATAATAAAGTAAAAAATTTTGGCTATATAATAAAATCATCTTTAAAAAAAATTAACCTTGAAATCTTGGCTTGAGATCAAAATATCATTTCTGTACTGGAAGGTAACTTACTCTCAGGACAGAAGTATGGTATTGCACAAGCAATAAATAATCTAGCAACGTTAAATATTAAAACAACCATCAGCAATTTAATTTTTCATCCACTGGCTGAAACATAATTTACAAAATGATTTTAAACTTTTATACCATGTGTACTATATCGAACAAAACTAATTGACAAAATCATCTCTCATTTTTCTGAATCAGAAAATATATGTTAAAAATGAATACATTTTTTTTGTTTATTTAGTATGCCTTTCAAAATAAAGAAAAGGTATAATCTTAAATGGACTCAAAATCACATAATCTCCTTGAAATAAACTATCACAAGCCAAACATTTTACTTTAACTACATATTCAAAATAGAGCCAATGTTTACTAAAATTATGAATAAACTGTTTATTAGTAATCTTTATTAATTCAGAGAGGACAGTATGTGTTTTGAGGGTAGCAAATCACTTGCAATTCCTTTTCAGTTCAAAATAACTTTTCTGCACATTCAAATATAACCAACCATAAAACAATAAATAAGTTTAATTATTAATATATAAAGCAAAACATCATGCATACATCTTTTACTTTATACTTTTTTCTTTCTTTCTTTTAGTGAAGTCCTTATTACTGATAATACAAAAATTCTTTTTCCGCTTTTCTATCTAAAATTCAAAAAATTTCTCAAACAGTTATGTGCTCCCATTATGAATTTTTCGTACTAAATAAGGGAGACATTTCCTACTCTTTATATATATACAGTTCCTGCCGCTTATTAAAATCACATTGGTTCTGAACCAAAGTGATTTTATTAAGCGGCTGAGTTTTATATCCGGCGAACGTTCCTGCTCTTAAGATAAAGGTATTACTTCCCTGAATTTGGAAAGGTAACGAATAATGGAATTAGTAAACAATATTAATAAATTTTTGATAGATAATTGTTTCTTCGATATAAATAAATTAAACGCATTCTAAGTTCCCATGCACTTTTGTTTGAGGAAAATCATCTTTACTTTCTTATAAATTTAAAATATTTTCGTTTAAACCTCATTAATTATAGTAATTTCAAAATAAGAACTAGAAATTGCCTTCTAATAATTAGAAAAAAAATATATCATTTCAAATCAAACTTGTAACTTATTACTGTGCTTTGAAGAATACGTTCCTTAAAATAGTTACGGCGATAAGTGTTGAGACGTGTTTAACTTGTAACTGTGCTGCAAGTGTAAAATCTTCGACAGTGAGTGATAACGGAGGGATTGTTGTGCTTTAATTTCTTTTCTTATTTAAAAAATAAATAAAATAAATAATAAATAAGAATTATGTAAATATATATATATATATTATTTTTTTTTCCCGTGCATATATGTTTTTGGCTGCTGAGGAGATATTTTTGAGTTTATTAACCGGCAATGATGATTTTATTAAGCGGCGGCTTTAAAAGTAATTTGTATTGATTTGATTCCAGTCCTGGCAATTTGATCAGATTAAACGTCTGATTTTATTAACCAGTGAATTTATTAAGCGGCGGTTACTGTATATGTAAAACATTCAAAGCCACCAAAAGGGTTTTTTTTTTACTCACCTGTAATATTTTACAATTTCACTGCTGAAAAGAAGGAAAGAGAAATTTGGAAGAGTAACATATGACACATGGCGTCTGCATACTTAAAAAAAAAAAAAAAAATAGTTATTTCAATATTTCCACAATTTTTTTTTTTTTTTTTTTTTTTTTGCAGTAGAAGTATTGAGTTGTCATCTAATAAAAACAAAACTAAGAGAAAAAATTAAAAATATTGTAATAGTCTTTTAAACAGGTTGCAATATTTTTAAGCATATCCACTTTATCCTATCTGACGCAATTACTTAAAAATATATACATTATTTCACAATTTTTAAATTTTACTTCAGTGCTATTAAATTTGTAGCTATCAAAGTTTTATTTATTTTGATTATATCTGTACCCCAGAGGTAAAGGACAGCATGTCCATTTTGTGAAAAGAGTTAGTGTTTTTAATTATCATACTTTGTTCAATATAGAGGCATTAAGCATTATGTCGAGTTAATATAAAATATATAGAACAGTAGAATATAAAACCATGCCCATTTAATGCTGACTCTAGAATAAAAGGGCTGCCATGAGGAGTTCAATAAAAAAATAAAAAATAATAAAAAGGGGGGGGGGGGCAACCTATTTTCAGAAAAAGCATAATTTGCAGTCTTCTATATAATGATTTTTGTTCGTGACAAAAATAAATTACTTATTATATGCAGGCTAAATGCATTTGTTCTTCCAGGAATGCTGTAAAACTATTGCTAGAAGGTTACATGTCAGGAAGAAACGTATTTAAAGTGTTCTGAACATTTGAAACATTAGAAAAGATCACTTGGTACTAATACTGAAACGTTTTTAAAAGGGCTGCCGGGTGCTAAAATGGGTTGAAAAAGGGCCGCTGGATGCAGCACTTTGTTGAATTAGCCTAGAGTCAGCACTACTTTCTTTATGACAAATTTATTTCATTAGAACATTATTCCTAAAAAAAAAAAAAAACTTTTTGGTAAATGGTATTCTTTACCTCCAGGGTACAGGTATGTCTTTTCATTTTTATGCATTTTTTAAACAAAGCATTAGATAGTTTTGACAGCAGGAAATCAAGAGAGATTTTGAAAAAACATACTAAAAAACAAAATAAAGAATCAGAAATGAATACTGCATGCAACCGTAGTTGGAGATCATTAACAAAAACTCAATTTTATGCGTTTTAAACAGAATTCATCAATACTTTTTAAATGCTCTAAGTAAGATTTGAGAAATATAGCTAACTTTTCATATATTAATCTCCTATTTGAGGTAGTATAATTTTTCATCCCAGATACAATCTGCTTCTTGACGGAAAGAGTCCACTCATTAAATTTCTCTACTTCTGGCAGAGATGTAAAAATTGCAGAAAGATTTTCAATTCTTTTGGCACTTTCTCCCCTCCTTTTTCTCAATTTAGGAACAGTTTTTACCTTATAACGTAATACCCGTTTTCTTGAGTGCTTTTTGTTTGTTTCATCTTCTGGTAAGAAGCACCAAAGTAAAAAATTCCCAATATTATCAAGAAGAGCTTGACAAACTAAATCACAAAGAAAATTATTGATATCTTCACTTTTTATTTTCTCTTTCTTAAAATGTGCTACTTCATCTTCCGACTCTAAAAGCCGCTGCAAGAATATAAAGGACAAGACAAACGCTTCATCCATATCTTTTTCACAATTCAGCCACATTCTATAAACAAAAGAGGCAGAAAATATTAAAACTTTGAAATTATTCTTCCACATTTTCCTTTCCTTTACTGATTCAAACTGCCATTTTAAAAATTTATTCACAAAACTATACTGTTTTAATAGGATGAAATGTGTACAAAGTAAGTAACAATCTATTTTGTTCTTAAAATACTTCTTATTTGGAGATTTCTTATCAGACAACCAGTGTAATAACTTTCCAGCTTTCTTATATTCATTTCTTTTTATAAAATCTATCAAAATATCAATAAAAAATTTACTTTGCTTAAAAGTTTCTTTCTCATTGCTAGATACAAATATGCATTCAATAAACTGGTCCAATAATGTATAATCATCATCGATTATGAGTTCACGATATTTGTTTCTTCCACAGTCTAAACATTTGTCTCTGATATAGGCTAACTGTGGATCATTGAATACTAATTTAAGACTAGCGAGATCCCACATATGTAACAAGTCACCCACAAAATTCATACGCTGATCCATTTGCACTGCTCTTTGTTTTAGAGTTCCTGTAATCTTGCACCACACTTCTTTAAATATGCATTGATATATACTATTTTCCACAACATAACCGTTATCGTGATCTTGTCTCATTTTCCTTGTGACTGCTTTTGGAAGTAGACTGATTGTTTCATCATGTTCTGGAAAGTACTGCAACATATCATCAAATACCGATAATAAAAGCTTTTGCCATGGCCATGTAGATGCCAACATTTTTAAAAATGTGAATTTTGCATCTGAAGCTGGAGGATATATGATACTTCGTACAGTACTTGTTAATGTCCCATTAAATAATACTTTTCTATCAACTACATTCATTTGGTTTACAAAAAACACAACTAATTCTACAAAATTTTCCATTTTATAACAATCAATTACATTCATTTGATCTACAAAAATCGTAACTAATTCTACAAAATTCTCCATTGTATAACAATCTTCATTTCCTTCTATCATAGACAAAAGATCAGAAATATTGTACTTCATAGTGGAAATGCGAGCACAATCTAACAAATTCCTATTTTTCTCCTCTTCCTTTAATTGATTCCAAAAATAGAAAGCAGCCTTGCTATTGCCATAATATACTGATAATTTCAACATATTCTCATTCATAGAATCTTCTTGATTATACACTAAATCTCTTATGCTGCCAGGTAATTCCATAAAAAATGGTAATAATGGAGACATATTATTACTTTTATAGCAATGCCAATAAACTAACATATAAGAATATATATTAATAAAATAGTCCTCTTCTAACTCTTGTGGCACTTTACTCCCTAAATCCTCAATACACTCTTTCAAAGCATAATCACAGGCAAACTTGTACAAAATAGTAGGGCTAATATTTGGATTGTGCAACCATGTTTTTAAAATCTTTACTTCATCCACAGTGCCATAAGGAGTCCAGTATATTTCATCAACAAAATCTATAGCTTGTTGTATATTTGCATATTTAATTTCCAACACAATATTTGAAAACCAATTACATATTTTTTTCCCCAGTTCCTTTACGAAATGGATTAATACACTTTTCAATGTGGAAGGCAATATAAAATCACTTAATTGTTCTATCACTTCTTGAACTAATCTGTGCCATTCATCTCTACAATTTTCTTCGCTCACATCATAATGTGCAAAAATCTCTTTCATTCTATGTTTGACAGTTTTCTTTTCCCAGAGTGATATGGCAATGCTTAATGCAGTTCTGTACTGCAGATTTAATTGCATGCTATAAGCCATACTTCGAACTTTATGGCGAACAAAAAGCACTGAATAAAGAACTATATTGACATAAAAATAGTTGTACTCAAACACAAAATGTGGAGATACATGTTAAAGATAATAAAATGAAAAATAGTGTTAAGTATTTTAGTTATTAGCTAAAAAATAAAAAAAATACTGCAAAATGCAAAAGAAATAAAATAATCACATATTTGCTTGATTCAATGAACAGTAATATTATTTTTTACATACAAAATTCAGCAATATATATATTAGAATAGTTGTTTTAAAGTTCTTATTAGAAGATACAAATACTAATTTTATCTAGATTTACAAAAGACTTTTATACTTATAAATTAAAAGAAGAGGTCTGATGATGATTCTTGATAATATTTTTTAGTTTCATTCTCAACTAAACCATGTCAAAAGGCTGATTTTTCTCATTAAAAAAAAAAAAAAAAAAAAAAAAAAAAAAAAATCTTCGATAAAATATAGATTTTTTATTGGCTCAGTGTGAGTTGTCGAGGAAGAGATTCTTTTATAACTTCAGATTCTAGAACGGAAAAATGGACAGTTTGAGAATAATATTACATAAATTACAAATTCAATAGAAATAGTCAAATCAAAACTGTTTACAAACAAATTTGCCTAAATTGTGATTCGGGTTGTTGGTAAGTTTCTTTAAAGGTGGAACATCTTGGCAAAACAGACTAGAAGAAATGGGTTATGACCAAGTGAAAGAAATGGAAGAAATTGTTTTTATGGTGAGTGGCAGAGATTTTATCCGATACAGAAAACCATCTTTTTTTTTTTTTT
>CAWVNO010002608.1:0-51049 GCA_963930645.1 Salticus scenicus | reverse complement strand
GAATCCTATTCTTAGTCAGTTTAAGAACATAATTCGGTAAGGATTTATTTAACAAAACAATATTAAGTGTATTTTTTTTACATAGGAATTTTTTCTAGTGCTCGGATACTTTTGCTGTAGTAGCAAAAGGATCCGAGCACTAGCCAATAGTTCCGATCACAGACTAAGGTTGAGTTCACGATACACAGCCCGGGCTTGGGCTTGGGTATGCACATCCCCCGAAAATGACGTCATAACTTTAACCTGGGTAATCGTTTTCACAAGACCTTGGAGCCTCAAAGATCGAGAAATCTTCTTGACATTTGTTCTGCGCATCTCGTCAGTGGTTTGCGTACGTCATGGAATGTTTACACCACGGAACCAATCAGCTTTGCTGACTGGGATAGTTTGTTTTGTTTGTGTGAGCGATCAGCGATTTGAGAGAAAAATTTTTTATTATTCATTTAAAACATATTTATATTTTTTCAAGTTATTCCTCCTTTTGATTTGAATAGATTTTGTTTGATGAATATCTCGTGGGTGTATTGTTTATAGGATTGCTGCAACTTCATTATTGTATCTTTAAGACTACTTTTATTTGCTATATATATTTTAATCGTCTTATTATATAATACTCACCAAAATTTATTGTAAACATATATTAAATTTATAACTTTTAAAATGAAAAATCTACATAGAAGTATTTTTGGAATAAGTTGAATGTATATCTTTTTCTTTCATATATAATCTTAAGTGTGCCTGACATTAATTTAATTTTATTATATAGCTGTTGATTCGTAATAAGGCAATTCCACGGAAATGTCAACCTGAACGTCAATATTTCAAATTTAACAAAATTTTGAGTGTGATACTTACATATTTTTAAAGCTTGTAATATATATTTTAGTAGCGTGAAGTTTGAATTATATAAATTGTTTTGTGAAAATGGGTTCGTCCATGTGTTTTCAGATTAGGACATTTAAGAAATGGACTTGCATAAAATGCTTAAGTATGTTGCTTGTTACTTGTACATGTATAATTTTAAATATTTAACTGTTTAATTATGTATATATCTTTTGTTAATTAAAAAGGAAAGAAAGACATATTAGTTTTGTATTTGATTTAATTAAGGCTTTTTTATTTTGGAAAAGGAAAAAAAAAAATGATGATGTAACAATTTTGTCAAAAGTTTACTCTTTAATAATCCTCTTGTAAATATTAATTTTACATATTTACTTAACGTATTTGAAGCTGGATGCAGTTAAATTAAATTTAAAAAAGAAGCAGATTACGTTTAGATTATGAATTATCGTTGTTTTATTGAAATACAGTGTAAACAGATAAAAGTAAGCTTAATCGCAAATTTATCATCTACCACTTGTATTTAATTTAATTTTTAATGCAGTATCTATAAATAAAGGTTAATTTGCAGAAAATTATGCATTAAAAAGTTTAAAAGTACTGTGCAAAGCCCTGTTTAAAATATAATCTATAATATTTATTGAATTAGTTAAAGGCAGGTTTTTTTGTGCTACACATGCTTTACAAATTTTTTTGTTTGTAAAATCAACCCATGCCAAGTGTGTTTTAGTTTTGAACATTCAGGAATCATTCCTCTTTTTGAAATAAATGATAAAATGCTCTTAAAAAATATTTTATATCTTTTGATTTTGAAAATTGGGCATTTTTTAGCTTAAATAAACACATTATGTTTTATAAGAGATAGAGAAATTTCGGACTCCTCATTTTAAAGAGAATTTCATAAGATTTAATTTGATGTCTACCTTGATTATGTTAGTTAAAAAAATATTTTTATTTATTTATAAAGCTACTGTTTTGTAAACTTTTCGAAAAAAAAAATATATATATATAACAAAAATAACTTAAACTTTTTAATAAGGAATTATGACAAGTTACTGTACATGTAAGAATATAATTATAAATTTTACTTACATGGTAAAAGACCTCATTTTTAAAATTAGTAATCCATAAAAGATGAATACACGTATGGATTATACTATAGCTGAAGTCGAAGAATCCATAGCCTAGTGTAGGGAAGGGGCCGGCACCTGGAAAACAACTAAACCCCTACACAATGCACTAAACCCCTACACAAAATTGGAAAACTTGTTTTTTGCGTTTAAATTTAAAAGGCCCTACTAGTAACATGTGTTCAAGTATTGATTTTTGTGCCATTTTACTTAGCTTAAGTAAAAAAAAAAAATAGTTTTTGTTTAATTTTTCCATTGTTGAGATTAAATATATATATATATATATATATACATGCGCAAGTTGCCATCAGATTTTCATACTTTAGATAATTTAAAAAAAATCTAATTGTCCATTAATCAGACGGATTCAGAAAAATGCCCCTTTCATTTGGTACCGTATTTGTAACGAAATTTTGATTAGATTTTTTAAAATTAATTAAAATATGAAAATAATAACCTGGTAAAAGCTTTAAAAAGGGACATTTAAATTTTTAATTGTTGAAAAAAAAAAAAAAAAAAGAGATATTGTTTGTTTTGATACTGATTATTATTAATTTTCTTTTCTTTAAAAAAAAAAAATAATAATAATAATAATTTTTGACGAAATTCTGGCAAAAGCAAAATTTAATTCTGTGGATTCGAAAGGAAGTATCTGTCATGAAAAAAACTCACACAACAGTTCATATTATTTACAAAACAATAATATTGTGAGTGACTTAAATAAACTATTCATGCATTAATCATGTAATACACAAGTTTTTTAGTTTAATCCTTTCTTTCGTCCTAGTATAAATAATTTGTTTCCTTCCCATTCAAAGGAAGTAGTTTTCGTTATGCAGTATCCAAAAGAATTGAAATTTAAAATTTCAAGTAGTTAATTTCTGAAAATGTTTAAAAGACCTAATACCATAGAGAGAAAATGGTCCAGATGCTGTCTATTAAATTATGCGGTTTCTGTGACACCAACACTCAATAATGTCCAATTTAAAATTTGGACTGTAACTGAGAAGTCACAGAGGGGGATCAGCACCTCCCCTTTCCAACAGTGCACTCTTTGTCATACTAACATTTAACCAACTTGAAATTTAAAATTTCATAAAGTTAAGACTGTAAGTGATAAAGCACAATTGGGGGAAGAGGAACAGAACCTGTCTCCTTCCAATTGCACAGTCTTTGGCAGACTACCACACACTCAACTCCTAATTAAAAATTTTGTGAAGTTTAGAGTTTTCAAGATAAGGCTTCGTGGGGGGGGGGGGAGATGCTCCCTATTTTAATGATTCAGTCTTTGTCATATTAACACCCATTTAACTCCAAACTTAAAATTTTGTAAAGTTCAGAAAATGGTTTTTTTTAGATAAAGCACCGTAGATGGTAAGATGTGTTAAGATCCTCCCCCTTAAACTCATTCAACTCCAAATTCAAATTTTTGTGAAGTTCGGGCCATGATTTTTTATGATAAGGCATGGGGGGGGGGGGGGGTTAGAGCCTCCCTCCCTTTAACGATGCAGTTTGTATCATATTAACACCCATTCAACTCCAAATTTAAAATTTCAAAATTCCATGTAAGTGAAATGGGTGTTGTATCATACGGTACGGTAACACCTATTTAACTCCAAATTAAAAATTTCATTTAAGTGGGGAGGAGGTCCTCCCCCTCTCTCTACGATCCAGTCCGTATCATACTAACACCTATTCAACTCCAAATTAAAAAAAAATTAAAGTTTAATCCATGATTTTTCATGATAAGGCATGGGGGAGAGGGGTAAGACCCTCCCCTCTTTTAGTGATGCAGTTCATATAATACTAACTCCCATTCAACTCCAAATTTAAAATTTTATAGTTCAGTTTGAGATAAAGCACCGTGAGGGGGGGGGGGAGTGGAGTTAAGACCCTCCCTCCTTTTAATGATGCAGTCTTTGTCATACTAGCACTCATTCAATTCCAAACTTCAAATTTTGTAGTTTCAGACCATGATTTTTTGAGATAAAGCACGTGGGGGGTAAGAGGAGTTAAGACCCTGCAGTCTTTGTCATATTAGCATCCATTTAACTCCAAATTTAAAATTTTTTAGTTCAGACCATGATTTTTTGAGATAAAGCCTCATGGGGGGTAAGAGGGATAAGACCGTCCCCCTCTTTTAGTGATGCAGATTGATGCTTCACATTAACTAAGATGTCGTACATCGGTAGCACATTGTCGCAGGCGAAAAATGTCCGTAAATTGCAGACAAAGACTGTCTGAAAGTTGTGGGCAATTTTTTTTATTAGAGCAGACAAAGACTGTCCGAAAGTTGTGGACAAATTTTTTTATTAGTGCAGACAAAAACTGTCTGCAAGCCGTTTTTCTGTGTCCGCGACGTTACCACTGGGACATGTCTATGGATATTATATGGGAAATGCCGATTGATAATCAGCCAGTATAGCTAAATGGTTTTAGAGCATCTGCATAAAAAGATATTTATAGTTCACATAATTGCTTATCAAAATATCTTTTACTTGTTAAAAACCTCAGTTTTCTGCTAGAAAGGCCTCCATAAATGACACTCTACTGAGGGATACAACTCTCATTTGTTAATCAGTCTTTTTCCAAAGCACCAATATATCCGCTTTTTCATCTACTGTCTAGAGCTCCTTATGCATGAACAACACCTGACCTTCCCAGAAGCCAAACTCGTATTATTCTATAGGGAAATGTGTTTCAACAATTATCCATTGTTTAATGTGTATTTTACTTTCAATAGAAGAAAGTATTGGATTCCTTAAAATTTTCGACCTTGGGTTTTTGATGGATTTACACGTTTTGAGAGCTGTAGAACACGATTTGACCATTTTTAGAAAATGTCTGTCTGTCTGTGTGTGTGAGAGAGACAAAATTTTGTGGCAACTGTATCTCAGGCACTACTGCACAGAATTTCATACAAGTTGGTATGTAGTTGCACCTTGACATAAATTAGTGCCTATCAACCTTTTGGTAAAAATTGTCTTACAAGTTGCGTTGCCATCCCGCTTTTTCTAAATTTTTAACATGGTGATATAGGACAAAATTTTGCATAAATGTGCATAAAGAGAATTAATTTTTAATAATCATTATTAAATTTAAAATAATTATTTGTAATAGAGATAGTCAACTGGGGGAAAAAAATGTGTATGTAGGAGCCTCGCCTCCCCCCTGGGGGGAAGTCCCCCCTCAAGGGGAGTAAATTTTCATAATGGGTATCTTTTAAAAGAGCTTGCCAGTACCTTTAAAATGAATGGTTGAACCATCCATTATAACTTAATCAAAATAACTTAATCAATTATAACTTGATCAAAAGATTATAGAAAATCTTAATTTTCATTTACTTTTATACATTTTAATTTATAGCTTGTATTCAAAATAGACTAAACATACATACAGTATATATGTGTATTTCTGATAGATTGGAGTGGAAGCGGAAAACCTGTGGGAAAAATAACAGACCCGTTAAACGAACCTGGGCCTTCTGCTTAACGTGCAGATGCTCTAACTATTGAGCTATCCTGGCTGATAACCAGCTCAGCATTTTTCACATAATATACGTTGGCAAGGTCACCGAGTCAGCAAACACGCAGCTATTTCAAGTGACAAATTGATCATGGCACAACTCCAATAGGCCACAACATTTTAATTTAGTTATTTTATACATCAACCTTGAAAATTAATTTCTAATAGATTGGAGTAAAAGGCAGATTATTTATACTATCTGAGTGAAAAATACCAGAGCCGGAAACTGAACCCAGGCCTTCTGCTTGTTTGGTGATATACATTAGTTTATTTAAGCAGAAGGCTAGGTTCTATTACCGGCTCTGGTATTTTTCACATAATTCGTATTAAAAATCAGCCTTTCATTCTGATCTACTAGAAATTAATTTTCAAGGTTGATGTATAAAATCTATATATATAAAAATGAATGTTTGTCTGTATGTTATTTATAAAATCGTAAACGGCTTGACCGATTTCGATCATTCTTTTTTTGTTTTTTTCCTTATAGGTCAGGGATGGTTTAGGGAAAAAAAAAAAAAAAAATGAAAAAATCTTTAAAATTAATTAAAATATGATAATAATAAACTTATTGACTTAAAAGCCATTTAAATTTTTAATTGTTGCCAAAAAAAGTTCACGATATATATTTATTTATTATTTTCAGCATAAAATGAAATATGCTTTCATGCGAAAAGTAAGAAATTACTACATGTTAAATTGGTCGATGAGAAAATGACACATTATAATTTTAAAATAAAATAGTAATCCGCGATTGTAATGAAATGCTCGCCCTCTGGTGGGCTAAGGTGAAATTACAATAAACATGGTTTAATTCGAATTCCATACAGCCGCCATTGCTTGCCGATATTTAGTTTCACATATATTTATTGAATAAAAATGAATAAATACGGTAAAAAAGATAACACATACTGTTGTGTGCTACAATCTAACTCCAAAGGATCAAGAAATCCAGAATTGAGCTTCCATTTATTTCCAAATGACAAATTTAAAATTTCAGTTGCTTCGGCTAATGGAAGTAAAGAATTAATCAGATGATTTGAAATTAATATTTGTTCAACTTCAGTTAAAAATCTACTTCCGATCGAACTTTGAATAAACTGAAGTATTTTTTCCAAAAGCAATCAATTTTCCATAATGTAATGGCGGAGAAATTATAGTACGAATATTAAGTAGAATAACAAAAAGAACACTAATGGAACACACGTGGCTATAATGTTTACTAACAACTGCAGTGTTGAGAAAGCGCCATCTATCGATTATTACAATCGCGGATATTACAAATTTTTTTTGCAGTTTTTTTTATTACCTCAACTTCATATATTTTTTTTTTTTTTTTAGTATGGCGGATGAAACACGCTTGGCATAAAAGTTAATTCAGCATTATGGTAAAGGTATTTTCTTATTGATAATTCTTGACAATTTTTTATAATTTTGATGCTGAAGTAGATCGGACATTTTTCGCCAAGGAAAAGATAGAAAAAAATACGCAAGCGAAGTGATGACGCCACTGGCCGTTCGTGGATGCAAGAAAAATATTTCCTATGTTAAACGCCCATTGGATTTTTTGTAAAAAATTATTAAAAACCGAGGAAAAATATTTCCCGATTTTAATCCGCATATTTAGGTATAGATATGTATTAGTTATCATGTCCATGCATTAGGTTCAGTTATTTTTTTTGTAAAATTGACAAAATTTGAATTTTTAATTTCAAAACTCTAGAAAAAAAAAATGGCAAACTTCCATATTCGATTGTAAACACAAACATTTAATTTCAAAGGATGATATTAACACAATAAATATCCAACTAATATACTGATTAAATGGGAAATGATAAATATTCTATCATAATTTGAAGTCAAATTTGTTTTCAAATGTCTAAATAAAGTATCTGATATAAGATACTAATATGTTGTAGCGGAATAGATTTGATATCGGTCATCCTTGGTAGAAAAATAAAATATCGCCAAATTATTTGGCGAACATAATTTAATTCCTTTCAAAAATCATGGTTATTTTAACAACTTATTTTAAGACAGTAATGAATAATATGAAACAATATTTCGTACAATGCATATTACGAAAATATACATCTGGCATGTATATTTTCGTATTATGTTTTTGATCACCAAATACAATAAGCGCCAAGAACGACAGAGTTTTGAAATTTAAAATTAAAATTTTGTCAATATGACAGCAAAATAACTCAATCTAACACATGCACATGATAACTAATACATATGTGTACCCAAATATGGGGATTAAAATCGGGAAATAATTTTCTTCGAATTTTAATCATTTTTTACAAAAAATCCAATGGGCGATTGACATAGGAAATCATTTTCTTGCATCCACGGACGGTCAATGACGTCACACTTCGCTTGCATATAGGAACAATAATCGCATAAATTATATTTTGGTCTAAAACGGCAACAAATATTTAAAAGTCCCCAAGGGCATTAAGGCTGTACCATGATCAAGTTTACATACTAATTTATTTATTTTTCTATATACCAACTACTATTAACTAAGCATGAAGTATATATAACCACAAAATAATAATTGTCTCATGCGATAGAAGTTGCCGATCATAGCATATTGTAATATTATATGTCGCTTGAAATTGCTGTCATTCTATGGTTGATTGATTAAATCAAATAAATATAGGAAATAACTTGAGAGCAAATATTATGTACATCACATATAATGTTGTTCATATGTAACTGGGATTCAGATATAAAAGAGCTACTTCAAATTTTTCGATACTGTCCGTATCGAAACTGTTATGTATGATAAGCAACCAAATAGAAGCCCACGGGTAAGCCATTGTCGCAGGCAATAGGGACAGGCACCGGAGATTGCAAGGACGAACAAGGCGCTGCCTAAGGCAGCGGAAGCCCAAAGCAAGCTTTTGACCGATTTCAGTTTTTTTTTTTTTCCATAAAGCATATAGAAAAGAGTTTGCCAGCGAAGCAGGCAAAGCCGTCCAAAATTGTTTAAGAACTAAAATATTATTCAACAATTCGCCGGGAAATGAAAAAAAAAAAATCATTTATTTGTAAAAAAAAAAAAAAATTGAAACTCATAAATATTATATGAATTTCACCACATAGTTAAAATTTTAATTAACCAGTCACCAAATTATTATTAGAACCAGATTAATATCGTGCAATAGTGAACTAAAATCATACAAAGAAAGGTTTCGAAATAAAATTCATAATTGACGACCCAGTTTTTATACTTCCACAACGCAGTACTGTTTTAGTACAGAATCCCTATGGACGAATTTTAAATTTTTATCGCCATGTTGGCGATAAATTTTTATTTATTTATTTTGGCATTTTATTTTGGCTTTCAATGAGTTACAAATTTTTTTGAGTGTACTTTATCAGACTCTGTTTTGCACAGCACCACAATGATAAGGTTTCATTTCATTACATGTTATGATCAAACCGTCAGTTCCCACACATACACATCAAAATTTCCACGTGAACGAATGGGATGAGCTCTGGTATTTTTCACATAATTCGTATTAAAAATCAGCCTTTCATTCTGATCTACTAGAAATTAATTTTCAAGGTTGATGTATAAAATTTCTAAATAAAAATGTATGTATCTATGAAATAGCTTCAAAACATTTTAAGGCATAGTTCATAAAATTTTGTTTCATTCAGAATCACTCTTATGCTATTGTGCATAAATAGCAAATAATGAGGAATTAAGAAGATATCAAAAGGTATTGATACAGCAAAATCTAACTTCAGTTTTTTTCATGATTACAATGCCAATGCATATTCTAGAAGCAAAAAGTGGCTCATTAAAGGACCACTTCACTCACCGTCGCCATATAAGCCGAAGCTAATATTATTCTGTGGTAAATTTTCTTTATTTATTACTAATTAGCTAATACATATTTTTAAATTCTGTTTTCACATTCAGAAAATTCCAAACTGCTAAATTGATGCTCTTTTTTTGAAAACATATTTTTTTCATTTTTACTATTCTATTTCGAAGCTGTAAAATACAAATTTTTAATATGTAAAATTTTTCATTTTGCAATTTCAAAATAAAAAATGAAAAAAATTCGTTTTTAAAAAATGAGTGTCAATTTAACAGTTGGGAATTTTCTGAATGTAAAAACAGAATTTAAAAATATATATTAGTTAATTAGTTATAAGTAAAGAAAATTTCCCATAGAATAACATTGCCTCGGGCTTCCGACGAGGGTAAGTGAAGAGGGCTGTTAAGGTTGCACATCAAATTCCCTGTTTCTTCCTTCCTATGTTATCCTATGGGATTTTGTTGCTTAGTTGTATATAACAATCTGTCATTGAAATATGAAGTGTTTTGAAAGTTATTCTTTGAACTTTTTTTTTTTTTTAGCTTAATGAGCTAAAAAAATTAAATCAATTGATAAAAAAAAATGCTCATTGATTATGTTCAAAGAGTAATATTTGTTAGTTATAGAATATTACTCAATTCAATAATTATTGAATATTAAACAGAATACGAAAAGCTTCATTTTTGAATGAGAGATCATCATCAAACTAAGCAACAAAAGTTCCATTGAATAATATGTAGAAGAATAGTTGAAACTGACTGACATACTGCCATTAATTCTGATGTTCTGAAATGTTAGAGAAAAAAAAAAATAATAATAAAAAAAATCCTTTCTCTGAATATATATTTAGATTTCCCAATATTGATATACTTTTTTTGGTGATATACAGTCGGCAGCAAAAGTTTCCGAGCATTAGCCAATAATTCTGATATTGAAAAAGTACACTTAATACTGTTTTGTTAAGTAAATCCTTGTCGGGTCATGTTCTTTGACTGACTAAGAACATAACTCGACATTGGTTTATTTAAGAAGGCAGTATGAATTGTACTTCTTTTGTACAGGGATTATTGCTAGTGCTCGGATAATTTTGCTGCCGACTTTTTATCACCAAAATATATATATAAATACTGGGAAACAATATTCACGAATCTAAGAAATTGATATTGAAAAGTATCAAAAAATGTTATTCAGAAATATTTGAAAAAAATATTTTAGAATATCATGAAGTAATATTCAAAGACCTCAAAAATAGATATAGCTATATATCTAAAAATATTATTCAGAAATATTAGAAAAAAATATTTCTAAATATCCAGAAGCAATATTGGAAAATCTCAAAAATTAATAAAGCCAAATATATAAATATTTTATTCAGAAATATTAGAAAAAGATATTGGGAAATATCTTGAAACAATATTCAAAAATCTATAAAATAGATATTGCTAAATATTTAAAAATATTATTCAGGAATAACAAAATATAATATCAAGCAATATCTGAAAATGTTATTTAATAATGTCAAAATACAATATTTACAGATGTCTGTAAATATTGGCCAACATTAATAAATGTCAAAAAATAATATTCCTGGATATCTTTTAGGGGGGGGGGGTTCATTTATACGATATTGGCCGATATTTTTGTGCTACCTGGGATAATGCTTAGTTCAGTAGTTTTTATACTGAATAATTAGTTCAAGATGTTGAATAAAAACTCCATTTTAACCTTAAAATTATAAAAAAGGTAAAACAAGTTAATGCAATATATATTAGTAATGTGCTGAATATTCGGTTTGGCCAAATCTAAAACTATTCAGCTAGTTGAACATATAAAAATTCAATTTTTAAAAATTTTAAATCATTTGAAAAAAAAAAAAAAATTATTTTTAATTATCATTAAGATTTTTCAGAGTAATTAAGAAATAGATAATACTTAAATGAAGACAACTGTTTTATCTAGTTTCAAGTAACATTAAAGAAAATTAAGTATTAGTTGCATTAATAATAATATCAGACAAAAAAAAATTTCTCTTTTTCAATAACAGTATAACGATGCATGTTTCTAAAGTTGAGTTAAGAAAGAGCGTACATAATTCACATGATGTTGCCATTTAGGAAACTTCAAGAGATGAAACAAAGATCACATTCAAATCTGGCAAGAAAAATGACACAAGTCATAAAATAGCAATTTTGAGTTTGTCATTGAAAAATGCATATGAAATACCCCAACATGCACAAAAAACATCACATCTCTATTTCACAATTTATTCATATGAGAGTAAGAAGCATTTTTGGAGTGGCATACAAGAGGTGGGGCGGAGGGGGTGTTCTGCCCCGGGCCTCAAGTCATAAGACAGCCTTCGGAAAAACTTAACCTTTAAGTATATATATTTGGTGAAGTTGCCGTGCCATTATTTTAACTAGAAAAATTCCCTGGAGTTCTTTAAACCGTAGATTTCTGTCTAAAACAGCCTTAATGTACAAAATGTGACCATTGAGCGACGACTCAAAAAAAAAAAAAATATATATATATATATGTAAAGCCTAATTAAAGCAGTACAAATGGTACCAGTGCCTTCTTGTTGTGTGTTTGGCTTTTGAATCAATCTTAAAATTTATTTCAGTGCCTTTTTATAGTAATAAATTTAAGTGAAGAAGTGTGAGGGGGCCCTCTAAATAGTAGGGGCTCCAGTCAGAGGTCCCCCAGTGAAAATTTTGCCCTGGGCCTCGAGAGTTGTAAGTCCGCTAATGCATTTGTGTCAGTTTTAATAAAGGTTAGACAATAGATTGTTACTTTTAAATTGATTTTTTTAAATGCTGCATTTCTGGATTATGTTATTATCATTTCATGTGGAGATGACAAGATATTGCTTTTTAAGAAATTTCATGCGTTTGTTAAGAAACCTTACAATTATTAATTTTTTTTTTTTTTTACTGTGAGTTCAGCATTACACCACTACTTATGTATAGTAATATTTCCTAATATTTTTCTACATTTATGTAAACCACTGTTTCTGAATAGTTTTTTTATAATTAAAAAAAATAAAATATTACTAAATGTAAATGGTATTGCTGAAAGAGTTTGCAAAGAATTAGGCTGATTGACACGATAAAAATAAGAACTTAATATAAGAATAAATCAGCCAGCCAAATAGTTCCTACTCCGGTTTGAAGGATATTCGGCCAAAACTGCTAAAAAAAACTTATTTAAATTGATATACATTTTTTTTTTTTATGCTTTTTGTATATTTAGACCAATTTTTTTTTTTTTTCCTTTTTCCCTCACATTAAGTTAAAAAATATATTTAAAATGAAATTTAAGGCAGACAGATGATTAACCCCTTGGGTACATTTGACGTCTGAGACACGTCATTCACTTTTTTTTGTTTTTTATTTTTGTTTTACAATTCTAATTACTTGAGGACATCTTAATACTACATATGTCACCAATATTTTAGAAATAAATAAATTCTTACGTAAAATGTACTGCTTTTACATACTACTCCAAGCAACCAAAAATTATATCCGTTCCACATGTAAATATTTTCTCAAATAAATCCGTACCCAAGGGGTTAACCATTAATATTATAAAAAGGCACCTCACAACTGGTGTTTAAAAGTAATAAGTACAAAACTTTGAATAAACGCCATAAAATGCAAGAACTTGCAACAATTGCTTTAGGTCAAAACAAAACATGATCTTTTTTCAGGCGAACAAAGTAGATAGATTGCCACTTTATTTGTAACACTCCTGCCTATTTAGTTCACCTTACGAAAGCCCTTCAACCTAAAATTATTGTGTGCATTACCTCTGTTTGCAACATTCGTGCCTACTTTGTTCGCCTGACAAAGGGTTGTGTTTTCTCTCAACACTAAACAACTGTTGCGAGTTCTTGCATTTTATGGTGTTTATTCAAAGTTTTGTACTTATTACTTTTAAACACCAGTTGTGAGGTGCCTTTTTATAATATTAATGGTTAACCCCTTGGGTACGGATTTATTTGAGAAAATATTTACATGTGGAACGGATATAATTTTTGGTTGCTTGTTCTTTTTTTTGTTGCTTGTTACTTGTACATGTATAATTTTAAATATTTAACTGTTTAATTATGTATATATCTTTTGTTAATTAAAAAGGAAAGAAAGACATATTAGTTTTGTATTTGATTTAATTAAGGCTTTTTTATTTTGGAAAAGGAAAAAAAAAAATGATGATGTAACAATTTTGTCAAAAGTTTACTCTTTAATAATCCTCTTGTAAATATTAATTTTACATATTTACTTAACGTATTTGAAGCTGGATGCAGTTAAATTAAATTTAAAAAAGAAGCAGATTACGTTTAGATTATGAATTATCGTTGTTTTATTGAAATACAGTGTAAACAGATAAAAGTAAGCTTAATCGCAAATTTATCATCTACCACTTGTATTTAATTTAATTTTTAATGCAGTATCTATAAATAAAGGTTAATTTGCAGAAAATTATGCATTAAAAAGTTTAAAAGTACTGTGCAAAGCCCTGTTTAAAATATAATCTATAATATTTATTGAATTAGTTAAAGGCAGGTTTTTTTGTGCTACACATGCTTTACAAATTTTTTTGTTTGTAAAATCAACCCATGCCAAGTGTGTTTTAGTTTTGAACATTCAGGAATCATTCCTCTTTTTGAAATAAATGATAAAATGCTCTTAAAAAATATTTTATATCTTTTGATTTTGAAAATTGGGCATTTTTTAGCTTAAATAAACACATTATGTTTTATAAGAGATAGAGAAATTTCGGACTCCTCATTTTAAAGAGAATTTCATAAGATTTAATTTGATGTCTACCTTGATTATGTTAGTTAAAAAAATATTTTTATTTATTTATAAAGCTACTGTTTTGTAAACTTTTCGAAAAAAAAAATATATATATATAACAAAAATAACTTAAACTTTTTAATAAGGAATTATGACAAGTTACTGTACATGTAAGAATATAATTATAAATTTTACTTACATGGTAAAAGACCTCATTTTTAAAATTAGTAATCCATAAAAGATGAATACACGTATGGATTATACTATAGCTGAAGTCGAAGAATCCATAGCCTTGTGTAGGGAAGGGGCCGGCACCTGGAAAACAACTAAACCCCTACACAATGCACTAAACCCCTACACAAAATTGGAAAACTTGTTTTTTGCGTTTAAATTTAAAAGGCCCTACTAGTAACATGTGTTCAAGTATTGATTTTTGTGCCATTTTACTTAGCTTAAGTAAAAAAAAAAAATAGTTTTTGTTTAATTTTTCCATTGTTGAGATTAAATATATATATATATATATATATATACATGCGCAAGTTGCCATCAGATTTTCATACTTTAGATAATTTAAAAAAAATCTAATTGTCCATTAATCAGACGGATTCAGAAAAATGCCCCTTTCATTTGGTACCGTATTTGTAACGAAATTTTGATTAGATTTTTTAAAATTAATTAAAATATGAAAATAATAACCTGGTAAAAGCTTTAAAAAGGGACATTTAAATTTTTAATTGTTGAAAAAAAAAAAAAAAAAAGAGATATTGTTTGTTTTGATACTGATTATTATTAATTTTCTTTTCTTTAAAAAAAAAAAATAATAATAATAATAATTTTTGACGAAATTCTGGCAAAAGCAAAATTTAATTCTGTGGATTCGAAAGGAAGTATCTGTCATGAAAAAAACTCACACAACAGTTCATATTATTTACAAAACAATAATATTGTGAGTGACTTAAATAAACTATTCATGCATTAATCATGTAATACACAAGTTTTTTAGTTTAATCCTTTCTTTCGTCCTAGTATAAATAATTTGTTTCCTTCCCATTCAAAGGAAGTAGTTTTCGTTATGCAGTATCCAAAAGAATTGAAATTTAAAATTTCAAGTAGTTAATTTCTGAAAATGTTTAAAAGACCTAATACCATAGAGAGAAAATGGTCCAGATGCTGTCTATTAAATTATGCGGTTTCTGTGACACCAACACTCAATAATGTCCAATTTAAAATTTGGACTGTAACTGAGAAGTCACAGAGGGGGATCAGCACCTCCCCTTTCCAACAGTGCACTCTTTGTCATACTAACATTTAACCAACTTGAAATTTAAAATTTCATAAAGTTAAGACTGTAAGTGATAAAGCACAATTGGGGGAAGAGGAACAGAACCTGTCTCCTTCCAATTGCACAGTCTTTGGCAGACTACCACACACTCAACTCCTAATTAAAAATTTTGTGAAGTTTAGAGTTTTCAAGATAAGGCTTCGTGGGGGGGGGGGAGATGCTCCCTATTTTAATGATTCAGTCTTTGTCATATTAACACCCATTTAACTCCAAACTTAAAATTTTGTAAAGTTCAGAAAATGGTTTTTTTTAGATAAAGCACCGTAGATGGTAAGATGTGTTAAGATCCTCCCCCTTAAACTCATTCAACTCCAAATTCAAATTTTTGTGAAGTTCGGGCCATGATTTTTTATGATAAGGCATGGGGGGGGGGGGGTTAGAGCCTCCCTCCCTTTAACGATGCAGTTTGTATCATATTAACACCCATTCAACTCCAAATTTAAAATTTCAAAATTCCATGTAAGTGAAATGGGTGTTGTATCATACGGTACGGTAACACCTATTTAACTCCAAATTAAAAATTTCATTTAAGTGGGGAGGAGGTCCTCCCCCTCTCTCTACGATCCAGTCCGTATCATACTAACACCTATTCAACTCCAAATTAAAAAAAAATTAAAGTTTAATCCATGATTTTTCATGATAAGGCATGGGGGAGAGGGGTAAGACCCTCCCCTCTTTTAGTGATGCAGTTCATATAATACTAACTCCCATTCAACTCCAAATTTAAAATTTTATAGTTCAGTTTGAGATAAAGCACCGTGAGGGGGGGGGGGAGTGGAGTTAAGACCCTCCCTCCTTTTAATGATGCAGTCTTTGTCATACTAGCACTCATTCAATTCCAAACTTCAAATTTTGTAGTTTCAGACCATGATTTTTTGAGATAAAGCACGTGGGGGGTAAGAGGAGTTAAGACCCTGCAGTCTTTGTCATATTAGCATCCATTTAACTCCAAATTTAAAATTTTTTAGTTCAGACCATGATTTTTTGAGATAAAGCCTCATGGGGGGTAAGAGGGATAAGACCGTCCCCCTCTTTTAGTGATGCAGATTGATGCTTCACATTAACTAAGATGTCGTACATCGGTAGCACATTGTCGCAGGCGAAAAATGTCCGTAAATTGCAGACAAAGACTGTCTGAAAGTTGTGGGCAATTTTTTTTATTAGAGCAGACAAAGACTGTCCGAAAGTTGTGGACAAATTTTTTTATTAGTGCAGACAAAAACTGTCTGCAAGCCGTTTTTCTGTGTCCGCGACGTTACCACTGGGACATGTCTATGGATATTATATGGGAAATGCCGATTGATAATCAGCCAGTATAGCTAAATGGTTTTAGAGCATCTGCATAAAAAGATATTTATAGTTCACATAATTGCTTATCAAAATATCTTTTACTTGTTAAAAACCTCAGTTTTCTGCTAGAAAGGCCTCCATAAATGACACTCTACTGAGGGATACAACTCTCATTTGTTAATCAGTCTTTTTCCAAAGCACCAATATATCCGCTTTTTCATCTACTGTCTAGAGCTCCTTATGCATGAACAACACCTGACCTTCCCAGAAGCCAAACTCGTATTATTCTATAGGGAAATGTGTTTCAACAATTATCCATTGTTTAATGTGTATTTTACTTTCAATAGAAGAAAGTATTGGATTCCTTAAAATTTTCGACCTTGGGTTTTTGATGGATTTACACGTTTTGAGAGCTGTAGAACACGATTTGACCATTTTTAGAAAATGTCTGTCTGTCTGTGTGTGTGAGAGAGACAAAATTTTGTGGCAACTGTATCTCAGGCACTACTGCACAGAATTTCATACAAGTTGGTATGTAGTTGCACCTTGACATAAATTAGTGCCTATCAACCTTTTGGTAAAAATTGTCTTACAAGTTGCGTTGCCATCCCGCTTTTTCTAAATTTTTAACATGGTGATATAGGACAAAATTTTGCATAAATGTGCATAAAGAGAATTAATTTTTAATAATCATTATTAAATTTAAAATAATTATTTGTAATAGAGATAGTCAACTGGGGGAAAAAAATGTGTATGTAGGAGCCTCGCCTCCCCCCTGGGGGGAAGTCCCCCCTCAAGGGGAGTAAATTTTCATAATGGGTATCTTTTAAAAGAGCTTGCCAGTACCTTTAAAATGAATGGTTGAACCATCCATTATAACTTAATCAAAATAACTTAATCAATTATAACTTGATCAAAAGATTATAGAAAATCTTAATTTTCATTTACTTTTATACATTTTAATTTATAGCTTGTATTCAAAATAGACTAAACATACATACAGTATATATGTGTATTTCTGATAGATTGGAGTGGAAGCGGAAAACCTGTGGGAAAAATAACAGACCCGTTAAACGAACCTGGGCCTTCTGCTTAACGTGCAGATGCTCTAACTATTGAGCTATCCTGGCTGATAACCAGCTCAGCATTTTTCACATAATATACGTTGGCAAGGTCACCGAGTCAGCAAACACGCAGCTATTTCAAGTGACAAATTGATCATGGCACAACTCCAATAGGCCACAACATTTTAATTTAGTTATTTTATACATCAACCTTGAAAATTAATTTCTAATAGATTGGAGTAAAAGGCAGATTATTTATACTATCTGAGTGAAAAATACCAGAGCCGGAAACTGAACCCAGGCCTTCTGCTTGTTTGGTGATATACATTAGTTTATTTAAGCAGAAGGCTAGGTTCTATTACCGGCTCTGGTATTTTTCACATAATTCGTATTAAAAATCAGCCTTTCATTCTGATCTACTAGAAATTAATTTTCAAGGTTGATGTATAAAATCTATATATATAAAAATGAATGTTTGTCTGTATGTTATTTATAAAATCGTAAACGGCTTGACCGATTTCGATCATTCTTTTTTTGTTTTTTTCCTTATAGGTCAGGGATGGTTTAGGGAAAAAAAAAAAAAAAAATGAAAAAATCTTTAAAATTAATTAAAATATGATAATAATAAACTTATTGACTTAAAAGCCATTTAAATTTTTAATTGTTGCCAAAAAAAGTTCACGAGATATATTTATTTATTATTTTCAGCATAAAATGAAATATGCTTTCATGCGAAAAGTAAGAAATTACTACATGTTAAATTGGTCGATGAGAAAATGACACATTATAATTTTAAAATAAAATAGTAATCCGCGATTGTAATGAAATGCTCGCCCTCTGGTGGGCTAAGGTGAAATTACAATAAACATGGTTTAATTCGAATTCCATACAGCCGCCATTGCTTGCCGATATTTAGTTTCACATATATTTATTGAATAAAAATGAATAAATACGGTAAAAAAGATAACACATACTGTTGTGTGCTACAATCTAACTCCAAAGGATCAAGAAATCCAGAATTGAGCTTCCATTTATTTCCAAATGACAAATTTAAAATTTCAGTTGCTTCGGCTAATGGAAGTAAAGAATTAATCAGATGATTTGAAATTAATATTTGTTCAACTTCAGTTAAAAATCTACTTCCGATCGAACTTTGAATAAACTGAAGTATTTTTTCCAAAAGCAATCAATTTTCCATAATGTAATGGCGGAGAAATTATAGTACGAATATTAAGTAGAATAACAAAAAGAACACTAATGGAACACACGTGGCTATAATGTTTACTAACAACTGCAGTGTTGAGAAAGCGCCATCTATCGATTATTACAATCGCGGATATTACAAATTTTTTTTGCAGTTTTTTTTATTACCTCAACTTCATATATTTTTTTTTTTTTTTTAGTATGGCGGATGAAACACGCTTGGCATAAAAGTTAATTCAGCATTATGGTAAAGGTATTTTCTTATTGATAATTCTTGACAATTTTTTATAATTTTGATGCTGAAGTAGATCGGACATTTTTCGCCAAGGAAAAGATAGAAAAAAATACGCAAGCGAAGTGATGACGCCACTGGCCGTTCGTGGATGCAAGAAAAATATTTCCTATGTTAAACGCCCATTGGATTTTTTGTAAAAAATTATTAAAAACCGAGGAAAAATATTTCCCGATTTTAATCCGCATATTTAGGTATAGATATGTATTAGTTATCATGTCCATGCATTAGGTTCAGTTATTTTTTTTGTAAAATTGACAAAATTTGAATTTTTAATTTCAAAACTCTAGAAAAAAAAAATGGCAAACTTCCATATTCGATTGTAAACACAAACATTTAATTTCAAAGGATGATATTAACACAATAAATATCCAACTAATATACTGATTAAATGGGAAATGATAAATATTCTATCATAATTTGAAGTCAAATTTGTTTTCAAATGTCTAAATAAAGTATCTGATATAAGATACTAATATGTTGTAGCGGAATAGATTTGATATCGGTCATCCTTGGTAGAAAAATAAAATATCGCCAAATTATTTGGCGAACATAATTTAATTCCTTTCAAAAATCATGGTTATTTTAACAACTTATTTTAAGACAGTAATGAATAATATGAAACAATATTTCGTACAATGCATATTACGAAAATATACATCTGGCATGTATATTTTCGTATTATGTTTTTGATCACCAAATACAATAAGCGCCAAGAACGACAGAGTTTTGAAATTTAAAATTAAAATTTTGTCAATATGACAGCAAAATAACTCAATCTAACACATGCACATGATAACTAATACATATGTGTACCCAAATATGGGGATTAAAATCGGGAAATAATTTTCTTCGAATTTTAATCATTTTTTACAAAAAATCCAATGGGCGATTGACATAGGAAATCATTTTCTTGCATCCACGGACGGTCAATGACGTCACACTTCGCTTGCATATAGGAACAATAATCGCATAAATTATATTTTGGTCTAAAACGGCAACAAATATTTAAAAGTCCCCAAGGGCATTAAGGCTGTACCATGATCAAGTTTACATACTAATTTATTTATTTTTCTATATACCAACTACTATTAACTAAGCATGAAGTATATATAACCACAAAATAATAATTGTCTCATGCGATAGAAGTTGCCGATCATAGCATATTGTAATATTATATGTCGCTTGAAATTGCTGTCATTCTATGGTTGATTGATTAAATCAAATAAATATAGGAAATAACTTGAGAGCAAATATTATGTACATCACATATAATGTTGTTCATATGTAACTGGGATTCAGATATAAAAGAGCTACTTCAAATTTTTCGATACTGTCCGTATCGAAACTGTTATGTATGATAAGCAACCAAATAGAAGCCCACGGGTAAGCCATTGTCGCAGGCAATAGGGACAGGCACCGGAGATTGCAAGGACGAACAAGGCGCTGCCTAAGGCAGCGGAAGCCCAAAGCAAGCTTTTGACCGATTTCAGTTTTTTTTTTTTTCCATAAAGCATATAGAAAAGAGTTTGCCAGCGAAGCAGGCAAAGCCGTCCAAAATTGTTTAAGAACTAAAATATTATTCAACAATTCGCCGGGAAATGAAAAAAAAAAAATCATTTATTTGTAAAAAAAAAAAAAAATTGAAACTCATAAATATTATATGAATTTCACCACATAGTTAAAATTTTAATTAACCAGTCACCAAATTATTATTAGAACCAGATTAATATCGTGCAATAGTGAACTAAAATCATACAAAGAAAGGTTTCGAAATAAAATTCATAATTGACGACCCAGTTTTTATACTTCCACAACGCAGTACTGTTTTAGTACAGAATCCCTATGGACGAATTTTAAATTTTTATCGCCATGTTGGCGATAAATTTTTATTTATTTATTTTGGCATTTTATTTTGGCTTTCAATGAGTTACAAATTTTTTTGAGTGTACTTTATCAGACTCTGTTTTGCACAGCACCACAATGATAAGGTTTCATTTCATTACATGTTATGATCAAACCGTCAGTTCCCACACATACACATCAAAATTTCCACGTGAACGAATGGGATGAGCTCTGGTATTTTTCACATAATTCGTATTAAAAATCAGCCTTTCATTCTGATCTACTAGAAATTAATTTTCAAGGTTGATGTATAAAATTTCTAAATAAAAATGTATGTATCTATGAAATAGCTTCAAAACATTTTAAGGCATAGTTCATAAAATTTTGTTTCATTCAGAATCACTCTTATGCTATTGTGCATAAATAGCAAATAATGAGGAATTAAGAAGATATCAAAAGGTATTGATACAGCAAAATCTAACTTCAGTTTTTTTCATGATTACAATGCCAATGCATATTCTAGAAGCAAAAAGTGGCTCATTAAAGGACCACTTCACTCACCGTCGCCATATAAGCCGAAGCTAATATTATTCTGTGGTAAATTTTCTTTATTTATTACTAATTAGCTAATACATATTTTTAAATTCTGTTTTCACATTCAGAAAATTCCAAACTGCTAAATTGATGCTCTTTTTTTGAAAACATATTTTTTTCATTTTTACTATTCTATTTCGAAGCTGTAAAATACAAATTTTTAATATGTAAAATTTTTCATTTTGCAATTTCAAAATAAAAAATGAAAAAAATTCGTTTTTAAAAAATGAGTGTCAATTTAACAGTTGGGAATTTTCTGAATGTAAAAACAGAATTTAAAAATATATATTAGTTAATTAGTTATAAGTAAAGAAAATTTCCCATAGAATAACATTGCCTCGGGCTTCCGACGAGGGTAAGTGAAGAGGGCTGTTAAGGTTGCACATCAAATTCCCTGTTTCTTCCTTCCTATGTTATCCTATGGGATTTTGTTGCTTAGTTGTATATAACAATCTGTCATTGAAATATGAAGTGTTTTGAAAGTTATTCTTTGAACTTTTTTTTTTTTTTAGCTTAATGAGCTAAAAAAATTAAATCAATTGATAAAAAAAAATGCTCATTGATTATGTTCAAAGAGTAATATTTGTTAGTTATAGAATATTACTCAATTCAATAATTATTGAATATTAAACAGAATACGAAAAGCTTCATTTTTGAATGAGAGATCATCATCAAACTAAGCAACAAAAGTTCCATTGAATAATATGTAGAAGAATAGTTGAAACTGACTGACATACTGCCATTAATTCTGATGTTCTGAAATGTTAGAGAAAAAAAAAAATAATAATAAAAAAAATCCTTTCTCTGAATATATATTTAGATTTCCCAATATTGATATACTTTTTTTGGTGATATACAGTCGGCAGCAAAAGTTTCCGAGCATTAGCCAATAATTCTGATATTGAAAAAGTACACTTAATACTGTTTTGTTAAGTAAATCCTTGTCGGGTCATGTTCTTTGACTGACTAAGAACATAACTCGACATTGGTTTATTTAAGAAGGCAGTATGAATTGTACTTCTTTTGTACAGGGATTATTGCTAGTGCTCGGATAATTTTGCTGCCGACTTTTTATCACCAAAATATATATATAAATACTGGGAAACAATATTCACGAATCTAAGAAATTGATATTGAAAAGTATCAAAAAATGTTATTCAGAAATATTTGAAAAAAATATTTTAGAATATCATGAAGTAATATTCAAAGACCTCAAAAATAGATATAGCTATATATCTAAAAATATTATTCAGAAATATTAGAAAAAAATATTTCTAAATATCCAGAAGCAATATTGGAAAATCTCAAAAATTAATAAAGCCAAATATATAAATATTTTATTCAGAAATATTAGAAAAAGATATTGGGAAATATCTTGAAACAATATTCAAAAATCTATAAAATAGATATTGCTAAATATTTAAAAATATTATTCAGGAATAACAAAATATAATATCAAGCAATATCTGAAAATGTTATTTAATAATGTCAAAATACAATATTTACAGATGTCTGTAAATATTGGCCAACATTAATAAATGTCAAAAAATAATATTCCTGGATATCTTTTAGGGGGGGGGGGGTTCATTATACGATATTGGCCGATATTTTTGTGCTACCTGGGATAATGCTTAGTTCAGTAGTTTTTATACTGAATAATTAGTTCAAGATGTTGAATAAAAACTCCATTTTAACCTTAAAATTATAAAAAAGGTAAAACAAGTTAATGCAATATATATTAGTAATGTGCTGAATATTCGGTTTGGCCAAATCTAAAACTATTCAGCTAGTTGAACATATAAAAATTCAATTTTTAAAAATTTTAAATCATTTGAAAAAAAAAAAAAAATTATTTTTAATTATCATTAAGATTTTTCAGAGTAATTAAGAAATAGATAATACTTAAATGAAGACAACTGTTTTATCTAGTTTCAAGTAACATTAAAGAAAATTAAGTATTAGTTGCATTAATAATAATATCAGACAAAAAAAAATTTCTCTTTTTCAATAACAGTATAACGATGCATGTTTCTAAAGTTGAGTTAAGAAAGAGCGTACATAATTCACATGATGTTGCCATTTAGGAAACTTCAAGAGATGAAACAAAGATCACATTCAAATCTGGCAAGAAAAATGACACAAGTCATAAAATAGCAATTTTGAGTTTGTCATTGAAAAATGCATATGAAATACCCCAACATGCACAAAAAACATCACATCTCTATTTCACAATTTATTCATATGAGAGTAAGAAGCATTTTTGGAGTGGCATACAAGAGGTGGGGCGGAGGGGGTGTTCTGCCCCGGGCCTCAAGTCATAAGACAGCCTTCGGAAAAACTTAACCTTTAAGTATATATATTTGGTGAAGTTGCCGTGCCATTATTTTAACTAGAAAAATTCCCTGGAGTTCTTTAAACCGTAGATTTCTGTCTAAAACAGCCTTAATGTACAAAATGTGACCATTGAGCGACGACTCAAAAAAAAAAAAAATATATATATATATATGTAAAGCCTAATTAAAGCAGTACAAATGGTACCAGTGCCTTCTTGTTGTGTGTTTGGCTTTTGAATCAATCTTAAAATTTATTTCAGTGCCTTTTTATAGTAATAAATTTAAGTGAAGAAGTGTGAGGGGGCCCTCTAAATAGTAGGGGCTCCAGTCAGAGGTCCCCCAGTGAAAATTTTGCCCTGGGCCTCGAGAGTTGTAAGTCCGCTAATGCATTTGTGTCAGTTTTAATAAAGGTTAGACAATAGATTGTTACTTTTAAATTGATTTTTTTAAATGCTGCATTTCTGGATTATGTTATTATCATTTCATGTGGAGATGACAAGATATTGCTTTTTAAGAAATTTCATGCGTTTGTTAAGAAACCTTACAATTATTAATTTTTTTTTTTTTTTACTGTGAGTTCAGCATTACACCACTACTTATGTATAGTAATATTTCCTAATATTTTTCTACATTTATGTAAACCACTGTTTCTGAATAGTTTTTTTATAATTAAAAAAAATAAAATATTACTAAATGTAAATGGTATTGCTGAAAGAGTTTGCAAAGAATTAGGCTGATTGACACGATAAAAATAAGAACTTAATATAAGAATAAATCAGCCAGCCAAATAGTTCCTACTCCGGTTTGAAGGATATTCGGCCAAAACTGCTAAAAAAAACTTATTTAAATTGATATACATTTTTTTTTTTTATGCTTTTTGTATATTTAGACCAATTTTTTTTTTTTTTTCCTTTTTCCCTCACATTAAGTTAAAAAATATATTTAAAATGAAATTTAAGGCAGACAGATGATTAACCCCTTGGGTACATTTGACGTCTGAGACACGTCATTCACTTTTTTTTGTTTTTTATTTTTGTTTTACAATTCTAATTACTTGAGGACATCTTAATACTACATATGTCACCAATATTTTAGAAATAAATAAATTCTTACGTAAAATGTACTGCTTTTACATACTACTCCAAGCAACCAAAAATTATATCCGTTCCACATGTAAATATTTTCTCAAATAAATCCGTACCCAAGGGGTTAACCATTAATATTATAAAAAGGCACCTCACAACTGGTGTTTAAAAGTAATAAGTACAAAACTTTGAATAAACGCCATAAAATGCAAGAACTTGCAACAATTGCTTTAGGTCAAAACAAAACATGATCTTTTTTCAGGCGAACAAAGTAGATAGATTGCCACTTTATTTGTAACACTCCTGCCTATTTAGTTCACCTTACGAAAGCCCTTCAACCTAAAATTATTGTGTGCATTACCTCTGTTTGCAACATTCGTGCCTACTTTGTTCGCCTGACAAAGGGTTGTGTTTTCTCTCAACACTAAACAACTGTTGCGAGTTCTTGCATTTTATGGTGTTTATTCAAAGTTTTGTACTTTGTAATCACTAAAATGCAGAACCACACAAAAATATTCAAATAAATAATAGAATATAAGTGAAAATTGCTCAAAGTATGATTTTAGTTGTATTCTGCTTTTTCTTTTAACTATACTCTCATTTCATGGCATATAGTAAATATAAAAATATGCGATGTCATGGTTTTGCCTGTTTACTTTTTTGTATGTAAGATTAACATTTGTATATAATTACTTGTTGTGTATAAGATCCATAGCTGGATCTCATTTTTTCCAGAAACAATATAACTGATACTTTTCAGCTACAGATAATAACGTATTCAGGCTTTTGCAATTAAATGCAATAACTTTTATGCTTAGCAGCCATTTTGAATTTTTTTAACTAAGAAAAAGAATGACATCAGCAAAATTTGGGTTAAAAGATAAACCACAGGTATTTATTATATAATTTTATATACTAAATGTAATATTTAAGAGGACAAATATATAGCATTGTTTTAAGGAAACAAAAATGCTTTAATATTCTACAAATATATAAATAATAAATAAGATAGGACAAAATACTTACAATTAGGCTTAATAAAGAAGGTGGGGGAAAAAAAAAAAACTTGAAAACAGAAATTATCTTATTATTAAATTTAGATTTTAGGATATGTTAATTGTAAATTAACTAGTATGATAATTAATACACATAATAGTAACATTAAACTTGCAGTGCTTTTTAAAAATATCTAGCATAAAATGTGCTTCACCTTTAAAATACTTTTCATACAACTTAAAGTACTTATATTCTATAATTCAATGCATAATACTACATATTCTTTAGGATGTATTAAAATACAGACATGCCATAGTATAAATAATATTTCCCATGGAAAATTTCTTGCTTAAGTACTTAATTTATTTCCATGTACTGTTTAAAAACATAGACAAAATGACATGTGCAGATATTTACCCTGCTCATGTGTTCATTAAGTGAAAGCAATAAAGAAAATATCTTAGAAAGAATAATTAAATATTTTAAAGCTTACTTTTAAAATATTTTTCTAAATTTTACAATTTATCTGCAATATTAAATGTTTTTATACGGTCTCATTCCTTTGATAATAATACTAAGTGCATGCGATCTACATTTCGACTACAAATAATCTGAATTATTTTTATGACTACATAAAAATCTTTGTAAACATTTTTTTCACAGGTTTTATGGATTTTTGCAAAGTAAAATATTCATTGCCACAAATGTGCTTTGCTCTTTTAAAATTGAACTGAGAATTCCTACTGAAAATGTTAAAAACAATGAGTCAAAATAACATTTTATAATTTATTGAGTAGCCTACTGTAATGTGTAAATCTATACTTTTTTTTTTCTTTGCTCAACATCTTTAAATATTAAGTACTTTCATTTTCATCAACAAAAACAAGTTTAGAAAAAAATAGCATTTATAAGATAATAATAACAAGTTTAACACCTTTAGAGACAGACGTATTGAAGGACTAAATAAAGTTACATATTTAAACACAAATATTTTGCACTCAATTCAGTCATCAAAGATCAACAATCTAAAATCAAATCAGTATTTTGTATTTTATTTTACATGTGAACGTAATTGATAAGGACTTGAAACAACACATCTTAATAATAAAAATATGATTATTATTTAACAAATGCTAAACTAATTATATTTTCTAAATTGTTCTAAATTGATACTAAAATATTTCGAGACAAGTAAACAATTGTACTTCTAATGACAATAAATGAATTCAACAACTTTTTAAAAATTATTTCTTATTTGATTGAAATGATATTAATTAAAAGATTACATAAAAATACAAAATATTCTCTTTTGCATATTTTCCATCTCCAAGGAAAATATTTTCTGCTAAACTATCGTAAACAAGTGAGCAAATATCAAAGCTGAAGCTGATTGGTTCCGTGGTGTAAACATTCCATGACGTACGCAAACCACAGACGAGATGCGCAGAACAAATGTCAAGAAGATTTCTCGATCTTTGAGGCTCCAAGGTCTTGTCTCATTTTATCGCCAATTCGCTAACAGGTTGCTATAAGAACTGATAACCAATCAACAATGGTGTTATAAACTTTCAATGTAAGTTGAATTCTGATTCTGATTGGTTCGGCTCCATAGTACCACATTGCATCCACAGACGCTAGTGACGCCACTCCAGTCAAATATTTGAACTTCATAATACAGTCGCTTACATCCTGAAAGGACGCGAACGACAGTACTGCGAATTTTTTCCTAATGGATGGCCACCATATATACATTTAGAAGTTAAAATGTATAACAAAATATCTGCATAAATACGACGGTGTGATTTAATTAACTTGTTTATATATTTTTATGTATTCTTTTTATTTATTTATAGCTTTTGGTTTAGTGCAGTAATTTATTAAAGCATTAAAATACATAGTATATATGTATATGTATATATATATATTTGTGTGTGGGAATGTACATCTCTGCCAAATTAACATTTATATATATTAAAAGAACTATACAGAAGAATTTCATTGCAGTTATAAAGTATGGCCTTTTTCTTTAAGAAATTCCATTTATATTCAGTATTTCTGTACAAATATTTTATTTTACTTTGTTTTAATATAAAGCTTAAAAAAAAAAAAAAAAAGGTCAAGTACAATTGAAAAAGATTTAGCAGGCGAGCTAAAAAAGGAAAAGGGAAAAATTGGAATGTTTTAGCTACAAACTTTAAAAGGAGTTTTTTGAAGAGTATAAAATATATTGAGTTTTAATTAGAAATTTTAAATAATATAACTTGAGGTTCATATTTTATATCAAGAAATTTATAGCAAAAGCAGTATAAACTGTTAGCGGTATTCATAAAAAGTCCATAGTAAAGTAAGATCACCAGTGATTGACACTTTTAGAGCAATCTCTGATGTTTTTAAGGTTCTAGTCATCAGCAAATATTTTTAGAAATCGTAAGTTAGTATATATGGTATGAAAGACATTCAGAACCACATATATGTTAAAATATATACATTTGATAACAATTATTTTTTTTATGAATTTTTATTTGACACCCGCTCAATGTTCCAGTCATTGACACTGCCAGTTTTTCATTTTATCAGTAATTGGCACCCTATGTTCCAGTGTTTGACACTGCTAGTTATTCATTTTACCAGTTATTATCACCCTATGCTCCAGTGTTTGATATAAAATGTTAAAATTTTTATATGTAAAATATATGATTTTATTTTTTTCTTACTTATTAATTATTTCGGGATAGATGTCAATTACTGGAGCATGACAATCACTGGAGCACCAACCCTATAAATTAATATTCTAAAACGTATTGTCGATAACGTAATTCTTAAGATTTTGCTTTGTAAAGAATTTAGGGCGGAGCTTCAGAAAAGAAGAAATAAAAGTGCAAAATAAAAGTATATTTTCCCTTTCCCTGTAGAAAGAAAAACGAACTGGAATATCTTAGTAGATGTAGATGATACACGTATTTCTAGAAGTAAACAATAAGTGTTTGTTCAGTAGAGCGCCCGAGATGGATCAATTCGACCGGGCGATGACGTCACTGATCCTGGACCGGTCTTGGATCGGGCCAGGAATCTACTGAACGCTTTGGAAAAATTTTGACGTGATAGGAGCAGCGCCATCTATCTAATTTGACCTGTATTAGCAATTAGCAAGTTATTGTATTTCTGTTTATTTTGTCTGGACTTTTAATACGTAATTCCATAAAATGCTAAACTATATTACGTTTTTTCTTAAAAAAAAAAAAAAAGAGAAAAAAAAAAAGAAAGAAAGAAAGATCTTTTATGTAATAACAGTTTTACTTCTTTCTTATTAATGTAGAATTCTGTACTCTGCTAACAAAAAATAAGAAGCTATTAATTGATTGTACTGACAAATTACTAATATACATTACTTTGGTTATGATTTTTCTAAATTCACGTATAAATTTTAATCATGAAAATGTTAAGAATGTTACGTTACATTTATTTTTAAAGGAGCAGAGTAGATTTATCTTAAATGAGCACTTAAAACACCTTTCTTTCTCTTCGAATTTTATTATGAACAGAAATGTACAACAAAAACGTTTTTGAGAAAAAAAAAAAATTATATAAAATATGAAATATGCTGTTCAGTAATGGATTTATATAAAAAATAATCTTACTTTCTTCTTCGATTTATGAATCAATATAAAGAGCTTTTTCTCTTATTACCGACTGAATATTAAAATAAACTAGCAATGTAAACAACACTGCATAATTTTATAGCTACTTTTTTTACAGTCTGTTTGGTTTATTAAATTTAATAATTGACATCTTAAACTTATTTTTACCTAAATTAAAAATATGTGGAAGGATTTTAATTTATTTACTTATAGTTAACTTATTGTTTTAAAGGTAAAAAATACAATCGTTTACAAACTTTTCTATTTGTAAACAAAAAACAATCGCATGAATGAAAAGCTTTGTCTGAAAAAAAAAAAGAAATATAATTCTTCCCAGCTTATTTTTATATATTAAATTAACAAAATATGATAGCGTCCGAATTAAAAAAAATATATATATATATTTTTTGTTTCAATTAAAATTGTGTAAATTTTTGTTTTAATTTTATGTTTGAATGTTACGTTCATCAATAAAAAAAATTACGTATCGAAAATCGTTATTACGTAAAAAATCTTTTTTACACAATAAATAAATAAACATAATATAGTTTAGCATTTTATGGAATTACTTACCTTATTTTCTACAGCACAAACAATGCATATAAATAGGTACATCTGTATTAATCCTCAGCTAATCAAACAAATAAACAATCATTGTCAAAAACAGGTGTTCATTGTTCAGGTTTTCACTGCGTAATGTCAATCAGAGCCTGATTTTCAACCTATTGCGCATTTGATCCATCACGTGACCCAATGGATCAAGAAATTTTTCTGGGCTTTCTGATCCACGACCGGTCGAGATCGGTCCATTCCACTGAACGATGTGACTCTGGATCGCTCTCGATCGGTCGACACCACTGAACGCTTTGGCTCGGAATCTTTCGACCGGTCGTGGATCGGGCGCTCTACTGAACACGCCCTAAGTTTTATATTTATGAATTTTGAGCATTCTACGTTTAGAAAGACCGAGAAACTTCATGATAAACAAGGTACATGCCTGGTAATATTTATAATTTATTCCAAAGTACTGTTAGCCCCGCCCTTTTTTCACTTCAGTATGATTTCAGAGAAATTTTCTTTAATATGTAATTACGAGGAAATTAAAAAAAAAATGCTTTTAAAATATACTGGTGTAAAAATGGGCGGGGGTAACAGTACTCTGGAATAATTATAAATGTTACCTGTTATAAAAGTGGCCTTAATTAACACTTTCGCGACTGCATTCTTTTGTCTTTTTGACAGTAAGGTCCGCCTTTAGGCGTTATTCTTCCGAGTTACAATATTTCAGAACAAAATTTTCTTTATTCAGATTCATATTACAAATGGATATACATTATAATTATACCCTTTCTAATAGAAGTATATTGGTTGTCTATAGTATATTGGTTGTACAAATATACATATTGTGTATATTTTTGAGAAATAAATGACATACAAATTGCAAAAGAAACGCCCACTGGTGGAGTTACAGATTTTTCAAATGACGTGAACCTACGTCAGCGGTCGCGAAAGTGTTAAACTGACAATGCTTACAGTGTTCTAATTGTAAGATCTAATCATAATAATGGCACCAAAATTTGTATTTATATCCATAGTATATTCATTTTACAAATACGAATGTTGAGTATATTTATGAGAAACAAATGACATACAAATTGCAAAAGAAACGCCCACTAGTGGAGTTACAGATTTTCAAATGACGTGAATCTACGTCAGTGGACGCGAAAGTGTTAAACTGACAATTCTTACAGTGTTCTAATTGTAAGATCTAATTATAATAATGATACCAAAATTAGTAGAAATATTAAACAGGACGGGGATGAAGGATTCCGAAAAAAAGTTCTAAAATCTTCCGATAAAGGAATATGTGGTTCTGCTTTTCCATACTTGCCAACATCCTAATTAATATTCCGTAGTTTCATTAGCCACACCTTCTTTTCTACACCAGTATTATTTTAGAGTACTTTTCGTCTTATTTGACCGTAATTGCATTTGGAGAATATTACTCTACAAATTTACTGGTGTGAGAAAAAGGGCGAGACTAGCAACACTACGGAATATTAATGAGGATGTTGGCAAGTATGGTTTTTCTAAATAAAACTTTTGTTGCAATTTATAATTTAAAGTAATGATTCCGCATTTTTTTAAGCCTGCTTCTGTTCCATTTATTAATTTCAAATTGGAGACACCGCCTTGATTTGTAAATTACAAAAACTTTACTCAGAAAAGCAACGTCACATATTCCCCTAATGTAAATTTTGGAATTTATTTTATTTATAATTTTCTTTTTTGGAGTTCTTCGTTCCCGCCTTGTTTAAACTTTCTACAAAGTTTGGGGATATTCTTGCAATAAGATCTCGCTACAGAACACTGTAATCTCTGCCAGTTTAATTATGGACCACGCTGTACTTAAATTGTTTGAAAAATGCGCATAATATTTCTCTCTAACTTTCTTAATCTTCTTAAAATTTTCTAATTTCTCTCTAATTTTCTTAATCTTTTCTTCTTCTTTTTCTTAACACTTTCGCGACCGCATGCTTTTGTCTTTTTGACTGTTACAATATTTCAGAACAATATTTTCCGTATTAACATTCATATTACAAATGGATATACATAATAATTATATTCTTTTTAATCAAAGTGTAGGCATCCATAGTGTACCTGATTGTAAAAATATGAATGTTGAGTACATTCTTAAGAAATAAATAACACACAATGTGCGAAAGAAGCACTCACTGGCGGAGTTACAGATTTTCAAATGACGTGAATCTACGTCAGTTCAGAGGACGCGAAAGTGTTAATATTGCTTTCTAACTTTCTAAATCTTTTTCATTTTCTAAAACACACTCTACAGTGATGTCATGTATTAGACTTTGTTCCTTCCTTGTTCCGATCGTGCCTGACCGCACGAGGTCGCTGTCTCTGTGTTGTGAACTCTTTACGTATAGACTCTATATGTATCGATGTTGTTGTTCTTCTGACGTACTAGCGTACCGTAACTGTAATAAGCAAGCATTTCTGTATATATAGCTTATTGTGTAATATTATCGTGTATAAATATGTGCATTAAATTAGTATTAGTTATTAATGGACCCCAACACAGACGATACTACATTGGCGATGAGGTAATTTGGACGAATTACAAATTTTCTTCTTCTACGTAGCTCTTTGAGTTATATTTTCGATTTCTTTGTTCAAAATGTCGCTCGGTAAAGTTGAGGAATTCATTATTGGTAAAACAGTGTGGATGGAATACAAAGAGCGTCTTGATTTCTATTTTACAGCTAATGGCATTACAGATAATGTTAAGCAGCGAGCAATATTTCTGAGTGTTGCGGGTCCTACACTGTATTCCTTAATAAGATCATTGTGTACGCCGACTTCTCCAAGTGAAACTGGCTTTTCAGCTCTGTTGAAAATTCTAGACGACTACTTTTCGCCAAAACCGTCGGAAATACTGTCTATTTTCAAATTTAATAAACGAGATCAAAGTCCGAATGAATCTATTTCAGAATTTGTTGCGGAATTTAGGAAACTATCGAAAAACTGCAATTTCGGTACGCAGTTAGATTCTATGCTACGAGATCGTTTAGTGAGTGGGATTCAAGATGAAGACATACAAAGGAAGTCAGCTTAAACGTGAGAAATGTCTGTTCGCTGCGCCAGAAATTGAATTGTTAGGTTTCCGAGTAAATAAAAAGGGCATTCAGCCTAGTTTCGATAAAATTAGATCCACTCATGAAGCCCCTAGCCCAAAAGATAAAACTGAACTTCAAGCTTTCCTTGGAATGTCAAATTTCTATGGTTGTTTTCTAAAAAATCGTTCAGGTGTTTTGGAGTCTTTGCATTACTTGCTTCGAAATGACAGAGTTTGGCGCTGGACGGCCATTCATGATAGAGCGTATAGGGCCGTTAAGGAATTGCTTAAGAAAGACGTAATTTTGGCACACTTCGATGAAAAACTTCTCGTAGTTTTAACATGTGATGCCTCCTCCTATTGAGTTGGAGCTGTCTTGAGTCGCGTGTTACCTAATGGCACTGAATCGCCGATAGCATATTATTCCAGAACGTTAACGAAGCCCGAGAGGAATGACTGACAGACTGACCGTGAAGCTCTAGCTATCATTTCAGCGGTAAAAAAATTTAATCAATATCTCCAGGCGTGAGAATTCAAAATCATAACAGACCGTAAACCTCTTCTGGGACTGTTTAACCCATTAGTAATCGCTATAGACAGCGCCACCTATTACAGATTGCGCACTTTTTATTTAACTCACACCAATAATTTAAAAAACTTATGTGATCAACGTTTCTTTGATTTTATTGGCGATATATATATCAATTGCCATTTCTAAAAATTTTTGGTGGATGTTGAATAAAAAAAATCTGGCAAAACTGAAGGATGGGCGGCAAATCGACCAACTAGCGACTACTAACGGGTTAATCCAGAGAAACCTTTACACCAAATGATGTCACCCCGTGTTATCAGGTGGAGTTTATTGTTATCCTCTTACGATTATCAGTTAGAGTATAGGAAGTGAAAAGACATTAGCAACGCTGATGCTCTGAGTCGCTTACCTTTGCATTCTCCGGAAGCCAACTTGCTTGCACCAGCAGACATTCTGTCGTTGGAAAATGCTTCGCTTACCCAACTGAGTGCTAGTTGGACATCGGAAGTGACAAGAAAAGATTCTGTACTATCTAAAATTTCGCTAATTGTTTTAAACGGATGGCCTTCAAAAATGACTGGTAAAAATTTTAAACATTATTTTAGACGTTGGGATGCTTTGAGTGTTCATAAAAATTGTGTCGTGTGGGGTAGCAGGGTAATTTCACCTTCAGCCTTCCAAAAGGAGGTACTTTTCCTTCTTCATAACGGACATCCCGGCAAAGTTAGAATGAAAGGTCTTGCACGCAGCTATGTGTGCTGGCCTAATATGGACAGCGCCATCGAGATCGAGAATACAGTAAAAACCTGCAGTCTGTGCCAGGAGAATCAAAGAGCACCGAACAAGGCTTCCATACATCCTTGGGAATGGACAGAGAGGCCATGGTCACGCCTTTATATAGATTTCGCTAGTCCATTTCAAGGGAAAACATTCTTCATTGTGGTGGATTCTCATTCCAAGTGGCTGGAGGTTGTACTAGCTTCCTCCATGTCGTCTACAGCTGCCATTGACAACCTGAGATCTATTTTTGCTACTCATGGACTTCCGGACTCAATAGCTTCTGATAATGGTACTACATTTAAATCTGCTGAATTCTGAAAATGTTTAGCAAAAAACCATATTCGCCAAACTTTCGTGGCTCCCTATCATCCTATATCCAAAGACCAGACCGAAAGAATAGTGGCTACGACCAAGCAGGCTTTGATGCACATAATTCAAGGCAATTGGAAAACCCGGTTAGCTAGATTCCTATTTTGACAGCATAACTGTTAAGATGAATCTTAACACTTGTTTTTTTAGCTAGTTCTTTCTCTTTTAAAATCATGATATTTCAAAAATTATGCAAATCTTTTACTTTAAACTTTAATTCAGTTTTTTTTTATTAGTTTCAGTTAATTTTGCCTTTTTATTCAGCTTTCTTTTTATTGCATCTTTTACTCCATTCAAAATTTTTCTATAAATTTCCTGCCTGCCTAGCAATAATTGTAGATTGCAAAGCTCCTGGCCAAGGGGACGTGACCTTAAGCTGATAATCTTTGCCCTTCAACTGCTCTGAAGGTCGCTGTTGCACGCGTAGTGTCGGCCTGGCTAATCAGCATAACAGCTATTTTGCCAACTGTCACGTTCAGTGACAAGATCGGCAAATGTGTTGTTATCGCTGATTGGTCAGTCTTTTTTCAACTGTCAGGTTTGTGCAAGCGTATTGGCAACGTTGTAAGTCAAGCGTGGGTGAACGGCGGGATTTTGATAAAAGTTTGCGGTAGGACGCCAAGACGCTAGCACGATGTAGTGCTCCGGAAGTGAAAAATGGGGCTTTTGCCTCGCGTGAGTACGAAAAATTTGTAATATTAAGTGGCTGAAGGACTAAGAGTCTAGCAGATTGCAACAAATTTCTGTTCGACGCCGATTATAATTATTTATTACTGGAAGTGTTGATATTGTAGGCTTTGCGGCATGGGAAAAAGTTAAATAATCCTGTTTGACGAAGGTCGCCTCCAGTGAAGGACCTTTGGAGACCCGTAAAATGGCTGTGAAGGAAAAATTGCCTCTCCTCGCATATAACGTCGGGTTAAAAAATATGGACTGAGCCTCCCAGAAAAGTTGTTTCTTTGGAAGTTTTATGCTCGAGCCCCAATGATTACCATGTGTTGGGTGTGGTGGAGTTTCCGAAAGAGAGACGTCTAACCAAGCAGGTTGTTGTGTCTTTTTTTCTTGTCCTTGAGTTCCTGGTTTGACCGACATCGAATGATCTAGTGTAAATTCCAGCCTCCTCCAGAAGCCTGAGCATCCATTGGACCTTCCTTAATGTCGGTAAAACTTTTCTTTCAATTCTTCTTATTTCTGACCTTAATTTGCTATAAAGAAAAAGACCTATAACTTACAGAAAGCAGCTTAATCATTTTGTATAATGTCATTTTATTTTAGTGTTAACATAGTTTTGAGTAGTTCAAGTTATTGTATATTCGGTACTAACCTCTTCAAAGTCACTTAAGGACTTTTATTCACTAGTTTAATAAAATGAACATTTAACTTTGCTCAATATGAATAGAGACTGCTGCATGTAGTAAATTAAAATCTGAATTGGAAATTTAGTTCTTCATATATTAGAAACTTATAGGCAAGACTCTAAAATTGGGATAACTGTATGTTGTTAAATTGTGAAAAATTTACATGTTCTTTTGTTTTCTTTAAGTCTTTTATTTTACTAATCTTTTGTAAGGAGATCTCCCATATTAAAACCTTTGAGAAATAATAATTAAAATTTAGTGATAAAAATGTCTTGTGTTTGTGTTTATTAGTAGAAATATTATAAATTTTGTTTTGTTATTATGTCATGGGTAATTTAATAGAATGCAAACTTGCTTTTTTTTTTTTTATTGAGCCATTGAGTCTCCTGTTGTAAAAGTGTGGAAGTTAAGAAAGGTATTAAAATCTTATGAGATAAGCCAAAGGTTGGAGGTGTTGATAAACACGATTTGAAGGAAAATTTAACTTGTGAAAGATGAAATTGTATAAAATATGAATTGTGATTTCCCATTGATTTTTACAGCAGGAAACATTGTTTTTGCTTATTTAATTTCTTTTGTTTGTTTATTGTGGGGAGTGGAAATGGCTCACCTGTTATTTTTTTTTATTTACTTATTATTTTATAATTATTATTATAGGTTAACTGTCGCGATGACTACAAAACAGGCACAGCTAGAGAGACAGGTGTTTATTACATGACAACAAGGAATACACTGTTTACATTAAGTCGCGAGCGGTTAACAGGCAGGACTAGCACATGCGCAGATCACGATGCGCACAAGAGCAGATGCATGGAGGCAATAGTTGCTCGCTACATCTCCCCTGAAAATAGAAAACAAACATTTAATTATATTTCATCAGAAAGAGAGTTTATAAGTTCAATTTCTTAGGTGGGCGGATAATACGGCCTGATCTGGTTTTGACAGTTTTAGGATTACAGTCACTCTTAGGCAAAGTTGCTGGAACTGGCGGCACTGATGATGGGGACGGTGGTGACACTGATGATTGAGGTGGTGGCGATGAATGTACTTCACTAGTTGGCTCAGTGAACTTAAAGTTTGTCACACATTTATGGGGGACAGGAAGTTCAGCAACTGTAGGCTCTATTTGGATAGTATTACGTCTCCAACACTTATCTCCACTTTTGATGATAGCTGATCGAGGATTGACCATGCTTTCAATCTCTCCTCCTACCCAATTTTTATGATCTGTTTGCACTCTGACACGATCACCCGGACTGATAATATACGATGAATTTTTCGTGTGTCGATTTGCAAACTCTGTTTTCTTCATTCTTGCCGCCTTCAATAATTCAGAAGCATTCTTAACAACTTTAGGCATCAACGCTTGTTTAATAGCGGGAAGCAGTGATCTGGTTGTTCTGCTCAGTAGACGTTGGTTAATTGACATCAAATTGTTTTCTCTCGGAGTGTTTCTTATATTTAACAAAGCTAAAGCAACATCACTATTGTCTCTGAGACATCTTTCGAGAACAGTTTTTGATGCTTGAACTGCTCTTTCAGCTAAGCCATTGGACTGAGCATGATATGGGCTAGATGGTTCCCATGTAATATCCCATTCTTTCAAAAATGATCTGAATTCTCTTGAGGCATACTGAGTCCCATTATCAGACTCGAAAACTTCTGGAATTCCATGAACTGAAAACCATCTTTTAAGAATTTTTATGCAGTCCCAAGATGTCACACGCTTTAATTTCTGAAAATCATAAAATCCGGAGTAACTATCTGCAATTACGATGTACATTTTCTTGTTGAATTTGAATAAGTCTGAAGCCACTCTTTGCCACAGGTACTCAGGTATAGGTTTCATGAGGACAGGTTCTTTCTGTTTTCTAGGTTGGGTAGACTGACATATTCTGCATTTTTTGATCATTTCTTCGATATCTTTAGACATCATATACCAATAAAAGGATTCTCTGGCTCTTCTTAGTGAACTCTGGATACCCATGTGACCTCCATGGAGACTATTCAACACTTCGTTTTGTAGGGATTTAGGGACTACAATTCTGTTTCCTTTAAAAATTAGTCTATCATAAATTGACAGTTCATCACGAAAGTTCCAATATTTTTGTAAATTATCTGGTACATTAGATTTTTCATTGGGCCATCCATTCTGAATTATTTTTCTTAATTCAACTAACTCAAGATCCATTTGTTCTTGATCCTTAAAATTACCTAACATATTTTCAGACATTGGCAGTACCAGATGAACAACATAAATGTCATTTTCATTATCAGAGTCTGTTTCTAAACAATCACGACTCAACACATCAGCAACAGGAATGGACTTTCCTTCTTTATATACAATTTTAGGATTATATTGTAAAATGTCATAAAATATGCGTTGAAGTCTAGGGGGGGGCCCTGTGTTATTGATTTTTTACCTATAATTTCTAACGGTTTATGGTCCGTTTCAATTGTTACCTCTTTCCCGTAAATGTACTGGTGAAATTTGTTACACCCAAATAGCATCGCTAATGCCTCTTTTTCTATTTGCGGGTAATTTCGTTGAGTTTTTGTCAAAGATTTAGTTGCATAGGCAATTGGTTTATCATTTTGACTTAAAACTGCACCAAGTGCTGAAGAACTTGCATCAACGGTAAGAGTTACTGGGTCATTAACATTGTAATAGCCTAACACCGGAGCTGACGATACTAGCTTCTTAATAGTATTAAATGCATTTATTTGTTTTTCAGCCCATTCCCATTCAACATCCTTTTCTAGAAGTATTCTTAATGGTTCGGTAACTTTAGAAAAGTTCGGAAGAAATTTTCCTAAATAATTTGCTAGTCCAATAAATCTACGCAATTCTTTAACACAGGTAGGGGTTTTGATGCTTTCAATGGCTTTAACTTTATCAGGATCTGGGGAAACACCATTTTCATTAAGAATATGCCCAAGGAATTTTACCTCTTTAGCAAACAATACACATTTATCTTTATTTAAACGAAGGCCTGCCATAAGGATTTTTTTCATTACTCGATCAAGAATTTTATTTAACTGACATTTGTTTTCAGCGTAAATTAGAATATCATCCATAGAAAAATCTACATTTTCTAATTCTTGCAATAATTCGGACATTTTCTGTTGATATATTTCAGGTGCAGAAACCAAACCAAATGGGATTCGTTTATAAGCGTATCTTCCCCAGGGGGTATTTACAGTGAGATATTTGGACGTTCTACGTGTGACAGGAATCTGCCAAAATCCTCTTTTGCAATCTAATAAAGCAAAACATCTTGCTCCCTGTATTCTCCCTGCAATTTCCTCAATTGTTCGTAAAGGAAAATGACGTCTTTTAACATGTTTATTTAATTTAGACGGATCTATGCATACCCTTAATTTACCATTTTTTTTAACAATTACTAATGGACTTACACAGTAACTTGGCTCAGTAATTGGTTCGATAACATCTAATTCTACCATTCGGTCAATTTCTTCTTTCACAGCTTTTTCAATAGCATATGGTATTTTTCTGGGGGGTGATACGTCAAATTCTACATTTTCATTAACATCTATATCATATTCAAAGTCTTTAAGACAACCTAATCCTTCATAAATTTTTGTTTTCCAGTATGGTGGAACTATTTCATTTTCTGTAGCCAAAATTCTTTTTATTAGGCCTAATTGTACACAAGTTTCACCACCTATGACTGATTTCACATTACCTTCAGGGACAATAAATTTTAAATTTACAGTTTTGTTCTTAATTTTACCTACAACATTAATTTCCCCTATTACTTTCAATTCATGATTACTGAATGAAATCAATTTATTTACTTTTGTTTTGACAATAGGGATGTTTAATTCTTTAGCTAAATGATAACTCAAAACATTACATTGAGCTCCTGTATCTAATTTAACTTTTAAGGATTTATTGCAGATATTTACTGTTTCATACCAATCATTCTCTACAGAATTAACATCACAATTTAAGTGAATAGCATCTAAATACATTTTTGATTCATTGTCAGCTACAGAGTCATTACTAGCACTGTGCTTAAAATTTCTGTTCTCAAAATCATCAATAATATTAATATTTTTAGATTTACAAAAATTATAGAAATGACCTACCTTATGACATTTCCGACATCTTTTATTATATGAAGGACACGATTTAGCGCCATGTTTCTTACCACACCACTGACAATCAAAACTTTCGTTTTTAAATCCACCCCTGTTGCTAGATGAGCCGGACTGTTTAAACTTTTCCGCACTCTTTTTAAACTTTACTCGGTCTATACGATCTACTTCTGGTTTCGGGTGCTTGAATTCTTCAAGTTGTTTTGAAGCTTGTTCAGAAATTCTACAAATTTGAATAGCCTTCGCTAATGTTAAATCTTCTTCCGCCAACAGCTTTTCACGAACACTATCGTTTTTAATTCCATATACTAGTTTGTCTCGCAGAAGCCCATCCGATAAATCTCCAAAGTTACAACCTTGAATTTTCATTTTTATTTCTGTTAGGAATTCATCGAATGTTTCTGTTCCTTGCTTTAAACAAAAGAAATTCCATCTGGTAAATGATTCATTCTTCTTCGATGCAAAATGATCTTCGAATTTTTGAAGAATAATATCTATATCTTTACCTTCTTCATCAGGTTAATTTAAATGTGTTAAAGATATTTATAGCTTCAGTTCCAATAGTAGTCATCAACACAGCAGCTTGTACTTCAGCTGGTTTCGCTTTCAAATTCGTAGCGATAGAATACCAGTTGAACTGTTGCTTGAAGTCTTTCCATACTTCTGACATATCAAACGGCTGAATTTTTAATGGTTGGGGCGGTTTTAAACCACTCATTCCAGTATCAGTCTGTGATGTTCATTCTGTGTCAGGCATTTTACGTTATAAAGGTTAATTTTACTTCTGACACCATGTCGCGATGACTACAAAACAGGCACAGCTAGAGAGACAGGTGTTTATTACATGACAACAAGGAATACACTGTTTACATTAAGTCGCGAGCGGTTAACAGGCAGGACTAGCACATGCGCAGATCACGATGCGCACAAGAGCAGATGCATGGAGGCAATAGTTGCTCGCTACATTAACTAATCAAATGATCCTTTTATGTAAATATTTATATGTGAAATTCTACTTGTGGTAGTTTCTGTGGTAACCTGGAAATAGCAACTTCTGTTATTTAATTTAAAGTTCTGTTTTGGTTTTTAACAGAAACTGCCATAAGTCATCATGGCCTTATTTGAATTTTTATTATGGTAATTCTGCATAATGAGTAACAGAGAGCTAGCATCTAGCCAACGAGGTTTCGACCTCCCTTTTAACAACTTTTCATTGAACTGGGTTAGGAAAAATTGCGGGCAATGTACTAAAGGTTTTTGGTAAAATTGGAATTTCAAAATTTAAATTGTTTAAATTATCAACATGGACACTCACCAATTTATCGTCACAACATATCTTGCCATGTACTACTACCGGTAAATCACCTGCGGAACTCTTGATGAATAGGTGTTTGACATCAATCTTGCATATGTAACACCCTGATCTCAATAAAGAGATAAAATTCAAAAAAGAAAAGCTAGCTGAGGAAGACAAAAATAAACGTCTACGTCAATTTCAAGAGAACGATCCACTGCACATTCGTAACTACAGTTCAGGTCCTGCGTGGATTCCTGCTAAAGTTATAGAGCCAACAGGACCAGTCTCCTATAAGACCCAAAACTTGCGGTCGGAATAATACAAAAACGTCATGTTGGTCAGGTTCGCAGCCGCGTACAAGATGCGTAAACATCAACAAAACTTCCTGTGATTCCATCTTCGCCATCTCCGGAAGATGTTCCGGTTCAACATGATTCACCAACCGAGCCTTCTGTGTGTCAGCCTGCGGCGAGGAGCCAGATTTTCCTGTTCTAAGGTGTTTTGAACGCTCCCGAGCCTCGCCAAAACATTTGACTGACTATATCGTTTATTCTTAGGGAGAAGGAGTGTCATGCATTAGACTTTGTTCCTTCCTTGTTCCTATCGGGCATGACCGTACGAGGTCGCTGTCTCTGTGTTGTGAACTCTCTATGTAGACTCTATGTATCGATGTTGTTGTTCTTTTGACGTACAAGTGTAGGGTAACTGTATTAAGCAAACGTTCCTGTATATATAGCTTATTGGGCAACATTATCCTGTATAAATATGTGCATTAAATAAGTATTAGTTATTAATGGACCCCAACACATAAGATAACTACAAGTGGTAAAGAGCCATATTTATTTCCAAAAGTGGCATTTTACGTTTGCTGGGTAGTATTTACGAATTTGCCAATATTTATTTATTTATTTATTACTATTTTAGATGATTGGAGCAGTAAATTGATTTTCTATCATAATTTTTTTTTTTTAATATGATAATTAATTATAGTTTTTAGTATTTATGACAAGAAAAAAATTATATTAGTCCTACATTTTTAACAGTTCCCGACCATCCGGTGTTTTGAAATACCAATAATTTTTAATAGAAATATTCTCTTTATTTATTATCGAAAATTCTGCAATTGAATGTGAAGAGGAATCTTTCCAAAAATATTGACATTTGCATAGATGATAACATTCGATTTTATTTCTGAGTATGTTTAGCTCCGCCTCTATTTCACACTACTTTATTTATAGAAAATTTTTCTCCAATGTATAACTTCGATAAAATAAGAAAAATTAATTAACAAAAAAAAAAAAAAAAAAAAAAAAAAAAAGTGATATGGAATAAAGACGGGGCTAAAAATATTCCGGAATAAATTAAAATATTCGCATCTATGCATTTGGCAGCTTTAATTTTTGAAATACACGTACATAGAATACCTTGGTCCAGTTTTTATTTCCCAACTAAAATAGAGGGGTATTAAGTTTGAAGCCTTTTTGTGTGGCGGTCTCTCCATGGCTATGCAGCTCAGAAATAAATACATCAATTCCAATGATACATATATTTTTTAATTCTGATTTAACCCTTTGCGGCGCAAGATAATTCGGATTATTTAAATTACACTGCCACCAGAATTTACGAACAAAATTAAAATAAAAGAAATTTTAAATTTTCAGGACAAAAGAAAGCGTCTTTTCTGCTAATTTTTGCTAAAAAAATTTCGGGATGAGTTTTTGCACTTGAGAAATAAAATTAGGTGTTTCATCAGCGGGAACACTGCGACTGAAAGAGTTAATAGTAATGATTCTAAACTATTTTTGATAAAAATCTGTTTTACTGTTGGATATATGCATAATATATATCTATCTCTCTATATATATAATACGTGATTCTTTATTGCACCGGCGAACTCTGGAGTTAGGGGCTCTTGGGTTAAAAGCTTATATGGAACATTAATCAATATAACAACCCTGTCGAACCGTTGCCAAGTTTCTGCGAATAGAATGAGAAATCTTTTAAAAACACTTCATTTCAGACATTTCTAAGCATGCTACAGAGAGATCATGCACAAATTTAGAAAGCGCAGAAAAACTTCTACAAAACATGAATGGGGTTTCAATGTCTAGATTTACAGACGAGTTACAGGCAATGAAAAGGCGATAAAATTGTAAAATCAAATATTCGCTAAAATATTTAATCGGCATTTCTGCATGAACCTTTTTAGGTACAAAAGTTAAAAATTGCTTAAAAAACTATCGCATTCTAATAGTTCTGCAATAAATTTACAATGAACCCTGTTGGTTGAAATGTGTAGGTAAAATTTAGCTGTTTGTTTGTTATACATCATCTATTTTCAAGAAGTGAGACTCCGCCCATCACATTTTAAAACTCCTCTTACCAACTCTCTTTAGTAATTCGCTTTTGATCATACTTATATGCATTAACCCTTTGCCCGCCTTATTTAATTTTACTCCCATAGTTACTGTTGGCAGGGGTCGTACTCTCCGACTTTTTTTCAGGACACTTTCTCAGAAAAGAAATATTTGCCTTTTTTTCCACTACTAATTTTATGCAAAAATCTTCACAGTATTTTTAGAGTATTTTGTCGTGATCAAATAGGATAGAGATTATTGTATAAAAATAGTGATAACTACAAAGGCGGAAATTTCTTATCCCTGAGAGTATCCTGGAAAAAGGGAGGAGACCCCTGTGTTGCCAAATTTAGCGATATTTTTATGCAATATTTATCGCTGAATTTTAAGTGTAACAATTACCTAATCAATTCAAAGGGTTCCTTTGAATGGATCTTCGGATCTTCGTATGGAATGTTTGGGAGGCACCTGTGACAGCGTCACGCATCCTCCATTACCTAGATGTGGAAACTAACGGAGTGAGAGTCCCGAACAACAATTCACTGCAATGGAGAAAGGGGGGGGGACATAAAAAGCACACAAAAACACTAACAAATAATTTTAGAGCTTATGGAAGGAGGAAACACAATAATAAAAATGAGTAGGAAGGTTAAGTACAGCATTACACAACTAGGAGAAAGTTTAGGGATAGTAAGAATATTTTTTAATTTTTAGAGAGCAAATTTTTTAATTTTTTTTTTTTTTTTTTTTTTTTTGGTATTTTAAAAATAAAATTTTTATTTATTTATTTTTTTTTAAACACAAGGACAAAAAAAAAAAAAAAAAAATAATAATACAAGACAGCACAAGAACGAGGACAGGGTATAATCTCCGAAGAGAGGTGAATGCCCGAAGGCGATAGTAAAAGTGAAAAGAAAAAGATCTAACACAAAAAAGGTTAAAGGTGGGAGTTTAGACTGAGGCCCGCTTTGGGTCTGCGTCTATTCAGAGTATCATTATGGTCATATGTTGCGAGTGTGTTCAAAGCAGAATTATCTAATTGTTCAAGAGCCAAATGGAATTGTATATTTAAGTATTGAATGAAGTCATTAAGTTTTGGAGTTTCAATTTCTTTATAAATGTGAAAATTTCTAACGTACCAGGGCATATCAAGAATTTGCCGAATAGTTGAATTTAGAGCCCTAATGAGTAACTTGATATGCGATTTGGCAGCATATGACCATACCATACATGCATAAGGGAGAATGGGTCGTAAGTAGGAAGTGTACAAGAGCAATTTATTTTTAAAGTTTAATTTACTATTCCGAGCTAAGAGGGGAAGTAATTTACTTTTAGCTGCACGGAATTTTTTACGCGTGGTGAGAATGTGTTGTTGAAAAGTGAGAGATTGGTCTAGAATAACACCAAGGTATTTACAGTGATTTGACCATGGTAGGGGGGTGGCGCCGAGGCTAATTTGGAACTTATCACGTTTGTCAGTTGTCATAGCATTTCTTCCACGTGAAAAAAGAATAGCTTCAGTTTTGGTAGTATTAAATGCTATTCTCCATTTATAAAACCAGTGAACCAAAATTTTTAGGTGACGGGAAATTGCCGAAATAGCATAACGCCTGTTGACGCTTGAAGCGAAAATACAGGTATCGTCTGCAAAAATAGCCATTGAGGTATGAGGGTATCTAGGTATATCGTTAATATAAAGATTAAATAATTTAGGACTAATTTTGGAGCCTTGAGGAACGCCGAAATGGGCAAAGAAGTTCCGTGAAAGAGTGTCTTTCACCTTCACGTGGAAGTTTCTGTCAAGTAGGTAACTATGAATTAACTTAATAAGGGCGGGTGGAAAGTTATAATTAATAAGTTTAAAAATTAAGCCAGAGGTCCAAACTTTGTCAAATGCCTTTTCGATATCAAGAAAAACTGCCGCAGTATATTGCTTCCGAATTTTGCCGGTGGTAATGTGCTCAACTAATCTATAGACCTGGTGTGGGGCTGAAAGGCCATTGCAGAACCCAAATTGTTCTGGGATCATAATATTATTTTCTGATATATGTGAATCAACTTGTTGAGCAATAAAGGCTTCGAATAATTTACTAAGAACATTCAGAAGGGAAATTGGGCGATAACTCGAAGCCCTATCGGGGGGTTTGGCAGGTTTTAGTATCGGAGCAATGACTGCAGTTTTCCCTTGATTGCCCTTTGTACATATTCACTGTTACACTTTAAAATTATCGGTATTAATTAAAAAAAAAACTAATTTTGACAACACTGATTAGAACAGTGTTGCCAGATCTGGCGAATTTTTTCTTCGAAAATCACCAATAATTTTTTCTTCTAAACTTTGCCTAATCACGTCGAAGATTGATAATCTATTATGTATATAAAATATCACTTTTCAAAATTTTTGGTGATTAGTAATTAAAAAATCCGCCAGATTTGGCAACACTGGTTTAGAGTGCTTTAGAGTGCTTTAGTTTATTCATACTTGCCAACCATCCCATTATGAACCGTACAATGTTTAGTACCCGCCTTTTTTTTCACACCAATATTTTTTTAGAGTAATTTTAATCTTATTTAATCGGAACAACATTTGGAAAGAATTACTCTAAATATATAGTGGTGTGAGAAAAGGGGCGTTTTTTCAGGGGGCGTTAACAATTGTACAGTTATTAATGAGATGGTTGGCAAGTATGGTTTATTGCATTTTATGGTGTTTATTCAAAGTTTTGTATTTATTACTTTAAAACGCCAGTTCTATATGGTTCTTTCTTACTATTGGAAAATAATTATCCTTCAAAATGTTTAAAACATCCTTCAAAATGTGTTAATTTTACAAAGTACCATGTCTTATATGAGTGTTTCATGCATAATGAGAGGGAGTTTCAAAAATGATGGGCGGAGTCTCATATTTTTTAACCTAAAATGAATGGTGCATAATAAACAGATATTTTTTTTTATGCACTAATCATCTGATATTGTTCATTGTAAGCTTATTCAAAAGCTATTGCAATGGGCAAATTTTTAGTATACTTATCTATTGTATCTAGAACTGTTTTTGCGTAATATTACGATTAAATTAATAAATATGTATATATATATATATATATATATACAGAGCTGCAAACTTAATCCATAGGATTAATTGTACCGCCAGGATGGATTTTTTTTTACAATTAATCCAGAGCATTAATTGTAAAAAAAAAAAAAAAAAAAAAAAAATCCATTCTTAATGAAAAGAATTAGGAAAGCAAGACTTCAGAGGTCTAAAAAAAATTAAAAAATAATTAGTTAATTACTGGGCTGAAGTGGTTGTCTCTGATGAGTTAGGATTAACTTATTTCGAGCTCATACAAACAAGCAGGACTAATGACGAAAATGTGACCGTCTTAATGAAAATCGCACTCTTCTCCGCACATTATGGTACAGAGGTGAATAATTTATTCAAGGAGTCGGAAAAGTTTCCATGCTCAAGGGATCAATTAACTCTAAATAAAACACGGCCAATACAAAGTTGGTGCTTGGTAATTATTTTGGAGATATCTCAGACGTTTTTACAATCAGCATTTCAAGATGATAATGCACCTTGATACTCGGCGTCTGTGTTAAGTTTATTTAATTCAGATTGTTAAAATTACACATCCATTCCCATGAGCACATATAATTCTGTAAGTAATCACATTTCTTTTCACTTTAAGTTAAATTCCACAAAGAATACCGTAGAATTACTTTTTACCAGACCTGGAAATTGTCCTAATCTCAATCCGTTCGAAAATGTTTAGTCTTTAAAAGGGAATGGGGATAAGATATTTGTACATTCAAAATACAGCTTTGCAAGAACTAAAAAAATATTTATGATATTTGGGACAGTGAAATTTCTGATGTTCATGTTAAAAAACTGTATAATACTATGCTACTGTGCACTAAAGCAGTAATTCTATATAAAAGTGAAATTACCCAATGCAAAATGCTTATTTTTATTAAGTAACTGTTTACTTGTAACAAATAAATAGTTTTATTTCATATATTAAAATATAATGTGTTTATTTCATGTAAGAAACCATAGTAGAATACAAAGTATATATTTATTAGATTACGTTTGAAGTTAAAATTTTATGTAGATTTTTATTAAGTACTTCGTAGAGTGTAATAAAGCGAAGTACTAAATCAAAAATGTACATAGGTTGTGAGATTTGCGTAGATGCAAACTCCATTTTAAATAATCTATTAGATAACTAAATAGATAAAGTAGAATACGAGACAATTAAGTAAAACTAAATAATCTTTTATTCAACTGAATAAATGAGAGGGAACTCTGGCCATTAAAACTCAATCAATATAAACTTAGGTAACTTTGGAAAATAAGTATAAGAAATAATTTAGGTAAATACAAAGAAGCTCTCACCCAGAGTAGATAACAGAAGAGGAATGAAGGCTGCTCTCTTTACCGCCAAACGAATGTGACACAATCTCGCCGACTGGATTCCCACGGCCGACGGATTTACACTCAACTTTTCTATCTCTATAACTTCACTATAGACATGAAACCACCAAGCTCCACTAGCGAATGACTACACCCTTCGAATAATAATACAACTTCATCAATACGCCGCCAACTATAGTTTAATATAGCATCCGAACTAACTCATCTACACCACCCACTCTACGAAACTACCTTCCTATTTATACTTCATTCAATCGACTTCCCATCTCTTCACTTCAACAAAACTTTAAAGCAGCTTCGCATTCACCTACACTCCGCGACTTACTTCTCCATTGTAGCTCTATGTTGACGCAAAACTATTCGAACTAAAATTTCGCCGACTGCTGGCGTCGAAGCATTTTAACTCTCCCATATCTTGCGTCTCTGTATCCAGCACAATTTTCAAACAATGGTGACCTACACTGGCTCAACCTTAAAAGGAATCATTTTATGTCTTTCTTACTACGCAAACATATCAGTTTTATTCTTTTCAATTATTGCCGAAACGTCGGTGGAGGCTTCCTTGTTGATACTCAAAAAAGATTTTAGGTTCCGTCTGTGTGCTTGTTTGTTTGTTTGTCTGTCTGTCGCGCGACAGCGGCCGCAAAAATTCAAGCTATTGACTTGCAATTTGGCACATGTGTTCATAAGTCCCACGGAATCAGCTGTATAGTTTTGAGTGTGTATTCCATATGTAGTTCGTGCACAGAGACACGCTAAAGTTTTTCTTATCATTACGGCCTACGGGAAGAATTTGTGTATACCGCGACAGCGGTATTGACTTGCAATTTGGTACACATATTTATGAGCCCAACAGAACTTAATTGTATAGTTTTAGTTGCGTATTTCATTTGTGGATCGTGTGCAGGGACACGCCAAAATTTTCCTTATCATTACGACCTGTGGTAAGAATTTGTATGTACCGCGAAAGCGACCGCAAAAATCACGCTATTGACTTGGTACACATATTTATGGTCTACACGGAATTTTAGCTGTATAGTATCGAGTGTGTATTTCATTTGCACTTCGTGTACAGGAACACATTTTTTTTTTTTTTTTTTTTTTTTAATCATTACGGCCAGTGGACAGAATTTGTATGTATCGAAATAGCGGCCCGCAAAAATCCTGCGATTGACTTGTAAATCGGCACACACGATCAGGCTATTTATAGATATAGCTGTATAATTTTTTCTGTCTATATTTTTCATGGATTGTGTACAGGAACATGTCGAAATTCTTATCAATACTGCATAAGGAGTGAATTTCGATTAAACGCATTTTGACATCATTTTATTTTGCAATTAATAAAAAGAAATTAGCATACATTATTGAGGTGCTTAAATTTATGTTTTCTGCAGAAAATATGTGCTCTTAGACTTAATAATTAATATACAGTACTTTAAAAAAGTGTTCTGAGAATGCAACATAATCAGCCAAATTATGTCGAATTTCGATCAATTATTCATGAAAAACGTTGAATAAGCTGGATAGTTTTTACTGGTGTGTATACTATGTTCATGGTTCATTTACGGAGACATACAAAACATTTTCGTAACATTAGAGACTATGAACAAATTCATAGTAAAGCGCAATTTAATGTGTTATGATGCATTCTACATAATGGAATTAACGTATATTATAAAGATGCTTAAAACATGCTTACTCTAGAAAAAGGATATATATAGACTAAATAATTTATTTACGGGACTCTACAAAAGAATGCCGATGACGTACTGTAATCCTCCAAATGATGTCAAATTAGGTTGAAATATTAATGAGTTATGAATTAAATAGGTGTATTCTTTTCAGTGTATATAATTACTGTGGCTCCTTTTCTGGGATACATAATAGAATTTTGTACAATGACTATATACAGTCGGTATCTCTTAAAAGTGTATTTTAATATGGTTACACCCCGTTAAATAGAGTGAAATTTTATTAGAATTTTAAAAGAATGTTTTTAGTGGAGAAATGTGGGCATAGAATTAGTAATTCATTTACAGGGTTACACAAAATAATTTCCATATGTTATGTAATCATTTTGCAGGAAATTTGGTACAAGTATTTATGAGCTACAGGGAATTAATTCAAGACAATCAGTTATATTAGGAATACACACACACATATATATATATACAGATAGTTATAGAAAGATATATACAGTGGGGGGTTGAGGGGGCGGCAGCCCCTCTTAGAAACGTTTCTGTTTATAAAGCAAATCAATTGAATCAAGATACATATATTATATAGTAAGGGGTAAATAAAAATGATCTGTTAGATAGTGCGTGGTGCAAATAGGACGTTG
>CAWVNO010002607.1:0-17267 GCA_963930645.1 Salticus scenicus | reverse complement strand
ACGAGGGACCTGCCAAAGTTAAACCATTTGGCCAGGAGAGCCCTTTTATGAAGGCATGTGCTCGATTTCGTCGCCAAATTTTTTTGTCGAATTTTACGACCTCTCATTTTTAAAAGTCGATTCCACAGCAACTATTAGAGCTTTGCGATCGCAATCACTTCCAGAATCTGCAAAAGATATTCTAGTTTCATAACAGACCAGCAGGTACCTGCCAAAGTTAAACCATTTGGCCAGGTGAGCCCTTTTATGCAGACTTTTGCCAGATTTCGATACCCAAAATTTTTGCGATTTTCACAGATTTTTTTTCAAAAGCCGATTCCAAAGCAGCTAATAGAGCTTTGCGATCGCAATCACTTCCAGAATCTGCTCCACGAAGTCTACTTTCATGATAAAGCACGAGGGACCTGCCAAAGTTAAACCATTTGGCCAGGAGAGCCCTTTTATGAAGGCATGTGCTCGATTTCGTCGCCAAATTTTTTTGTCGAATTTTACGACCTCTCATTTTTAAAAGTCGATTCCACAGCAACTATTAGAGCTTTGCGATCGCAATCACTTCCAGAATCTGCAAAAGATATTCTAGTTTCATAACAGACCAGCAGGTACCTGCCAAAGTTAAACCATTTGGCCAGGTGAGCCCTTTTATGCAGACTTTTGCCAGATTTCGATACCCAAAATTTTTGCGATTTTCACAGATTTTTTTTCAAAAGCCGATTCCAAAGCAGCTAATAGAGCTTTGCGATCGCAATCACTTCCAGAATCTGCCCCACGAAGTCTACTTTCATGATAAAGCACGAGGGACCTGCCAAAGTTAAACCATTTGGCCAGGAGAGCCCTTTTATGAAGGCATGTGCTCGATTTCGTCGCCAAATTTTTTTGTCGAATTTTACGACCTCTCATTTTTAAAAGTCGATTCCACAGCAACTATTAGAGCTTTGCGATCGCAATCACTTCCAGAATCTGCAAAAGATATTCTAGTTTCATAACAGACCAGCAGGTACCTGCCAAAGTTAAACCATTTGGCCAGGTGAGCCCTTTTATGCAGACTTTTGCCAGATTTCGATACCCAAAATTTTTGCGATTTTCACAGATTTTTTTTCAAAAGCCGATTCCAAAGCAGCTAATAGAGCTTTGCGATCGCAATCACTTCCAGAATCTGCCCCACGAAGTCTACTTTCATGATAAAGCACGAGGGACCTGCCAAAGTTAAACCATTTGGCCAGGAGAGCCCTTTTATGAAGGCATGTGCTCGATTTCGTCGCCAAATTTTTTTGTCGAATTTTACGACCTCTCATTTTTAAAAGTCGATTCCACAGCAACTATTAGAGCTTTGCGATCGCAATCACTTCCAGAATCTGCAAAAGATATTCTAGTTTCATAACAGACCAGCAGGTACCTGCCAAAGTTAAACCATTTGGCCAGGTGAGCCCTTTTATGCAGACTTTTGCCAGATTTCGATACCCAAAATTTTTGCGATTTTCACAGATTTTTTTTCAAAAGCCGATTCCAAAGCAGCTAATAGAGCTTTGCGATCGCAATCACTTCCAGAATCTGCCCCACGAAGTCTACTTTCATGATAAAGCACGAGGGACCTGCCAAAGTTAAACCATTTGGCCAGGAGAGCCCTTTTATGAAGGCATGTGCTCGATTTCGTCGCCAAATTTTTTTGTCGAATTTTACGACCTCTCATTTTTAAAAGTCGATTCCACAGCAACTATTAGAGCTTTGCGATCGCAATCACTTCCAGAATCTGCAAAAGATATTCTAGTTTCATAACAGACCAGCAGGTACCTGCCAAAGTTAAACCATTTGGCCAGGTGAGCCCTTTTATGCAGACTTTTGCCAGATTTCGATACCCAAAATTTTTGCGATTTTCACAGATTTTTTTTCAAAAGCCGATTCCAAAGCAGCTAATAGAGCTTTGCGATCGCAATCACTTCCAGAATCTGCCCCACGAAGTCTACTTTCATGATAAAGCACGAGGGACCTGCCAAAGTTAAACCATTTGGCCAGGAGAGCCCTTTTATGAAGGCATGTGCTCGATTTCGTCGCCAAATTTTTTTGTCGAATTTTACGACCTCTCATTTTTAAAAGTCGATTCCACAGCAACTATTAGAGCTTTGCGATCGCAATCACTTCCAGAATCTGCAAAAGATATTCTAGTTTCATAACAGACCAGCAGGTACCTGCCAAAGTTAAACCATTTGGCCAGGTGAGCCCTTTTATGCAGACTTTTGCCAGATTTCGATACCCAAAATTTTTGCGATTTTCACAGATTTTTTTTCAAAAGCCGATTCCAAAGCAGCTAATAGAGCTTTGCGATCGCAATCACTTCCAGAATCTGCCCCACGAAGTCTACTTTCATGATAAAGCACGAGGGACCTGCCAAAGTTAAACCATTTGGCCAGGAGAGCCCTTTTATGAAGGCATGTGCTCGATTTCGTCGCCAAATTTTTTTGTCGAATTTTACGACCTCTCATTTTTAAAAGTCGATTCCACAGCAACTATTAGAGCTTTGCGATCGCAATCACTTCCAGAATCTGCAAAAGATATTCTAGTTTCATAACAGACCAGCAGGTACCTGCCAAAGTTAAACCATTTGGCCAGGTGAGCCCTTTTATGCAGACTTTTGCCAGATTTCGATACCCAAAATTTTTGCGATTTTCACAGATTTTTTTTCAAAAGCCGATTCCAAAGCAGCTAATAGAGCTTTGCGATCGCAATCACTTCCAGAATCTGCCCCACGAAGTCTACTTTCATGATAAAGCACGAGGGACCTGCCAAAGTTAAACCATTTGGCCAGGAGAGCCCTTTTATGAAGGCATGTGCTCGATTTCGTCGCCAAATTTTTTTGTCGAATTTTACGACCTCTCATTTTTAAAAGTCGATTCCACAGCAACTATTAGAGCTTTGCGATCGCAATCACTTCCAGAATCTGCAAAAGATATTCTAGTTTCATAACAGACCAGCAGGTACCTGCCAAAGTTAAACCATTTGGCCAGGTGAGCCCTTTTATGCAGACTTTTGCCAGATTTCGATACCCAAAATTTTTGCGATTTTCACAGATTTTTTTTCAAAAGCCGATTCCAAAGCAGCTAATAGAGCTTTGCGATCGCAATCACTTCCAGAATCTGCCCCACGAAGTCTACTTTCATGATAAAGCACGAGGGACCTGCCAAAGTTAAACCATTTGGCCAGGAGAGCCCTTTTATGAAGGCATGTGCTCGATTTCGTCGCCAAATTTTTTTGTCGAATTTTACGACCTCTCATTTTTAAAAGTCGATTCCACAGCAACTATTAGAGCTTTGCGATCGCAATCACTTCCAGAATCTGCAAAAGATATTCTAGTTTCATAACAGACCAGCAGGTACCTGCCAAAGTTAAACCATTTGGCCAGGTGAGCCCTTTTATGCAGACTTTTGCCAGATTTCGATACCCAAAATTTTTGCGATTTTCACAGATTTTTTTTCAAAAGCCGATTCCAAAGCAGCTAATAGAGCTTTGCGATCGCAATCACTTCCAGAATCTGCCCCACGAAGTCTACTTTCATGATAAAGCACGAGGGACCTGCCAAAGTTAAACCATTTGGCCAGGAGAGCCCTTTTATGAAGGCATGTGCTCGATTTCGTCGCCAAATTTTTTTGTCGAATTTTACGACCTCTCATTTTTAAAAGTCGATTCCACAGCAACTATTAGAGCTTTGCGATCGCAATCACTTCCAGAATCTGCAAAAGATATTCTAGTTTCATAACAGACCAGCAGGTACCTGCCAAAGTTAAACCATTTGGCCAGGTGAGCCCTTTTATGCAGACTTTTGCCAGATTTCGATACCCAAAATTTTTGCGATTTTCACAGATTTTTTTTCAAAAGCCGATTCCAAAGCAGCTAATAGAGCTTTGCGATCGCAATCACTTCCAGAATCTGCCCCACGAAGTCTACTTTCATGATAAAGCACGAGGGACCTGCCAAAGTTAAACCATTTGGCCAGGAGAGCCCTTTTATGAAGGCATGTGCTCGATTTCGTCGCCAAATTTTTTTGTCGAATTTTACGACCTCTCATTTTTAAAAGTCGATTCCACAGCAACTATTAGAGCTTTGCGATCGCAATCACTTCCAGAATCTGCAAAAGATATTCTAGTTTCATAACAGACCAGCAGGTACCTGCCAAAGTTAAACCATTTGGCCAGGTGAGCCCTTTTATGCAGACTTTTGCCAGATTTCGATACCCAAAATTTTTGCGATTTTCACAGATTTTTTTTCAAAAGCCGATTCCAAAGCAGCTAATAGAGCTTTGCGATCGCAATCACTTCCAGAATCTGCCCCACGAAGTCTACTTTCATGATAAAGCACGAGGGACCTGCCAAAGTTAAACCATTTGGCCAGGAGAGCCCTTTTATGAAGGCATGTGCTCGATTTCGTCGCCAAATTTTTTTGTCGAATTTTACGACCTCTCATTTTTAAAAGTCGATTCCACAGCAACTATTAGAGCTTTGCGATCGCAATCACTTCCAGAATCTGCAAAAGATATTCTAGTTTCATAACAGACCAGCAGGTACCTGCCAAAGTTAAACCATTTGGCCAGGTGAGCCCTTTTATGCAGACTTTTGCCAGATTTCGATACCCAAAATTTTTGCGATTTTCACAGATTTTTTTTCAAAAGCCGATTCCAAAGCAGCTAATAGAGCTTTGCGATCGCAATCACTTCCAGAATCTGCCCCACGAAGTCTACTTTCATGATAAAGCACGAGGGACCTGCCAAAGTTAAACCATTTGGCCAGGAGAGCCCTTTTATGAAGGCATGTGCTCGATTTCGTCGCCAAATTTTTTTGTCGAATTTTACGACCTCTCATTTTTAAAAGTCGATTCCACAGCAACTATTAGAGCTTTGCGATCGCAATCACTTCCAGAATCTGCAAAAGATATTCTAGTTTCATAACAGACCAGCAGGTACCTGCCAAAGTTAAACCATTTGGCCAGGTGAGCCCTTTTATGCAGACTTTTGCCAGATTTCGATACCCAAAATTTTTGCGATTTTCACAGATTTTTTTTCAAAAGCCGATTCCAAAGCAGCTAATAGAGCTTTGCGATCGCAATCACTTCCAGAATCTGCCCCACGAAGTCTACTTTCATGATAAAGCACGAGGGACCTGCCAAAGTTAAACCATTTGGCCAGGAGAGCCCTTTTATGAAGGCATGTGCTCGATTTCGTCGCCAAATTTTTTTGTCGAATTTTACGACCTCTCATTTTTAAAAGTCGATTCCACAGCAACTATTAGAGCTTTGCGATCGCAATCACTTCCAGAATCTGCAAAAGATATTCTAGTTTCATAACAGACCAGCAGGTACCTGCCAAAGTTAAACCATTTGGCCAGGTGAGCCCTTTTATGCAGACTTTTGCCAGATTTCGATACCCAAAATTTTTGCGATTTTCACAGATTTTTTTTCAAAAGCCGATTCCAAAGCAGCTAATAGAGCTTTGCGATCGCAATCACTTCCAGAATCTGCCCCACGAAGTCTACTTTCATGATAAAGCACGAGGGACCTGCCAAAGTTAAACCATTTGGCCAGGAGAGCCCTTTTATGAAGGCATGTGCTCGATTTCGTCGCCAAATTTTTTTGTCGAATTTTACGACCTCTCATTTTTAAAAGTCGATTCCACAGCAACTATTAGAGCTTTGCGATCGCAATCACTTCCAGAATCTGCAAAAGATATTCTAGTTTCATAACAGACCAGCAGGTACCTGCCAAAGTTAAACCATTTGGCCAGGTGAGCCCTTTTATGCAGACTTTTGCCAGATTTCGATACCCAAAATTTTTGCGATTTTCACAGATTTTTTTTCAAAAGCCGATTCCAAAGCAGCTAATAGAGCTTTGCGATCGCAATCACTTCCAGAATCTGCCCCACGAAGTCTACTTTCATGATAAAGCACGAGGGACCTGCCAAAGTTAAACCATTTGGCCAGGAGAGCCCTTTTATGAAGGCATGTGCTCGATTTCGTCGCCAAATTTTTTTGTCGAATTTTACGACCTCTCATTTTTAAAAGTCGATTCCACAGCAACTATTAGAGCTTTGCGATCGCAATCACTTCCAGAATCTGCAAAAGATATTCTAGTTTCATAACAGACCAGCAGGTACCTGCCAAAGTTAAACCATTTGGCCAGGTGAGCCCTTTTATGCAGACTTTTGCCAGATTTCGATACCCAAAATTTTTGCGATTTTCACAGATTTTTTTTCAAAAGCCGATTCCAAAGCAGCTAATAGAGCTTTGCGATCGCAATCACTTCCAGAATCTGCCCCACGAAGTCTACTTTCATGATAAAGCACGAGGGACCTGCCAAAGTTAAACCATTTGGCCAGGAGAGCCCTTTTATGAAGGCATGTGCTCGATTTCGTCGCCAAATTTTTTTGTCGAATTTTACGACCTCTCATTTTTAAAAGTCGATTCCACAGCAACTATTAGAGCTTTGCGATCGCAATCACTTCCAGAATCTGCAAAAGATATTCTAGTTTCATAACAGACCAGCAGGTACCTGCCAAAGTTAAACCATTTGGCCAGGTGAGCCCTTTTATGCAGACTTTTGCCAGATTTCGATACCCAAAATTTTTGCGATTTTCACAGATTTTTTTTCAAAAGCCGATTCCAAAGCAGCTAATAGAGCTTTGCGATCGCAATCACTTCCAGAATCTGCCCCACGAAGTCTACTTTCATGATAAAGCACGAGGGACCTGCCAAAGTTAAACCATTTGGCCAGGAGAGCCCTTTTATGAAGGCATGTGCTCGATTTCGTCGCCAAATTTTTTTGTCGAATTTTACGACCTCTCATTTTTAAAAGTCGATTCCACAGCAACTATTAGAGCTTTGCGATCGCAATCACTTCCAGAATCTGCAAAAGATATTCTAGTTTCATAACAGACCAGCAGGTACCTGCCAAAGTTAAACCATTTGGCCAGGTGAGCCCTTTTATGCAGACTTTTGCCAGATTTCGATACCCAAAATTTTTGCGATTTTCACAGATTTTTTTTCAAAAGCCGATTCCAAAGCAGCTAATAGAGCTTTGCGATCGCAATCACTTCCAGAATCTGCCCCACGAAGTCTACTTTCATGATAAAGCACGAGGGACCTGCCAAAGTTAAACCATTTGGCCAGGAGAGCCCTTTTATGAAGGCATGTGCTCGATTTCGTCGCCAAATTTTTTTGTCGAATTTTACGACCTCTCATTTTTAAAAGTCGATTCCACAGCAACTATTAGAGCTTTGCGATCGCAATCACTTCCAGAATCTGCAAAAGATATTCTAGTTTCATAACAGACCAGCAGGTACCTGCCAAAGTTAAACCATTTGGCCAGGTGAGCCCTTTTATGCAGACTTTTGCCAGATTTCGATACCCAAAATTTTTGCGATTTTCACAGATTTTTTTTCAAAAGCCGATTCCAAAGCAGCTAATAGAGCTTTGCGATCGCAATCACTTCCAGAATCTGCCCCACGAAGTCTACTTTCATGATAAAGCACGAGGGACCTGCCAAAGTTAAACCATTTGGCCAGGAGAGCCCTTTTATGAAGGCATGTGCTCGATTTCGTCGCCAAATTTTTTTGTCGAATTTTACGACCTCTCATTTTTAAAAGTCGATTCCACAGCAACTATTAGAGCTTTGCGATCGCAATCACTTCCAGAATCTGCAAAAGATATTCTAGTTTCATAACAGACCAGCAGGTACCTGCCAAAGTTAAACCATTTGGCCAGGTGAGCCCTTTTATGCAGACTTTTGCCAGATTTCGATACCCAAAATTTTTGCGATTTTCACAGATTTTTTTTCAAAAGCCGATTCCAAAGCAGCTAATAGAGCTTTGCGATCGCAATCACTTCCAGAATCTGCCCCACGAAGTCTACTTTCATGATAAAGCACGAGGGACCTGCCAAAGTTAAACCATTTGGCCAGGAGAGCCCTTTTATGAAGGCATGTGCTCGATTTCGTCGCCAAATTTTTTTGTCGAATTTTACGACCTCTCATTTTTAAAAGTCGATTCCACAGCAACTATTAGAGCTTTGCGATCGCAATCACTTCCAGAATCTGCAAAAGATATTCTAGTTTCATAACAGACCAGCAGGTACCTGCCAAAGTTAAACCATTTGGCCAGGTGAGCCCTTTTATGCAGACTTTTGCCAGATTTCGATACCCAAAATTTTTGCGATTTTCACAGATTTTTTTTCAAAAGCCGATTCCAAAGCAGCTAATAGAGCTTTGCGATCGCAATCACTTCCAGAATCTGCCCCACGAAGTCTACTTTCATGATAAAGCACGAGGGACCTGCCAAAGTTAAACCATTTGGCCAGGAGAGCCCTTTTATGAAGGCATGTGCTCGATTTCGTCGCCAAATTTTTTTGTCGAATTTTACGACCTCTCATTTTTAAAAGTCGATTCCACAGCAACTATTAGAGCTTTGCGATCGCAATCACTTCCAGAATCTGCAAAAGATATTCTAGTTTCATAACAGACCAGCAGGTACCTGCCAAAGTTAAACCATTTGGCCAGGTGAGCCCTTTTATGCAGACTTTTGCCAGATTTCGATACCCAAAATTTTTGCGATTTTCACAGATTTTTTTTCAAAAGCCGATTCCAAAGCAGCTAATAGAGCTTTGCGATCGCAATCACTTCCAGAATCTGCCCCACGAAGTCTACTTTCATGATAAAGCACGAGGGACCTGCCAAAGTTAAACCATTTGGCCAGGAGAGCCCTTTTATGAAGGCATGTGCTCGATTTCGTCGCCAAATTTTTTTGTCGAATTTTACGACCTCTCATTTTTAAAAGTCGATTCCACAGCAACTATTAGAGCTTTGCGATCGCAATCACTTCCAGAATCTGCAAAAGATATTCTAGTTTCATAACAGACCAGCAGGTACCTGCCAAAGTTAAACCATTTGGCCAGGTGAGCCCTTTTATGCAGACTTTTGCCAGATTTCGATACCCAAAATTTTTGCGATTTTCACAGATTTTTTTTCAAAAGCCGATTCCAAAGCAGCTAATAGAGCTTTGCGATCGCAATCACTTCCAGAATCTGCCCCACGAAGTCTACTTTCATGATAAAGCACGAGGGACCTGCCAAAGTTAAACCATTTGGCCAGGAGAGCCCTTTTATGAAGGCATGTGCTCGATTTCGTCGCCAAATTTTTTTGTCGAATTTTACGACCTCTCATTTTTAAAAGTCGATTCCACAGCAACTATTAGAGCTTTGCGATCGCAATCACTTCCAGAATCTGCAAAAGATATTCTAGTTTCATAACAGACCAGCAGGTACCTGCCAAAGTTAAACCATTTGGCCAGGTGAGCCCTTTTATGCAGACTTTTGCCAGATTTCGATACCCAAAATTTTTGCGATTTTCACAGATTTTTTTTCAAAAGCCGATTCCAAAGCAGCTAATAGAGCTTTGCGATCGCAATCACTTCCAGAATCTGCCCCACGAAGTCTACTTTCATGATAAAGCACGAGGGACCTGCCAAAGTTAAACCATTTGGCCAGGAGAGCCCTTTTATGAAGGCATGTGCTCGATTTCGTCGCCAAATTTTTTTGTCGAATTTTACGACCTCTCATTTTTAAAAGTCGATTCCACAGCAACTATTAGAGCTTTGCGATCGCAATCACTTCCAGAATCTGCAAAAGATATTCTAGTTTCATAACAGACCAGCAGGTACCTGCCAAAGTTAAACCATTTGGCCAGGTGAGCCCTTTTATGCAGACTTTTGCCAGATTTCGATACCCAAAATTTTTGCGATTTTCACAGATTTTTTTTCAAAAGCCGATTCCAAAGCAGCTAATAGAGCTTTGCGATCGCAATCACTTCCAGAATCTGCCCCACGAAGTCTACTTTCATGATAAAGCACGAGGGACCTGCCAAAGTTAAACCATTTGGCCAGGAGAGCCCTTTTATGAAGGCATGTGCTCGATTTCGTCGCCAAATTTTTTTGTCGAATTTTACGACCTCTCATTTTTAAAAGTCGATTCCACAGCAACTATTAGAGCTTTGCGATCGCAATCACTTCCAGAATCTGCAAAAGATATTCTAGTTTCATAACAGACCAGCAGGTACCTGCCAAAGTTAAACCATTTGGCCAGGTGAGCCCTTTTATGCAGACTTTTGCCAGATTTCGATACCCAAAATTTTTGCGATTTTCACAGATTTTTTTTCAAAAGCCGATTCCAAAGCAGCTAATAGAGCTTTGCGATCGCAATCACTTCCAGAATCTGCCCCACGAAGTCTACTTTCATGATAAAGCACGAGGGACCTGCCAAAGTTAAACCATTTGGCCAGGAGAGCCCTTTTATGAAGGCATGTGCTCGATTTCGTCGCCAAATTTTTTTGTCGAATTTTACGACCTCTCATTTTTAAAAGTCGATTCCACAGCAACTATTAGAGCTTTGCGATCGCAATCACTTCCAGAATCTGCAAAAGATATTCTAGTTTCATAACAGACCAGCAGGTACCTGCCAAAGTTAAACCATTTGGCCAGGTGAGCCCTTTTATGCAGACTTTTGCCAGATTTCGATACCCAAAATTTTTGCGATTTTCACAGATTTTTTTTCAAAAGCCGATTCCAAAGCAGCTAATAGAGCTTTGCGATCGCAATCACTTCCAGAATCTGCCCCACGAAGTCTACTTTCATGATAAAGCACGAGGGACCTGCCAAAGTTAAACCATTTGGCCAGGAGAGCCCTTTTATGAAGGCATGTGCTCGATTTCGTCGCCAAATTTTTTTGTCGAATTTTACGACCTCTCATTTTTAAAAGTCGATTCCACAGCAACTATTAGAGCTTTGCGATCGCAATCACTTCCAGAATCTGCAAAAGATATTCTAGTTTCATAACAGACCAGCAGGTACCTGCCAAAGTTAAACCATTTGGCCAGGTGAGCCCTTTTATGCAGACTTTTGCCAGATTTCGATACCCAAAATTTTTGCGATTTTCACAGATTTTTTTTCAAAAGCCGATTCCAAAGCAGCTAATAGAGCTTTGCGATCGCAATCACTTCCAGAATCTGCCCCACGAAGTCTACTTTCATGATAAAGCACGAGGGACCTGCCAAAGTTAAACCATTTGGCCAGGAGAGCCCTTTTATGAAGGCATGTGCTCGATTTCGTCGCCAAATTTTTTTGTCGAATTTTACGACCTCTCATTTTTAAAAGTCGATTCCACAGCAACTATTAGAGCTTTGCGATCGCAATCACTTCCAGAATCTGCAAAAGATATTCTAGTTTCATAACAGACCAGCAGGTACCTGCCAAAGTTAAACCATTTGGCCAGGTGAGCCCTTTTATGCAGACTTTTGCCAGATTTCGATACCCAAAATTTTTGCGATTTTCACAGATTTTTTTTCAAAAGCCGATTCCAAAGCAGCTAATAGAGCTTTGCGATCGCAATCACTTCCAGAATCTGCCCCACGAAGTCTACTTTCATGATAAAGCACGAGGGACCTGCCAAAGTTAAACCATTTGGCCAGGAGAGCCCTTTTATGAAGGCATGTGCTCGATTTCGTCGCCAAATTTTTTTGTCGAATTTTACGACCTCTCATTTTTAAAAGTCGATTCCACAGCAACTATTAGAGCTTTGCGATCGCAATCACTTCCAGAATCTGCAAAAGATATTCTAGTTTCATAACAGACCAGCAGGTACCTGCCAAAGTTAAACCATTTGGCCAGGTGAGCCCTTTTATGCAGACTTTTGCCAGATTTCGATACCCAAAATTTTTGCGATTTTCACAGATTTTTTTTCAAAAGCCGATTCCAAAGCAGCTAATAGAGCTTTGCGATCGCAATCACTTCCAGAATCTGCCCCACGAAGTCTACTTTCATGATAAAGCACGAGGGACCTGCCAAAGTTAAACCATTTGGCCAGGAGAGCCCTTTTATGAAGGCATGTGCTCGATTTCGTCGCCAAATTTTTTTGTCGAATTTTACGACCTCTCATTTTTAAAAGTCGATTCCACAGCAACTATTAGAGCTTTGCGATCGCAATCACTTCCAGAATCTGCAAAAGATATTCTAGTTTCATAACAGACCAGCAGGTACCTGCCAAAGTTAAACCATTTGGCCAGGTGAGCCCTTTTATGCAGACTTTTGCCAGATTTCGATACCCAAAATTTTTGCGATTTTCACAGATTTTTTTTCAAAAGCCGATTCCAAAGCAGCTAATAGAGCTTTGCGATCGCAATCACTTCCAGAATCTGCCCCACGAAGTCTACTTTCATGATAAAGCACGAGGGACCTGCCAAAGTTAAACCATTTGGCCAGGAGAGCCCTTTTATGAAGGCATGTGCTCGATTTCGTCGCCAAATTTTTTTGTCGAATTTTACGACCTCTCATTTTTAAAAGTCGATTCCACAGCAACTATTAGAGCTTTGCGATCGCAATCACTTCCAGAATCTGCAAAAGATATTCTAGTTTCATAACAGACCAGCAGGTACCTGCCAAAGTTAAACCATTTGGCCAGGTGAGCCCTTTTATGCAGACTTTTGCCAGATTTCGATACCCAAAATTTTTGCGATTTTCACAGATTTTTTTTCAAAAGCCGATTCCAAAGCAGCTAATAGAGCTTTGCGATCGCAATCACTTCCAGAATCTGCCCCACGAAGTCTACTTTCATGATAAAGCACGAGGGACCTGCCAAAGTTAAACCATTTGGCCAGGAGAGCCCTTTTATGAAGGCATGTGCTCGATTTCGTCGCCAAATTTTTTTGTCGAATTTTACGACCTCTCATTTTTAAAAGTCGATTCCACAGCAACTATTAGAGCTTTGCGATCGCAATCACTTCCAGAATCTGCAAAAGATATTCTAGTTTCATAACAGACCAGCAGGTACCTGCCAAAGTTAAACCATTTGGCCAGGTGAGCCCTTTTATGCAGACTTTTGCCAGATTTCGATACCCAAAATTTTTGCGATTTTCACAGATTTTTTTTCAAAAGCCGATTCCAAAGCAGCTAATAGAGCTTTGCGATCGCAATCACTTCCAGAATCTGCCCCACGAAGTCTACTTTCATGATAAAGCACGAGGGACCTGCCAAAGTTAAACCATTTGGCCAGGAGAGCCCTTTTATGAAGGCATGTGCTCGATTTCGTCGCCAAATTTTTTTGTCGAATTTTACGACCTCTCATTTTTAAAAGTCGATTCCACAGCAACTATTAGAGCTTTGCGATCGCAATCACTTCCAGAATCTGCAAAAGATATTCTAGTTTCATAACAGACCAGCAGGTACCTGCCAAAGTTAAACCATTTGGCCAGGTGAGCCCTTTTATGCAGACTTTTGCCAGATTTCGATACCCAAAATTTTTGCGATTTTCACAGATTTTTTTTCAAAAGCCGATTCCAAAGCAGCTAATAGAGCTTTGCGATCGCAATCACTTCCAGAATCTGCCCCACGAAGTCTACTTTCATGATAAAGCACGAGGGACCTGCCAAAGTTAAACCATTTGGCCAGGAGAGCCCTTTTATGAAGGCATGTGCTCGATTTCGTCGCCAAATTTTTTTGTCGAATTTTACGACCTCTCATTTTTAAAAGTCGATTCCACAGCAACTATTAGAGCTTTGCGATCGCAATCACTTCCAGAATCTGCAAAAGATATTCTAGTTTCATAACAGACCAGCAGGTACCTGCCAAAGTTAAACCATTTGGCCAGGTGAGCCCTTTTATGCAGACTTTTGCCAGATTTCGATACCCAAAATTTTTGCGATTTTCACAGATTTTTTTTCAAAAGCCGATTCCAAAGCAGCTAATAGAGCTTTGCGATCGCAATCACTTCCAGAATCTGCCCCACGAAGTCTACTTTCATGATAAAGCACGAGGGACCTGCCAAAGTTAAACCATTTGGCCAGGAGAGCCCTTTTATGAAGGCATGTGCTCGATTTCGTCGCCAAATTTTTTTGTCGAATTTTACGACCTCTCATTTTTAAAAGTCGATTCCACAGCAACTATTAGAGCTTTGCGATCGCAATCACTTCCAGAATCTGCAAAAGATATTCTAGTTTCATAACAGACCAGCAGGTACCTGCCAAAGTTAAACCATTTGGCCAGGTGAGCCCTTTTATGCAGACTTTTGCCAGATTTCGATACCCAAAATTTTTGCGATTTTCACAGATTTTTTTTCAAAAGCCGATTCCAAAGCAGCTAATAGAGCTTTGCGATCGCAATCACTTCCAGAATCTGCCCCACGAAGTCTACTTTCATGATAAAGCACGAGGGACCTGCCAAAGTTAAACCATTTGGCCAGGAGAGCCCTTTTATGAAGGCATGTGCTCGATTTCGTCGCCAAATTTTTTTGTCGAATTTTACGACCTCTCATTTTTAAAAGTCGATTCCACAGCAACTATTAGAGCTTTGCGATCGCAATCACTTCCAGAATCTGCAAAAGATATTCTAGTTTCATAACAGACCAGCAGGTACCTGCCAAAGTTAAACCATTTGGCCAGGTGAGCCCTTTTATGCAGACTTTTGCCAGATTTCGATACCCAAAATTTTTGCGATTTTCACAGATTTTTTTTCAAAAGCCGATTCCAAAGCAGCTAATAGAGCTTTGCGATCGCAATCACTTCCAGAATCTGCCCCACGAAGTCTACTTTCATGATAAAGCACGAGGGACCTGCCAAAGTTAAACCATTTGGCCAGGAGAGCCCTTTTATGAAGGCATGTGCTCGATTTCGTCGCCAAATTTTTTTGTCGAATTTTACGACCTCTCATTTTTAAAAGTCGATTCCACAGCAACTATTAGAGCTTTGCGATCGCAATCACTTCCAGAATCTGCAAAAGATATTCTAGTTTCATAACAGACCAGCAGGTACCTGCCAAAGTTAAACCATTTGGCCAGGTGAGCCCTTTTATGCAGACTTTTGCCAGATTTCGATACCCAAAATTTTTGCGATTTTCACAGATTTTTTTTCAAAAGCCGATTCCAAAGCAGCTAATAGAGCTTTGCGATCGCAATCACTTCCAGAATCTGCCCCACGAAGTCTACTTTCATGATAAAGCACGAGGGACCTGCCAAAGTTAAACCATTTGGCCAGGAGAGCCCTTTTATGAAGGCATGTGCTCGATTTCGTCGCCAAATTTTTTTGTCGAATTTTACGACCTCTCATTTTTAAAAGTCGATTCCACAGCAACTATTAGAGCTTTGCGATCGCAATCACTTCCAGAATCTGCAAAAGATATTCTAGTTTCATAACAGACCAGCAGGTACCTGCCAAAGTTAAACCATTTGGCCAGGTGAGCCCTTTTATGCAGACTTTTGCCAGATTTCGATACCCAAAATTTTTGCGATTTTCACAGATTTTTTTTCAAAAGCCGATTCCAAAGCAGCTAATAGAGCTTTGCGATCGCAATCACTTCCAGAATCTGCCCCACGAAGTCTACTTTCATGATAAAGCACGAGGGACCTGCCAAAGTTAAACCATTTGGCCAGGAGAGCCCTTTTATGAAGGCATGTGCTCGATTTCGTCGCCAAATTTTTTTGTCGAATTTTACGACCTCTCATTTTTAAAAGTCGATTCCACAGCAACTATTAGAGCTTTGCGATCGCAATCACTTCCAGAATCTGCAAAAGATATTCTAGTTTCATAACAGACCAGCAGGTACCTGCCAAAGTTAAACCATTTGGCCAGGTGAGCCCTTTTATGCAGACTTTTGCCAGATTTCGATACCCAAAATTTTTGCGATTTTCACAGATTTTTTTTCAAAAGCCGATTCCAAAGCAGCTAATAGAGCTTTGCGATCGCAATCACTTCCAGAATCTGCCCCACGAAGTCTACTTTCATGATAAAGCACGAGGGACCTGCCAAAGTTAAACCATTTGGCCAGGAGAGCCCTTTTATGAAGGCATGTGCTCGATTTCGTCGCCAAATTTTTTTGTCGAATTTTACGACCTCTCATTTTTAAAAGTCGATTCCACAGCAACTATTAGAGCTTTGCGATCGCAATCACTTCCAGAATCTGCAAAAGATATTCTAGTTTCATAACAGACCAGCAGGTACCTGCCAAAGTTAAACCATTTGGCCAGGTGAGCCCTTTTATGCAGACTTTTGCCAGATTTCGATACCCAAAATTTTTGCGATTTTCACAGATTTTTTTTCAAAAGCCGATTCCAAAGCAGCTAATAGAGCTTTGCGATCGCAATCACTTCCAGAATCTGCCCCACGAAGTCTACTTTCATGATAAAGCACGAGGGACCTGCCAAAGTTAAACCATTTGGCCAGGAGAGCCCTTTTATGAAGGCATGTGCTCGATTTCGTCGCCAAATTTTTTTGTCGAATTTTACGACCTCTCATTTTTAAAAGTCGATTCCACAGCAACTATTAGAGCTTTGCGATCGCAATCACTTCCAGAATCTGCAAAAGATATTCTAGTTTCATAACAGACCAGCAGGTACCTGCCAAAGTTAAACCATTTGGCCAGGTGAGCCCTTTTATGCAGACTTTTGCCAGATTTCGATACCCAATATTTTTGCGATTTTCACAGATTTTTTTTCAAAAGCCGATTCCAAAGCAGCTAATAGAGCTTTGCGATCGCAATCACTTCCAGAATCTGCCCCACGAAGTCTACTTTCATGATAAAGCACGAGGGACCTGCCAAAGTTAAACCATTTGGCCAGGAGAGCCCTTTTATGAAGGCATGTGCTCGATTTCGTCGCCAAATTTTTTTGTCGAATTTTACGACCTCTCATTTTTAAAAGTCGATTCCACAGCAACTATTAGAGCTTTGCGATCGCAATCACTTCCAGAATCTGCAAAAGATATTCTAGTTTCATAACAGACCAGCAGGTACCTGCCAAAGTTAAACCATTTGGCCAGGTGAGCCCTTTTATGCAGACTTTTGCCAGATTTCGATTACCAATTATTTTTGCGATTTTCACAGATTTTTTTTCAAAAGCCGATTCCAAAGCAGCTAATAGAGCTTTGCGATCGCAATCACTTCCAGAATCTGCCCCACGAAGTCTACTTTCATGATAAAGCACGAGGGACCTGCCAAAGTTAAACCATTTGGCCAGGAGAGCCCTTTTATGAAGGCATGTGCTCGATTTCGTCGCCAAATTTTTTTGTCGAATTTTACGACCTCTCATTTTTAAAAGTCGATTCCACAGCAACTATTAGAGCTTTGCGATCGCAATCACTTCCAGAATCTGCAAAAGATATTCTAGTTTCATAACAGACCAGCAGGTACCTGCCAAAGTTAAACCATTTGGCCAGGTGAGCCCTTTTATGCAGACTTTTGCCAGATTTCGATACCCAAAATT
>CAWVNO010002606.1:0-55000 GCA_963930645.1 Salticus scenicus | reverse complement strand
GGGGGGGGGAATGGAAAAACCTTTTTAAAAATAAAGAAAAGAGTATAATAGATTTGGCAAATCAATCAATAGTTTCAGACTGAAATGCTCCGCCTAGTAGGCTATCCACCATTCAGTTTGAACCATTTACCTTGTTTTAATTTACTCATTATTTTTATTAAGGCCTTTTTCATATTTTAGTTTTCATGCAATTTTATACCTTTTCCAATACAGCTAATCTCCATACTATAAGTTCACTTATCAACATTGTCTAATGTTTTAAACTAAAATAATATTAAAATTGCATTAAAATAAAAATAAGGAAAGGGAGATATTCTCTCTCTCTCTCTCTTTTTTTAAATTTTTTTTTTAATGATAGCCATTTCATGCCAAGTAATACAATAACTAGGCTTGAGTATTTCAAATAGTGATAATCAGATTGTTTGTATAAATTTGCATGACAATAAATGAGTGTACAGTTAGTTGAGCTTGTACATATGATTTAGAAAATTTTAAATAAGTAAGTAGATAAATTTATTTTTGTAATAACATTATTTTAATGTATTATTGTTGAATTTTTATCAGACATTATTTGCATTTTTATTTTACTTTTAAAACTACTTTGTAATTTACCTGAACGATATAGTTCTTAAATATTTTTCTTTTTAATGCAAAATATGTTGGTGATTTTTTTTTTTTTTTTTTAGTCGAATTTGAGTTTACGCATATTTTCAGACTTTTTGTCCTTTTCCCACTCTCATGCCTGACAAAGAAATTTGAAATTCATAAACTATCAAAAAACGAACGCGGGAGAAACTATGACGTCATCGCAAACGTAAAATCAGTCGACAGTTTTATTTTTTTAAACTGTACTTCAATTAATAGCTTTTTATTTTTTTAAACTTTACTTCAATTAATAGCTAAAATTTAAACTTCAAATTAATTAAACTTCAAAATTAATTCGTAAGAACTGTTTTCCAAATTCAATTAAAAGTGAAATTATTTCGTTTAAATTCAACATGATATCCGGCAATTCCTTTTTTGGACTAATTAATCAAATAGAATAAATTTCAGAACAATCCATTTTTGTTTTTCGTAGGATCGCGCCGTACCTCAGATTGACGGTCAGCGTGCATTATTTCTCCCGGTCTTCCTTCACTCTCTGCCGGCTTCCCGTGCACTCCTTTCCCGGTGCCGTCGTTCGCTGCGGACCGCACGTGGGCGGTGACGTCACGGACTCCGTGGTGCGCCGGTCTGGAGGTTCGCGCGCGAGGACTTTTAAAAAGTGGACACACGCAGTTTGTGATGCAAAAGACAAAAAAAGTTTGTGGTGTGATAAGTTTCAACCGCAAGACCAGTACGTAGCCATACATTTTTCCACGATAACTGTTTGCAGAAAATTTTCCGTAAAATCAGCAAATTTTTTTCGATTACCATCCGCGGAAAATTTTCCGCGAACGCCGTTCGCGCGTTCGTGTATATTATGCGGGTCTGCCTCAAATATCAATCGACTGTCAAGGTTTTGAATTAATATAACCCATTAAAACTTACCATTTTAAAAGGTATAAAATGAGAAGTGAATTATTTGTTTCTTTATGTGTCACAAAGTAACAAAAAAAAAAATATATATATATATCTTTATCTACATTGAACACTTAATGCACATGTGCACACACACACACACAAAAAAAAAAAAAAAAAACTTTGATACCACTGAGATTATTTTTGACTTTAAGTACATTAAAAAAAAAAAAAAAAAAAAAAAGCAATATACAATTTTTATAATACATTTTATTTAGCAAATATAAATATTGTGTGAAAGTACAAATTTATTTTTTTATAGTATTAAAATTTTACCTGGCAGTAGTAAAACGTTCTACATACATTATCACCACCAGAGGTGCTTTTTTTTTTTTTTTTTTCAAAAATGGTAACTTCCCCACAACAGAAAGCTTTCTGTGTTGAGATTATACGAAAAATATTGTGACTTGTGCATGGCACATTGGTGTTGTTAGACTTTGTGCAAATATTTCATAAACATTTTCCATCATTTCAATTTTGACTCATGCTTTTTTCCTTGTGTAAGCAGCGTGTTTACTAAAACTACTTCGCCCGTAATGACCTTTATCAATTTTTATTAAAAAGTGTCTCATACCAAGGATAATTGAAGTTTTTGTGCATTTGAATGTACAGTAAGCGTTCTTTTATGGGGAAAGTAGCCATTTTGAAAATAGCGAAGTTGTTGGCGATTGTTTACCTTGAGAAATTTTAACTGTTGCCAGATAAAACTCCTAATAAATTTATACTTTCACATTATATTTGCATTTAGTAAAAAAACCTATTACATAAATTGTATGTTTTTTTTTTTTTTTTTTGTTCCAATCATTTTGAATCATCCTGTATATTTTATTTTATAATTTTGTTAAAATTGAGAGAAATTTTAATTAATATTCTATAACTACTTGTTTCATATGTTTAAAATTTATTTTCAGGTTTTTTTTTTTTTTTTTAAATATCTGTAATTTTAACTTTCATATGATATAATTGTTTATAGGACTTTTGGAGCTGTCCAAAATGTAACATAAAAAACAAACCTACTGTACGATATTGTCTGAGATGTTTTCAGCAACGACGTAATTGGTTGCCAGATAAACCCTCCAATATGAAACGAAAGCATCGTCGATCTCGTGTTAGTAATAATGAAGCTAAAGATAAACTGTCAGAAGTACGTATTCTTCCTTTTATTATTATTAGTAATGTATGATAATTTTCCATAGGCAAAAATGTAGTAATTAAAATCCAAAGAATGATTAGTTCTTTGGATTGTGTGATTTTAATATTATTGTCAGATTTCAGTAAGTATTTTTTTCTATAACACTGCTCTCTCGGCTTCTATTTTCAGATCGTTGCTTTTATTTTCAGATCATTATCATTCATTTGGGAAGGATTAACAAAAAAAAAAAAAAAAAATCCACAATTTCTTATTTCATTTTCACCTGGTTGCTTTTCTATATTCTTAAAGCTAAATGTTTTAATCTTGTGCTTAAGGGAATTTCTTTAATCGTTTTCTTATTTTTTGTATCGAAAAATAATTAATTTTTAATTTTATGACTTCACGGGATATCTCAAAACTTTCTATATGAAGCTTTATGGTCGATCACGTTTCATATAGTACAGTAGAACCCCTCTTAACCGGCTTAAATGGGACCGAGGGTAAGCCGGTTAAGCGAAAATCCGGTTAAAGCGGAAATGAGAAAAAATGTGAGATAATATGCACTTTTTTTAATAAATAAATGAAAAATTTAATTATTACGTCAATTTATCGTATAAATTTACAATATCACAGATTATCACATACCTTTAAGATGAACTAGTATTAAAAAAATCAGTAACTTTTTTTTGCTGGAGACGGGAAGTTAGACTGCTTGCAGCATAGTTTCGCCATTTTTTTAAGAGCATCACATCCATGGGAGAGGCCGATGCCTGCTGCTCCACATAGCACAGTGCCATTTCCAAAGCTTTTATTCCATCCGTATGTGATATGATGGATGTGGCGGAATTGCCGTCGGTGTCGTCGTCCTCGTCATCTTGAACATCTGAGACGGCGCCTACGATTTCGTCATCCGACAAAGTCTCTTGCTGGAGATCCTTGTCAGCGGCCAGCCACTGCTCCACGTCTTCTGCATCGACGTCATCTAGTTTTTCCAGCCTTGGTTTCTTCAGGGTGGAACGGGATTCAAGGGCGTATTTCGAATCTAATTTTGATCAAAATGACTCGATTTCGGACCTCTTCTTCTTCCAGTCACCTACAGTGCTTTCACCAACACCAAAAGATAAAGCAATAGATTTCAGGCTTTCACCCTTATCAATCCTTTTTAATGCCTCCAAACGTAATTCCATCGACACAACAACGCGCTTCCTTTTCCCACAACTCGCCATTTTTTAAAGAACTTTCAGCTTTTAACACGTTTAGTCGGGAACAAACAATGATCTGTAAGTGATTTCGTCCTTTTGTCGCATTTCTAGTCATTTCCTTCCTTTCACCCCTCGGGGGGTCACCGAAGCGGGAGAGCCATCCCTTCCGTGGAGGATCAAAATTGCGATGGCATGTCTCCGGACCACCTCTAGGGTTGTGTCCCAGACCGTCGCCAATTGCCCACATGCGCAACCCAACCAACCCTTTCTCCCCTCGCAACTTGGGATCGTCTGACTCAGCCAATCACCGTACTTCATTGGTAGAACATGTGCCTCCTTCTCCAATGTCAAGGTCAAATTGTGTCTGTCCCTTTTCTGAGTGCAAAAGCATGTACGATATTGCACGCAATGTTTCTTTTTGAAAACTTTTATTGTTTATAATATTTGAAAAAAAAAATACTTCAAATAAATATCGGCCCGGTTAAAGCGGAGAACCGGTTAAACGGAGGCCGGTTGAGAGAGGTTCTACTGTATCATTAATTGTACAATTATCTAAATTCTGTTTATCTAATTTTTTTTATACTAATCTGCATCCATCAACACAGTGTGTATTATTTATCAGTGATAAGATTTTTCAGCTGATTTCAGCTTTTTTGTAAATTTGTAAAGTAGCTTTTCAGCTGTTTTTACAGTTTTTTTCAGCTTTTTTAATGTTTCTGATGTGTATTTGTTCATTTTTTATACATTGAAGGTTAAAATAAATATTATTACTCAAATATAATAAATTTTGTCATCAAAATTCTAGTATTTTATTTCAATATCTTGTCCTTGCGTACAGTTTCAGCTTTTTTGTATTTTTGCTAATCTCATCCCTGATTTATAGATTTATCATATTCTTTTTACATACAATATAACTAATTGGGCGCACCTTCCTCAGGCATTTTTCCTATAACTGCATCTTTATCATTATATTCCAACCACTCCAACCATTTTTTGGAGTGTTAAGGATCAGCATAAATTAATGGTACCTGACTGCAAAATGATCAGTGCAAATTTTGGTGGTTGTGGGTTATATAGAAATGTGAATTAATGATACTTGTTGAGAAGGGAATTGTGGAATTTTAAGTGATTATAAATTATAGGAACATAGATTATAACTTTTCTTTTTCCTCTTGTAACTTTTGATTTTACTTCATACTTAATGTAGTTATTGAATGAAATGTGTGAAAAAGACCACTGAAGACACCTTAGATATGTTTACAGGACAGGCCAAAATGCAGACATCCTGAGTTGGTTAAAATTTAATCCAGCAAAATTTAAGGTTTTATAAGCTAATTTTTTTTTTTTTAGGACTTTCTCATGACACTAACAATAGTAACAATGATTGCATAATAAAATTTTTTAGACAAAATTTTTATAAGAATAAAATTTTCCATTTTTAAATAAATTTTCTAAATTGTCAAATTTTCCAATTTAAGTCAAACTTTTTACTGGAGTATCTTCTACTTCTGTGGGATTTCCCACAGACTTGCAGGCAAATCTGGGGGAGCATTGGCTTGGAGGGGGGGATATGAATGGATAAAATAATCAAGATTTTAAATTAGTATTTTAAATTAATATTAAGTGATAACTTAATATTAATATCTAGAATAAATCTTAATTTTAAGAACAACTTTATGAGAATTCTATTTTAGAGCCCAGGTAAAGTTATTTTCCCAACAGAACTTCATAGTGCGGGAATCTGATTTCAGAATAAGTTTTAGAATCTAAATTATGCAATCGTCTAAAGTAAGGGAGAAAACATTGCAAAATACTTAATCCCAGATGTCCAGGTCAACCAATGATAAAAGGTAGGTAGGATTTTAGCTTAGCTAATTACCGAATAAGAATAGTTTGGATTCCCGCCAAAATGGCCGTATTTAAGCTGGAACACACGAGAAATTGTAGCTTTTTACAATAATCACTTGCCTAATAAATTCATGTTTAATTGAGACTCCATCATGTAAAATCTTACTAGCTAAACTCGCGGCGCCCTTCGAGGTTCGCCGCTACAGCGAAGTGCCGGTCATCGGCACCGTAGCTTCTCGGTTGCCGGATCTAAGAGCGCATATACCGCTCCAGATGTCTTCTACTCGGCCTAGGACTGTATCTTCACGACTGCATACCTTTTGGATTTAATAAAGGATATTAGTTTAACTAATGGAATCCTTATTTTCTTTTATAAGATGCATGGACACTAGCTACATTTTTATCATTACATATATGTATTTTTTTTTTTTTTTTTATTGCATAAATCAATAATTTTTATTAAATTCATTATTAATAATTCATTATTATATATTTTACACTGTCTTAAAAATAGCTTTCAATTAATTCAATACATCAAATCGCTCGATTCAATAGACAATATTATGACTTTTGACTTTCAAGAATATAAAACTCAAATTAATCTTCCTAACAATTTTAAAGAAGAAAAATTTAAAACACTTCTTAACTTTGTTATCCATAATAATTATATCTTCCACAACAACAATATCTATTTGCAACAATTAGGCATCCCACAAGGAGGTTGTAGCTCCAGTATTTTGGCAGATCTCTATCTTTATTATTATGAAAAGCAAATTTGCAATGATGATGTTCGATTTTATCGTTACATCGATGATATTATTGTATTTTATCTCAACAAGAACTTACAAAATGGCTTTTCCTTCAATTATCCACCTAATTTAAAGCTAACTCAAAATACTCTAACTAATCAATCAATTAACTTTTTAGATCTCAAAATAATCACCGATGGTAATAAACTTTACACAGATATCTATGACAAACGGCAAGATTTTAGTTTTAATGTAAACTTATTTACACATTTTAATTCATGTCTGCATCTTTCGATATTTAGAAACATCATCATTAACCATTTATTTCGAATTAATAACTTATGCCCTGCAAAGTTTAAAAACAAGAATATTAATAAACTGATCACAGCCACTGCTAAAATGGGTTTTCCTAAAAACTTTGTATCTTCTATTTTATATTCTTAACCATGTCTGTGTCAGTACAAAAAAAAAAAAAAAAAAAAGCTGTGTACATTTTTGTGTATATCAACAAAAAAATTATAAAATAATAAAAGACAATAAAAAAGGTGGTGGTTGGGTGGGCAGATGTTTGATTACGGAGGTGGGGTGGTGTTGTAAGGCTGGATGGTTGGGTGGGTTTGTGAAATTAAATTTTAAAAAAGTAGAAGGCTTGTTGCATTTGCTTTGTATTACTATGCAAACTTTCTTTTTCCAATAAAATTTCAGATTTTTCCTTTTTGAGTTGTCAACTATATTTAATGTTCTAATTTTACTGTTAAACACAATGTGATCAATCGGTGAATTTCATTGTTGCTTCGTGGTTTCATTGTTGTTCATCTGCTTTGAAATTTTGCTTTTTTAAATCCATATGGTTCCTGTTCTGGTTGTGGCAGGCTGGGGGAGTGTTGCCTGCGTAAAACTAGTGTAACCCCACAGGCAAGTCACATGTCTTGCCGCCTGCCTCCTTCTTCCTATCTTGTGTTTCTTGTGTTTTTTTTTTTTTAATAATTTTGATAAGTTTATGGTTTTAATTTTAAGTTAAGATTTGTTGTTTTACTTTATTGATTCGTCTGTTTTGCAGGATGTTAATTAATAGATCTGGTTTCTTTAAACTAGTGTATTTCATCCACTGATGATTTTTTTTTTTTTTTTTTTTTTTTTTAAATCTTATTGGTCATTGGTGTTTCAGTGAACTTGTATCTGTTGCTTGGCTTCTACTATGCTTAATAGATCATCTTTATTATATATATATAGTCAGACAAGAAAAAATTTTCAGATTTCATTAATCAGGCGAAAATTTTGAAAAAAAAAAAAAAACTGGCAAGTAAGCTTAAAGTCTGTTGGTCTCTGAGTGATGTAAATTTTCAGTTTTCTGGTCTATATCTAAACTAGTGAGAAAATTGATATACACTGGCTGCAGTTTTCATACGGCACTCAAGCCCACTTTATTTTACCTGATGAAAGGTCATGCCTATTCATTTTCCAAAGCTAATGTTATTGCATGTTTTTTCAATTTTTAATATTAATTTTCATTTATCAACAAAGTGGTTAATTGAAGCTTTCATTTTAGAAAGAGATCATAATATGAAATAAAAATCTCTTTTAGTTTATTAATGCTGTTTGTTCATGAATACGAGTTATAAACAAACAGGTTTGATTCTATCCTGGAAAAGGATGACGGCTGAAGCTATACTGGTGTGGAAAGAGAACACACCTGATAAGACATATAAAGTACCTGAGACATAAAGTAGACATGTAAAGACATACCACCGCCACTTTAGAATGTAGAAAAAGAGGGGAAAAAAGGCTAAAAACCCCATAGGAATAGCATGGCAAGAAAAGCAAAAAAACTCACAATGTCAAGTGTGTTAAAAAAAAAAAAAAAAAAAAAAAAGAATTCACACCGGAAGTAATAAGGGGACAAAGTTGACTAGAAAAATACATTGAACAGCGGGAACCGGGCGGGATGGGGCATGGGTCCTATCGTCCAGGATTAATACGACTCGCCTACTATCCATATATACGACTATCCATTCCCTCCTCTCCCCCTATTTTGATAAGATTACAGATCTGACACATGTGTAATAATGCAGATCTGACTCCAATATGTGAACAGGCAGCACCAAAGACAAAATCAAACATAAGACTTGACAGACAAAATCAAAGTGTCTATTCATAAAAGATTATATTTCATGTAAATGATTCTAAAATAGATATGTTGTTTGTGTGTATGGTAACTGAATATATTTCACACAAAGTTTGTTGTTTTGATGCACGCTTTTGTTTGCAGTTTACACCAGCTTTCACAATCATATTTGATCTTTTAATATACTTCTCCTACATGTTTGTATGATATTCTACACTACTTACAAAAATACAAGTGTAATCTTCAGATTTTCTTAACATATAAGAATGTAGTGTATATATATGTATATATATATATATATCATTAAGTTTCGGAAAGATGTAGAATTATTAAATATAAATATCAAAGATACTAATTTAGCATATTCTATATTTTTAGAAGAAAATGCGAACAATTTGTGCATCAAAAAGTCTTTAAAATAGCTTTTGGCTTATCTACATTTTTTGACAATCTCACATGATTAGGATTTATATAGGTTTTTTACTATAGTTGCCCCATTACTTCTACTCTAATTCTTATATTTTGATATCACTTACAGCTGCTATAATAAGTTTAATAGGAGGGAATGAAACAGTTAAAGTGAACATTAAAAAAAAAAAAAATTCAGAGGGCCACAAGTTAATTCCTCAAGAATCACAACTTGAGCATTATTACCTTTTGGAAATTGAATATAGTTGCCAATATTAATTATGCTTATAAGTAAAGGTCAAGACTCGCGGTCGCCACTCGCCACGTGGCTACCTAATTTGAAAAAGTGGCGATCCAAAAAAATCGTTGTAGTCGCCAATCAGACATGCGGTTTTTTTTTTGCGGAAATCTGTGATTTCCCCCCCCTAATTTGTGGAATTTTGTGAATTAACTTCTTCTGCTTTTAAAAAAATCACGGATATCGTCTGTTAAAAAAAAAAAAAAAGAAACCCTATTAACGATCGGCGATTAAATTCGCTATGGAAGCCACCCAATTCATAATCTTTCTCCTTATCTCCAACTAGTGATCGGCGATCAGATGTTCTGCAGAATTCTTTTGTTTCCAAGTCTTTCTCCATTCACAACATAAATGTCAATGTTCATCTTAAATTTACTTTGTTATATTCTAGAAATAGAATGGAAAGAGTTTAATATTTCTTACTCATGTAATTACTTTTTTATCCCCCCCCCCCTTTCCCCATCTCCAGATAGTGATTAATTCTAGAAACAATAAAGAGAAGTGCTCAAAATTTCTGACACACGTAATTATTTTTAGACTTTATTACTGAACTTGATAAATCTATTTATTTTTCCCTCAGTTAAATTAAATATTTATATTGTATAATCCATACCAAATGTGTAAACAAGGAAAAAGATGCCAAGTAAATTTTTCTTCAGGTAGATATTTTTTTTTTTTTTTTTTTTATGAATTGAAGAAAATTAATACTCAGTTGTTTTTATGCATGTTTGAAACTGATAATTAGCTACTGTTAATTTTTTTAATGTGTATGATTAATGTAATATAAATAATATTCTATATTTGTTTGAAACTTTTTTTTTTCTTTTCTGTTGGCATAGCTTGCGTAAATACGGGCTAGGACCCCTTAGAAAGACCTCCACGGAAGGCACTCCCCCTCAGGCCTAGGACCCCAGTGTTGTCAATCGGCCTTAATCCCTAACACCAACACCAACACCTTTCTGTTGGCATAGAATTTCAATAAGGTTTTATGCGGATAGAAAAGTTATTACAGTTAGAGTAAAGAATTTTTTTGTCTTATGAAAAAAATCCTGAAAATGCTTAATGTAGATAAAAACTATCAATATACATATATAACTGTTTAGGTAGTTAATTTATTAAAAATGACATTATCAATGTTCAATCAATTAACTAAACAATCATGTTAGCAAAAAATTTTCAGCTAATTTCTAATTTTAGCAATCGCATGTCTGTTAATATAATTAAATCTCGGATAATATACCAAAAAAGTTTTTTTTTTTTTTTTTTTTTTTTTGCCCCCCCCCCCCCCCCTTTTCCCCTCATACTGAAAATAATTTTGTTTTCTTCTAATGCTAATCACATCTATTTTCCATATGAAGATGTCACACTATGTGAAATTTATCAAATGAATAAATTTTTTGTATTTCTCTTTCAATAAGACAAAGTAAATATACTTGCAAAACACGAATTGTGTCTGAGAAATAACATTAATTTGTTAGTGTGTCATCATTATAGCCTGCTGTTTTCTGTATAAAAATGAAATTAATACTTAACTACGAAAGTCCATATATTTTTCCTCATTACTAAAACTTTAAAATCTTCTTTAATACTATAGTTATTAATAGCATTTAAAAGTTGCATTATATGCTACTGTAACTACCTTATATGTTTATAAAACTCACTCTTAAAATACTAATAAGAATAAAATCATAAACACTCAAAGGAAATTCAAACGAGATCATATCTTCTCTCAAAAGTCGAATCATTTTACAATGATTTGATTTCTCAGCCAATTTTGTCTTTCTCCCACCTGCTTTCATTTCGGATATTGAAAATTTTAAACTCGAGAAGTATGAAAGTTTAAAAAAAAAAATATTTATTTTCAAACAATATTTAAAGATTTTTTTTTTTTTTTTTTAAATTTGTGGAAGTGCATATTTTTTTTTTTTTTTTTTTTTTAATTATTAAAATAATACAATAAAGGCCACTATTTAATAATTTTCCGACCACATCATATGTGTTTTATGCATTTATATGTATATAGATATATATTTTTTAATTATGTGTGTGAATATCAGGTGTAACGTCGACTCGCGAGTGGCCACTGAGTTAAACATGTCCAGTGGCCACTGGCCACTTACAAAAATTGTAAGTCTTGACCTCTACTTATAAGCACCAAAATGAAATGCTTGATCTCGGACAATCAGTAGTGTGACTATTTTTACCAGTACAGATAATTTTATAGTTCAGCTTTCCCACTTATAAACATTGGAGTGAAAAGGACGACTGGTTATACATAATACAGTATGGAAAAATGCTTTAAGAGAACATTAGTATGGTAACCATTAAGCTACTGAAAATATTTTTAATACGGTAAAGACTAGAAAAATCAAATTTTATATTATATACAATCTTTATCTGAATTACACAATAGTTGAAGTTTTCTTGAAATAATTTGTATGTGCTAATAATAATAATAATAAATTTTAAAAAAAGTTAATCTTAGTATAATACTCTGCAAAATAAATAAATAAAGATATTTCCACAAGTTTTTTTTTTTTTTTTTCTTTTTAATTAATAGAAAAGGTAAAGACATCATAAGTTGACAATAGTTCTGGAAGAAACGTTAAACTAAAATAATTTAAAAAAAAAAAAAACCTTTTTTCTACTCCATGGGCTCATTCAGCCGGGCACCCGACCATCTTCAGGGGGCTCTTGTCGTGAATGTCTCTGCTTTTCTTCTTTCGCCTTTCAACAAGAAGCACCACTCGCTGTCAATTAGTTGATTGGCTTGCCTATTGTTGCATGTGCGGTCTCTGGCCACGATTTCTATGTTTTCCCATAAGGTTATATATCTATAATAATTGTAATTAGCTAATTTTTTAACGCTCTGAAAATCAATATTAATATTTAGATCTCGTATTAGTTTTAGTTGTCAGGGCCATCGTTACAGAGATCTAAATATTAATATTGATTTTCATTGAAATTGTGGCTAATAACCGCATATGCAACAATAGGCAAGCCAATCGACTAATTGACCAGAGGTGGCACACCTTGTTGGAAGGTGAAAAGAGGAAAAGCAGAGACACTCGCAACAAGAGCTCCTTGAAGATAGCTGGGTGCCCAGTTGAATGAGCCCATGGAGTAGAACAAAGTAGGTATTTTTTAATTATTTTAGAGAAGGTTAATATTTTAGATAAATTTTTGAAAAATCGTAGTCCTTTTGAACTTAGTTTAGAATTGGATAGTTGGGTTTTACGCCGCACTAATGCTACGCAGATGGGCAATTGGCGACGGTCTGCGACACACCCCTAGAGGTGGTCCGGAGACATGCCATCACAATTTTGATCCCCCACGGAAGGGGATGGCTCTCCCGCTTCGGTGACCCCCAGAGGTATAATTTTTGATGGGAACATGGAGGACATTGCGGCCACAACAGATTTAACGTGCACCAGCCACCATTAGTGTACACGACGGTCTTTGGCCGGCTCGAGCACCGAACCCGCAATCTTCCAATTACGAGGCCGACGCTCTACCGACTGAGCTACCGCGGCCCTGAACTTAGTTTAGAAAAAATACTATTTAGTTTATCAATTATGCCATTTATCAGATGATACTTACAACAAAAGTACTTTTTAAAGAGTACTTTTTTCATTATTTTTCAGAGTATCAATCTCTTTAGGTACTTCTTAATAGAATAAAATACATCTGCAATTCAAAGTGTTAAATTATAAAATGTAGTACCTTAGGTATCTTATATTAATACCATATTTGTGTAACGTGTGCCGAGCTGAGAAATCGATTTATCCAATTTGGAATTTTTCATCTGTCTAATTAATAGTTTCAAGTTTAGTCTTTGCAACAGCTTTAGGAATTTCGCCAAAATAATTAAATATAAAAAGTACTTTATGTAAAAAGTATTGCACAAAAAATAAAAATGAATATTCTATGTCTGTTTTGAAAATTTATCGTTCTGTCTAATTTTTGTATAGAAACATCTTTTTTTTCCCTCATATGAGTACATTTCTTTTATAAATGAAAAAATCTACAAAAATTAAAAGCAGACATAAAAAAAGTTTTTTCTGTGTTTTTTGTGGTGCATTTGCATAAAGTATTTTTATATTTGTTTATTTAATGCTTTAAAACTCACTTCCATGAAAAAGTTTTTATACATGAAATCTTGAGTTTTTCAAAACCAGTTAGCTTGTTGTGAATGTATTAAAAATTTTATTGTATGTATATGTATTTACGTTTTGGACTTATGTGTGCAGGCTAGCTCATCAAAAAGTCAACAACATTCTCAAGAGAATATTAGTTCATCTGGAGTTTCCTGTGAAATAAAAGAAAGTTCTTCAAATCCATCGTCATCAAAAAAGGAATCTGCTGATTCATGTAAAAGTGATCTAGGTGATTCCTCTTCTGTGCACTCTAAAGATTCAAATGAATCTCTATCTCAAAATACACCAGATTTTGTTCATATTGAATCTTTAGATTTCATTAGTAGGGAATTTTCTAGTTCACTTTGCATGGATTATTTAGATTCATCTAGTATGAAATCTCTAGGTTCATCTAGTATGAAACTCCATGGTTCATCTAGTATGAAATCTACAATTTCATCTAATTGGGACTCATCAGGTCCATCTAGTATGGAATCATCTGGTCCATCTAGCATGGAATCTGGTATCTATAGTATAGAATCATCAGGTCCATCTAGTATGGAATTTTCATGTCCATCTAGTATGGAATATTCTGAATCATCTCATATGGAAAAGTATGATTCAAAAAAACTGTGTTTAATCTGTTGTTCTGAGCCTCCTAATGCTTCGATCATCCATGGCAAATTTGGCCATCAAATTTGCTGTTACAAATGTGCTCGCAGACTTCAAAAAGGAAAGAAAGGTTGCCCTGTGTGTCGGAGGGCTATTGATCGGGTTGTTATTCAAGTTAATATGTGATAGTTTCTTCCATTTCTGTTGATTTTGATGTAACTTTGTAAAATACAATGAATGTATTCACATGTTTTATGAAAATTTATGAAATTAATGCTAATGTTTTGGCTAACATTTTCATGAGTTTTCATATGGTTATATCAAATTATCAATAGAAATTCTCCTTTCTGTTGAAAGTACCTTTAGAACTAAAACAAAGAGTATATTAGTTAAATTAATTTTATTTTTGCAACAAAACTTATAATGCTTATTTTCTTTGTTCTGAAGTCTATTTTATTAACAGTAATTCCTCTTATAATATCTAAAAGTAAGGTGCTAAGATTATCAATAATTAATTAATGCAGTTTTTTCAAAATTATACTGCTTTAAAAAAAATGAATGTAAATATTGTGAAATACCATTAAAATTCATGGCTAATTTTTTACTTCAAATGAAGTAGAATGTCGACGAAATATTGGTAGAACTATTGTTTTTGAACTATAATTCATCATCTCGGCAAATTATTAAGTAAAAATATATGTGATGTACAAAACAAAATAATAATGTATCATAGTATAGCTTTTTTTTTTTTTTTTTTTATCCTCTAAAAATCATTGTCTTTCTGTAACTTTAGAATTATACTGATTTACTATATTGCAAGAAAACTTTGTGTGAATTTAAAAATGTTATAGATTTATGGAAATTTTAGTACAGTAGAATTATTAGTTTGCTTTTAATTATATATGAAAGATATTTCAGAATTTCTGTACTTACTTCAAAGTTATATTTATTTTATTATTTTAATTAAATTTATCCACTTAAAATTATGTTTCAAAACAAAGGCTATCTAATGGTTAAAGTTTTTAATGGATTTAAAACATTGATTTGATATAGAAATAATCTTATTATTAAATTATAATATTTGAAATTTTATTTTATTTTTAGAAATAAGCTTTTCTAATTTTATATTTTATTAATTTACTTTTGAGTGATACTGTGAAATATGATTCTTCAGAATACTATACTATGGTACAATTCGTTATTCTACGAGGTATAATACCTGCTTCTGTGTGGAATCACATTGTAAATTCTCCCAAAAATACATGCAAATTACGCAAGGATTTTTTATTTTAAGCATGTCGTCTATAGGTTACATTTCTGTCAATTGTGTCCTATGTTTTCTGTGTGTGCAATATTATCTCTGTCATAAATTCGACAGAGGGTAGTCATTTTCTTTTTTTTTTTTTTTTTGTGAATAGGTAGATCTTGAATTTCTTTTTGTCTGAACTTTTGTGTCTTCTTTTTAAATTATTGATTGTTTGATGAATGAAGTTATTATTAGAAGAGGAGAAATAATCTTATTTATTTGTGGAAATGTGCATTTCAGAGACGGAACATATTTCATAAGTAGTGAATTTACAAGAACTAAAATATCTTTTATTTTAGCCACACATCCCTCGCTTTTTTCTTTTTAATAAGATTTTATTGACAAGTTCTCCCCCCCAAGTTGGTATGAAGAAGAAGAAAAAAAAAGTTTCATCTCGTAATTTGATTTTATTGTATTTTCCTTTTTATTTATTTCTTACTTTAAAAAAAAAAAAAGTGATGCTGTCAGGGGGGTCAATCCAGGCAAAAACTGGACCTTTAAATTGCTTCTTCACAAAATCTAAATCTATGAAATGGGGCCCCCATAACAAAATTCAAATTCATAAAAATGCACCTTACATAAAACTTTGTTTTATAAAAATGATCCTCTTATAAAATTGCCCTATGTTTTCAGTATGATTTCCAATGAATCCATATACTTGGTTTCATGACACACTATTAATTTCATGCTTTAGCATGAGGTATAAACAATTGAATATTGAACATTATATAGAATTCAATTACTACTAAAATGGAAGGTTTAACTATATATATATATATATATATAATTTCACAATACCTTTCCCCCCCCCCCCCCCCCTGGAGCACCAAAAATTAAAACTTCGATTGACCCTTGGGTTACATTTAATCCAATTTTTCTTTCTTTTATTTTTTGCTTCTCGTCTTCATTAAGGATTTCATGTTTCTTTTGTCAAATATGCTAGTGAATTTTACAATTTTGCACTGATTTTTATTGAATTCATTCTTTATGTCAATTTTTTATTGTGATTAAGCCAATTTAGGATACAAAAAATGGAACTGTGATTCTTAAGGATAAAACTTCCTTATTTATAAGAAATGTAAGTTCATGAAAGTGTTTATCTTGTTATTCATGAAAATCAAAATGAACTTTTTAAAAAAAAAACAAAGTTTACATAGTGCCAGTCTCAGTATGCCTTACAAGGTTTTTTATTATTATTATTTTTTTTTTTAATAATGATTTTTTAATTACCGTCAAAAACAGACTAATGGTTATTTTTGAAATGAACATTTTTTTTTTTTTTTCTGTTACTATAATAATTTCAATCTAGAATCAGAGATTTCAATTATTCTCAGAGATTATATTATTGAAAGTTCATTTTTCTTTTTTAGCATTTTCATGCTTGAAAGTCCAAAATAGTACATATCGTGTAATATGAATCATTTTTTGCAATTATTTACTTGTGGTTCATCATTAGGTCCCATACATAGGCAATTGACCTTAACATCAACATTAACGTTATGCGTAACCATTAAGTATGAAGCAATTTTTTTTTTTTTTTTTAACAGTGCTATAAATATGACTTCGTATTTTATTAAGTCATACCAAATTTCTTGATTTTGGTTGTAAGCATTCAGTGTGCTATGTCTAAATCTGTCTAAATTTATTCATGTTACTTTGCATAGGCTTTGCTTGTCTTGCATAAATTTAGTATAATTTTTTTTTTTTTAAAACATCATATATTTCAGTATTTTTATAGTGAAGGAATGTTTGAAATTTCTTACAATTTTTGAGGTTATATCAACTAAATATTTCATATTGTAAATTAAATTTTGCATCAGACTAGTTTAACTATGATTAAATTTAAATCAAATCAATTTGACACAAACAAAAATTTAAAAAAAAATTTCTTCGATTTGCTTCAGTTTTACAAACATTTGCTTTTCCCATTCATTGCTTTATGTTGAAGTTGTTGGTTTTAATGAGATTTTCATTCTTTTAAAATTTCTTTTTCTTTAATTCTACTTTTTATAATTTCAAACAGACAAAATAATTTATATCCAGTGCCATTTTTATTTATTTTATTTTTTATTTTTTCTAAATTTCCATCTGTCATTGTTATTTCATAACTTAAAGTGGATATCAAATCTGGCAATGTTGTTTAAATCATGAAAATTAAGTAATCCCATTTATTGTACAGTCGGTAACAGAAGTCTCTGAACACTAGCAAAAATTCCTATATAAAAAAAGTATACTTAATATTAATACAGTTTTGTTAAATAAATTCTTGTCGAATCCTGTTTTTAGACTGACTAAGAACAGGATTTGACAAGGATTTATTTAATAAAACTGTATTAAGTGTACTTTTTCTATATAGGAATTTTTGCTGTGTTCTGTGACTTTTGTTACTGACTGTACATTGTAGTTAGTATCCAAAATTTATTATTAAATTAACAATTAATTTTCCAAACCCATGGCACTGATTTTCTTTGTCCAAATAAAGTTTTCAAAGCTAATTCTTTTTTTTTTTTTTTTAATTGCTCTATGGTGATTTATGGTGTTTGTGGTTTTTTTCTTCTTTCTTTGCTTTAAACTGTTTTTTTTTTCCCCTCCTCTCACCTTAGTCTCTTCCTAAATATGAGATCTCATTCATGTAAAATATAAATTTATTCCTCTTTTAGGTGATATGTATAAATGCATAAAGCTTTTTTTAAAGCTACCTGTAGATTTTGTAAAAAGTAATTTATTTGTATTGAAGAAATAAATTATTTTATGCTATTTGTGTTTTCTTTGATAAACAGACTTAAGGGATTCTTTACCTAAAGACAGCCGGCAGCCTGTCCCATGGTATTGTATGGGGAAATTTGTTTTGCAAATTACTCATTTACTTATCTATTTATTTTTAAGTTCCATTTTCCCAATAAAATAAATTTATGTACTTTAAATTGATTCTTATTTTCTAAAAATTGATTTATATTTTAATATATTTTGAAGTTATAAAGTGTGATAGTTGATGGTATGGCAAGGAAAGACTCTGCTGCCTCCTTTATCCAGACATGACGATTGAAATTTTACAGAATCGTATCAGGAGTACTGTCTATGATTTATTTAGGGAAGGGCAGCATTTGAACTAGTGTAATATTTAAGAGCCAGAGACAAACAAAAGTGCTTAATGGTGGTAATCCTAGTGTTAGCGGAAGGAACTTTTTGTGCTAAATAGAAATAGCATTAGAAAAGTTATTGGTCCCAACTGGGCATTGTGCTCTGATAAGGTACCTTACCTTTATGGGTGTTAAAAGTGACTCAACTTTTAGGAGTTACTTATATAATGAAGAAACAGCTGTTTATGTTCTTTGTGAGTATGAGATATTCTGCCATATAAGTTCTTTTTGACTTGTAAGAGTTCCATTGGAAAAACTTGGGGGGGGGGGGGGTGTTATGTCCCAAGGCAGTCCATTGGATTCATTCCATGGTTATCTGTTCTGTCATCACCTGTAGCTCTATTGCCTGGTGGTCTCGGATTAAATTGACTACTGTTAGAGCTAGCTTTAATAGGTTGCAAAGGATGGTCTGTGTTGCTCTTTTGCACTGCATTAAGACTACTTCAGCGACTGCCCTTGAGTGCTTGCTTGGGCTGTTTTCGTTTCATTTGTACATTGAAACTGATGCTTTGACTTGCATGAAGCAGTTCATGTGTTTGAGTTTATGGAAGAATTATTCTAGGTATCTGTCATGGGGTTCCCTTATTTCATGTGCGGTGGATTTTTCTATAAGCCTTTTAAGATCTTTTTTTCTTCCAAGGAAGATTAGCTTAAAAGCAACTGTATGGTTTGGTATACTTTTGGCTCTAAGCTTGATTTTTTTCTCCTCTTGGAAAGTTTGCCACAGTCTTTCAAGCTGAGATCTTTCCTATCATCTTAAGCTGTAAAGTGCACTTAGACAGGGGTTGTAGTAATTGAACTATTCATACCTGTTCAGACAGTCAGGCTGCTCTCTTTTCATTGGTGCAGTGCAAGTTCACTTCTTTTGTGTGGGAATAATTCAAAATATTTTGTGACCTTTCTCTAATAAGGTTAGCCTTAACTGTTGCCTGGTCATACTGGCATTCCTGGTAATGAGTTGGCTGGTGGCCCTGAGCTTGTTCTGGGTATTTCTCCCACTACTTTCAGGGCTTCTATTATCAAGCTCTTTGGTTGAGAGCTTTATAGGCAATGGCATTAGTTCTGATGGTCAGATGCAGGCAAAGGAATTAAATCATGACTGTCCTGGTTTGCATCGTAAGGAGCTTTTAAAGCTTAACAGAAATGGTTTGAGGAAGATAATTGGCCTTCTTACTGGTCATTGTACCCTTAAGATCTACACATGATGGACATGATTTCATTTGTCGTGGTACTTGTCTGGAAGAGGAGACTACTCGAAGCATTTTATGTGGCTGTGTGGCTCTTTCTGCACATAGGTTTTGAGCATCTTGGTCTTCATCTTATTGAGCTTTGAGAACTGCAGGATATTCCTGTCAGGTGTCTGCTGAACTTTGCCTTCAGCTATGAGACTTCTCTTAAGGATGCTTTGGGTTTAGTTAATGTGCCCAGCTCTCAGTAAACTGTTGAGGTTACCCTCCTCTTAAATCATAGGCCAGCCTATAGGTTTGAGCACTTGGGTTGACATTTAATAGAACCTTGGGAGCTTCATGATATTCCTATTATGTGTCTGCTTCAACAGCAGACCTTTTTAGAAAATTTTGAGGGTAGTACAATAGATCTCCAGTCACAAGTTTGGGTTGCTTTGGAACCACTTTTCTTTAAATCTGTAAAGTGCTCTTATTAATTCTTTACATCTTAGTTTTAAACCGAAATAATATTAAAAATTAAAAAAAAATTAACTTTTGGAAACCAAGAATGAATTTAACAGTTGTGTATTTTCTAAATATGAAAACGGAATTGGGAAAAAAAAATTTCTTTTTATAATGAGTAATTTGCATAAAAATTTTCCCATAGGATAACATAGTGTTAAGCTGCCTACAATGATAGGTGAAGCATCCCTTAACACATTGTATGCAGGAAATATTACTTTTGTATCTTTTGCAATCTCGTCACTTAAGGGAATTAGAGATGTTATAAAACCTTTTTTGTAAATTACTGTCTTAAACTTAAAAAAAAAAAAAAAAAAAAAAAAATGCATACATATGCATTGAAGTGTAATAATATAAAAATTTCTCAAAGTACTTAACTTTTATAAAATAAAGTTGAAAATTTACATTCTAAACATATTTGTGTATTACTGTGTCATCAACAATGCATTATTTAAAAAATATATATCTGTTTCAATGTTGAAATTTAAAGCAAATTTTTAGCAAGAACATTTAAAAATTTTTCAATTTTTATTTTAATAAATTAAAAATTTTAATATGCTTAATGTTGTTATATTTCATTGAGTATGTATGCACTTTTTTTTTTTTTTTTAAATAATTTTAAGACAGTAATTTACACAAGAGATTTATAATATCATTGAAACCATAAGCACAGGTCATGTAAAAGTACATATCTAGTATTAGCCATTGTGCAGCAATCTATTGCAATTTTACTGAGTGACTAACTTTGTATTGTGTGCACTTTTCCATGCCATTATTTTCTTAAAGATTTTTTCATTTTTATCAAACTATTCTGTAATTAAAGTAAGTTTATATTTTGAAATGAAATTAAAAATCTGCACACTTTGCAGGGGGAAGGGGGAAACTCTGCTTGCACTCAACTTGCATACAATGTGTTTAATATACTTTAGCCAAATATGAAACACTTTTTTTTTTTTTTCCTTATAAGATATTATAGCCAAATATAAAACACCTTTTTTTTTTTTTTTTTTTTTTTTTCATATAAATTATATATATGTATTAAGACTCACTTTTAAAACTGGATTGTCATTTGACTAAAAAAGGTTATTTTTAGTTAGTTATATATATTTAAATGTTTAATATTATACATTGACAGGACCTTTTTTAAATATTAACCATTTTCATTTCAATAAATTATGCATTAATCCAGTACTGTATACATGACAGTTAAAAAAATTATTAGGCTCCTTAAAAATTAATAATCTTTTAATTTACATTAAAAAAAAAACTTATTTACAACATATACCTATGTCAACAGTATAATTAACATTATAAATTAAAAGACAAATAAATGTATTCAAATACTCAAGATTGATAACCTTAGAAGGCAGTTGTTTATTAGGTGACATTTGTCTTGTTCAAATGAATTAAAACATTGTAAACATCCGGATTATTAGGCTGTATTAAGGAATGTGTGAAAAATAAACATATTCTTACTTTTACAGAGGCTGGTTGCACATTTTTTTAGACAATTTTCATTGTATTTACAGAAAGATTTTACTTAAAATTTTTGTGTTTTAAATGTTCTATTTGATAACCCTTATGTTTATTATCTGTCTACACCGTAATTTCCATGACAATAAAGCCTTTTTTAGTATTGGAAGAGGTATTTTATCCTGTTCCGCTGAAATGGCTAATGTCCAAAAGCACAAAGTCCATGGATTTTGAAGAATTATTAAAAGATTTAGCCAGGATATCAATGAAGCATATAGCTTTGATACCTGTCGCCTTTTTTTCTTTTTTTTTTTTTTTAATCAGAAAATTAACAATGGATTTTAACATGTAGGTGCTTTCTTGTCTTGATGCAGTTCTGTTGATTGATGGCACTGTGGGTGAAGATTTCATATTTGAAAATTGGGGTATATAATATGTGGAGTTGATCTTTACATTTTTCTCTATTCTACTTTTTAATTTGCCACTTTGCAAAACAAGCAACAATCATAAATCCCTTTAAAAAACTCCTTACATTCTTTGAACTATGTTTTAATATCTTTTTCTCCTGTTTAAGGACGATAAATAGATCTCTTTGTTGCAGTTAGTTACTAGAGGCACCCAAGATTCATCTATTGTGACAACAGTGTTCCATTTTTGTCTGGTTAAATGTTTTGCATAAAAAAATTCTGTAGCACATTTGGCGATATGTCCTGGAGAAAGAAAGACGATACACGTTGTGTGTGTGTGTTTTTTTTTTTTTTTTTTTTTTTTGTCTTCAGATCCATATCAGTATTAATCACTTTCTTTACAGTTGACACCAAGCATTTTAATACTTTTGCATCTGTCCTTTTGACTTAGCATTTTTTTTTTTTTTTTTTTTTTAACATTAAAGATTTTGCAACATTTGAAACATTCCATTTTTTCCTTGGATATGTATCTGGAATAATTTTTTCATTTGAAGCCTAACTTTGATGTTTTTTCCCTTTCTTGATGACAACATTTTGTATCACAGCTTTAGGTATCAAAAATCCATGGCTTTTACAGTGTACTTTCAATACTAGATAGAAATAATTTTCTTCAAAAAGAGCACAAATATAGCCTTCTCTCCATTGCTTCTTTAACCCATATTGTATCAAGCATTGAAAAAATATTTTTTCCCTAAATTCTTAAATATGTTTTTTTAAGCCTGTGTACACGCACAAAATCAAAAAACTAACCAACCTTTCATTAGCTTAATCGGTATAGGTTGTCCTAAAAAATAGGACAATGGTTTAGGACAGTCGGAAATGTAAGTAAAACAGACCATCTATATATATTTTTTTATATAATTGCTTTACCAGTACAAAAGTGTAGAATATTACCTCAATAAATTTATATGTCCATTATTCTTGAACGTAAAATCTTTTTAAGTAATGCGTTGAAAATGTAATGAATAAATCTTCAAAAATCGTCATTTTAAAAATTAAAAATATATATATTTAATGTTCATTTACACTAACACATAATATATTTATTGGACTTTTAAATAATATATATCGCCTTTTAATTTGAATTAAAATATTCAAAAGAATTTATATAAATACCACTTATGCATAGTGTCCTATTTTTAGGACGATCGTGAAATATGGGTTAAAAGTGCATAAAAATAAAACTGTCAAGTAACAGACGATAATTTATACTTTCAAAAATATAGTTGCAATTCTTAAAAAAAAAAAAATCCAAACAGACATTTCTTGCAAAGCAAAATTGTCTAATAAAATGTGGGAACAGCGTCTGTAAAATACAATTACAGTACTATGAAACCTATCTAATCAAAAATCTGTGTTTTGATGATAAATTGTAGTAAAATGCATGAATCCACAACACACATCATAACTTAGTTATAATATAGTCTCAAATTATCTTATGAAAATTCTTAAAATATTAAATTATGCTCATTTTAACATTTCATACATTTTTACAAAATTTCAAATTTTTGAATACCGATACTGAAGTATGCACTGACTAACAATAGCTTACAAGCAATAGATATTATTTGAACATGTTATATTTTTCGTATTATTATTTCTAGAAAAATACTTGATGGATTCTTATAAAACTTCATGCATGTAATAAATTCCGCATATTTTAGTGAAGACGTTATTCCTAAGGCAGAAAAAGACTTTAACCAGTAGCAAATTGGGGGGGGGGGGATGTTAAAAATTGTTGTAGTGCATTGTAGCTGTAGTGTATGATTTAAAAAAAAAAATCTTATTTTTTTTGTTTTATATACAGGTTTTTTAAACCATTGTAATGTCATTTTTAGAGAAAATTTGACATACTGCATTAAAGACAACATACTGCAATAAAAATCTTAAATATCTAATAAATTATTTTTTTCTAAATAATAAAGCGTGAATATGTAAAATTTATATATTTTTTTAATTAACTATATGTGTAGAATTACTCTTGCAAAAAATCCATGCAAGAATCATGAAAAGTCAGTAAGATATCATCACTAGAATGTTTGGGAGAGGGGGGGGGGGGGCTTGATTTTGACCAACACAAAAAAAAAAAAAAACTCAAAGGAGTTTTATCAAAATCCTTATTTGAAATTGTACTTCTATCAAGCATTAATAATTTTTTTTTAATTTAAAACAAGCATAATATATATGTTATGTCACGAATGAAGAATTTTCAAAAATATTGTTTGTACTTGAGTTTTGTTTATAAGAACAAAAGGCTGAAAATAATCCCCGTTAAAGTTCTGTTAAAATTATATAAAGCAAGAAGAAAATAAGTGTTCGTCGATCTAAGGAAACAGTTCTGTCAGATTCAAGCAACTGCAAAAAGAAAATTAAAAAAAAAAAGAAGTCTGATTGCTTTGATTGTGAAATAAAGCCTATTATTTTTATTTGAATTTCTGTCTAAAAAGACTTAAATTTTAAAATAAAAATTTTGATTTTAATAAATAACACTGCTCTGCACAAAAATTGTTCCCAATACCATTCATGCAAATTCTTATGTAAAATGACCTCCTGAATCCGAATATGATGCCCATTTTGTCCTATCATCCACTGTTTTGAGGAGGAAGGGGGGGGGTCTTATTTTTATCACTGTTCTGTAATTTTATGGCTATGAATTTAATTTGGAAGGGGGGGGGGGAGATTAACTGTTAAATATCTTCTACAGAGGTGAAAAATTCTAAAACATAAACATTTGTAGCAAGGGGGAAAATATGGGGGGGAATTCTCCACTGAAAATAGAAATTGCATTTATTATATTTTATTAATATTATTTATTATATCTTATTTGTTTTTAAGTGTTAAAATAACCCATTTCTACCCTCCAAATCAAATTCCATGGCTATAAAATACCAGACAGTGATAAAAATTGCTGGAGGAGGTAGCATACTTGCCAACTTTTCCGGTTTTCCCGGAAGACTTCCGGTTTTTTAACGTATCTTCCGATCTTCCAGACAGATGATGAAATCTTCAGTTTTTAAAAAAGTCGCAGATATCGTTCGTTTTAAAAAGAAACCCCAAATGTTCTACGAAAACTCCTGATTCCCAATCTTTCTCCATCCGTAACATAAATGTCAATATTCATTTCAAACTTACTTTATGATATTCTAGAATATGTAAAGAAATAGAATTGTTAAATATTTCTTGCTGATGTAATTATTTTTTGCCCCTCCTCCCTCCCTTTATTTTTCTCCAACTAGTGATCAGCAATCAAATGTTCTGCAGAAGTCTTTTGTTTCCTAATCTTTATCCATCTGCAATATAAATGAAAATATTAATTTTAAACTTCTTTCATTAGATTCTAGAAGTAGAGTTGAAAGAGTTTAATATTTCTTACTCTAATTATTTTTGTATCCCCCCCCCCCCCCCCCCCAACTTCTGCGGATTGTGATCAATGGTCAATTCTAGAAACAATAAAGCAATGCAAGTGCTCAATATTTCTCACGTATGTAATTATTTTTAGATCTTTATTGCTGAATTTAATGAATCTGTTTATTTTTCCTCAATTAAATTAAATATTTGTATGTCATATTTATACCAAATGTGTAAACATGGGGGGAAAAAATGAAAAAAAAAAATTCAGGTAGGAAAATTTTTCCCAAATCAATTTAAGAAAATTAATACTCTGTTGATTTTATGCACGTTTGAAACTGATAATTAGCTACTGCTACTTTTTTTTTTTATATATATATATGTATGATTAATGTACATACACAAAAATCATATTCTATATTTGTTTAAAAAATTAGTTATACTTTAACTTAACTAAGTTTTTTTGTCTATTGTTAAATAAATTTCTTACAGATTCTGTTTTGTAGATATTTATATTTTGAAGAGGAATAACTTCACTTAAAACTTTTGTATATTTAGTATAATCAATCTATAGTAAAATGTTTTTATAGATTGCTTCAAAATATTAAAACTGTATTGCTTAATACGTCAAAGAAAAAAAAATCTTCCCTTTTTTTATGAAATCTTCTGGTTTTTCAACAAAATCTTCCCTTTTTTTATTAAAATTGGTTGGCAAGTCTGAGGTAGCGTCCCGTGGAAACGGTGGGTGATTGTGCAAAACGGGAGTCATATTTGGATTCAGGTCATTTTACGTAAGAATCAGCAAAAACTGTATCAGGGCTGGATTTTTTTTTTTTGCAGCGCAGTGTAATTGGCATTTTATTTTCAAATCACCTTATTAATTAAAACAAGCATAATATATGCTTGCTGTTACAAAAATAAAATATTCTCCAAAGCCCTGATATGAAACCATAATTCTCCCTACCTTCCCCACCCAATGAAAACAATCACAGGACAGTTTTTTTTTTTCCCTTTTTCTCTTTCTGACTCTGACAATAGGAACACAGTCTTCATATTATGAAATATAAACTCGGCCAATCACTCATCTACCTAATCCTAATCTGTTGAAATGAAAATAATCTTTATATAATGCACATTTATGCGAAATTTCACCCTATGCTCCTGTTTTAAGAAAATCTTGAGCTTTGAATAACAAACTTAATTTTTAAAGTAGAATGTTTAAAGATTTTCATATTGGTATATTAAATGATATTTTAAGACTGAGCATGTATCTTTATGATGAAATAATCTTCAAAATGCACATTTATATGAAATTTTGCCATTACTTGTTAAGGAAGTTGTAAATTTTGAATAATTTACATAGTTTTAGAATTTGAATGTTAAAAATAAATTTGCCAGTATTAAAAACTGGTCTTGACCATTTTATGATAATTCGTTCTTGAGGTATTACCTTTACCGACTAACCAACAGACACTCTGCATCGGAGTTTCATATTTCTCATACCTCAAAATGTGTAAAAAATATATCAGAATACAAAGATAAAAAATGTTCATGAATATGTAAGTTTCTGTTGATTTCTGTTTTGCTGGTGAACCTATTTAGCTCAACTGCAGAACAGCAGTAAAAATTCCATTTCTGATAATTATTTCAAATTTCCTGAACCTAGACTTGCAAGTACTAAAATTATATGTTAATCTTATTGAAATAGTTACTTTTTAAAATGAGTAAGTAAAAATGAGATTGAAAATAAATGTACTTAAGAACCAGGAGCCAGAAATTGGTAGCCTTAAAACTTGAGTTGTTAAGAAAATAATCATGTATAAATAAAGATTTGAAAAAAAAAAAACTTTTAGATGACATTGTTTTTATTTTTGACTCGGACTCAATTTGAATCTGTACAGCATAACACAAACTTATAAATTGATACTTTAAGCATTAATTTCTATAAACTTAAAACTGAGCAATTATTAGTTAAATGACACACGACATACTTGTCAACTCTCCCTTATTTTGAAGGTGACTCCCTTATTTTGGGACTGTCTTCCACTCTCCCTCTATTCTGAACATTTTAAAGTTATACCTATAATTTATTCAAAATTTCAATAAGTCTTCAATTTTAAAGCAAGATTTTTGCTTAAAAAAATTCTCATATCTCAATAGATGAAGGGGTACTTTTAATTAATAATTATTAGATTTTTACTTAATAATTAAATTTAACTTATGCATATAGATTTTTGACAATTTAAGCTATGGATTAAACTATTAAAAAATGTCATGTCAAAAACCCATCAATCTTGTCTATGCCTGAAAATGTCGCTTATAAAATCTGTTATTTTGATCCATTAATGTTAGCAGGTATGACATGAAAATAATTTAAACTATTTCAATAATAACCAAACATTCACCCATTACGATGAGCATAAGGTGCAGATAGCAAATTAGAGCAGAGATGTGTAGCACATCCCTCTTTTTAAGCAATTTGCGAAGTGGTCGAGAAGATTCACTGGCATTTAAAGAAAAGTTAATTGCATTGCCATTATGTGTGATGCAAAAACTAAAAAATGTGAATGATACATTAAAAGCTAATAATTATGAAAAAAAAAAAAAAAAAAAAAAAAAAAGTTAACACATGCACAATTAAATATTTAATAAAAATAGCCATATTTATATATTCAATATTTTTATAGCCTGATTGCTGTATGTTGTCTTTACCATAAGTAAGTGAAATTTTTTGAAAATGGCATTGGATTAGGTTGAATACCCTCTTTTAATAATAAGTCCTTTTTCTCTTTTAGCCACAACTATCCAATTAGAGATATAACTTTTTTGTTTTGTTTTGAGTAATTAGGAAGTAAAAAAAAAAAATTATAAATTCCTTGCTACATTTTCCTTAAATTAGGGGAGAAAGAGCTTTAACATGGCGATTGCCCTCCAGTTGATATTGAAGTTTAATGGGTTTTAACATTTGACTATTGCTATGCTGTAAACCATTGGTAACGATCCAGAATTCACCCCTCTGAATGGTTCTGAGACATGCAATCTTCCACATAGGGGATCACAATTTTACTTATTCTTTAACCACATTTCTTGCGACCATGGAAGCCTCTGCGCAAGTGCGGATTGAGCGAGTCCAGTGTTAAAATAGGGGTGACTGAGAGAAAACAAGCGATAAGGGAACACCGAATAACTGGATGTTTGCCAAATAACTATCTCTCGGCCAATTTTGCATCCCTTGAAACTTTTGGACTCGGCCTCACTGCTAGTCGTAGGAAACGTGGTCGCACTATAGAAAATGAGGACATTGGGACAGATAGGTAAAAAAGGTACTCAATTTAAGAAACTCTTGTTGGCTCTTGTGTATAAATTGTTGCATCTAAAGTATCTAGCAACGGATATTTTGATAATTACATCACAATTTAGAAATCATTTTGATTATATTTTAATGGTGCCATTATCTTTTCAATGTGTTATTTTTTAAACTGTCGGAAAATGTAAAAACTAGAAATTTTTTCCTGTGAGTAAGCTATTTCACCTTTACCCACCTTATTTTCTAGAAATTAAAATACAATATTTAACTGTTTTTACATTGGGTGTAATTATCATCAAAAAGTTGTGCAAAATGTGAAGAGACACTTCAGATTTCAAAGTTCATGAAAACTAAAGAATTGTAAAATGTCTTGTAACTAGGGTACTGGTTGAGGGGATTAAACGTTTCACAAGAGAATGAGAAATTGGTAACAGTCTGGAATTCACCCTTAAATATGACTTGGATATTTCACATCACAGTCTTGATCCTCTATGGAGTAGTACCTCCCCTGCTTTGGTATTCCGCAGAGATATTATCTTTATGGAACATACCACAATTCTCTTATTACAAGTTCGACACTATTTGGAATTCAGAAAATAGAAATTAGAAAAGTAATAATTCAAGCCAAATAACCATGATTTAAATTTAAGATATACTTGCCTAATAAGTAATTTTTTCCACAAATAATGCATTATATTTATTAGGGTTTCTTTTGCCTAAAATTATAGATGTATATTCAAAAATTCTTGAAGTCTTGCAAAGTTATTTATAATGTTTGTTATAAATTTTGCTGTCATCACTTTGAAAATCGTTATTGAAAGCAATTGTGACTATCCACTCTTTGATGTTTTAGGAGGTGCCTCCTAACCAATCAGGAGAAGCCAGGCTGATTCTTATATAAATATATATTGGTAATTAAAAAAAAAAAAAAAAAATCATAATCATATGCTATAGCTACAACACATTTCTCAAGCATCAAATCGAAATGTACTTGAAACATTCAGTGGTGTTCATTAGTGTAATTTTATCCATATAATAATTGAGAATCTATTTTACTTTTCAGTAGAAAGCTGAAACTCTACATTTAAAAGAATTATGACATACATGAAGAATAAAATATTAATAGACTTGCATATTCTAAAATATTTTTAGTTAATCATGCTCTTTTAGCTATTATTATTATTATTTATTTATTTTTTCCAACATACATATTTAAATGTCAATAGTATATATTTGAATCTAGAATATTAGATTTGTCAATACTTCTATTAGTTCATTTTCATTATTTCCTGGTCATGCATAATTTGTATTAACTTTTTATTTGAAAGCTGAATGATGCAAAACCAGAACTAAACTAACTATAATATAATAACCAAAATTTATGTTTAAGGTATCCAGGCCTCGCAACGCTCCTAAAATTTTAGGAATCATTTTGCTACATTGTCACCACTATTTTAAAAGAACACTTATTTACCTAATATTTTAACATTAAAACCTCCAAGAAAATTTTTTTTTAACAATTGTGGTGTCAGTATAATAAACGCGAGTAAAATTTTAGGAATGCTGCGAAGCCTGGGTATCTCTACATCTTAGGGCACAAATGTGCTCCTTTAATATGTTGAATAAAAAAATTTTGAAGGCTTCATATGTGATGATTTTTGTCACATTTTCGAAGGCTTCCCTTTAAAATTATGTTTCACCTTGCAAATATACAGAGTGGGTGGAAAGTAACTCTCTACTGGAAATAATTTTTTTCTCCTAAACAAATGTAGGTATGAAGGCAATTTTTTGTTCACATTTAGTTTGTTGTGGGGCATGATAATTTCAAAAGCTACAATTCAATGTGTGCCCCAGTATTTTCTATACACAGTCTTAAACGAACAGGTACGTTTACTATGGCCTTTTGAGAGAACTCATCAGGAACACTACTTATGACCTCACAGATCTTGTTCTCAAAGTCACAAAGAGTTTGAGGTTTGCTGTGATACACTTCTTCCTTAGCCCACCCCCATAAAAAGTAATCGCATGGGGTGAGGTCTGAACTGCGTGTAGGCCATTCTGTGGAGCCTTGGCGGCCTATCCAGCGTCCAGTGAATCACTAGTCATTCCACTGCCATATATTAGACATAAAAAAGGAAAAAATATTACAAATAATGCCACACTACCGTCTACAAAGCAAGGTAACTTTCATTGCAATCTACACATAACATCAATAGCTATTCCAAATTCAAAATAAGGAGTTACTTTCCACCCACCTTGTATTTATCCTGCATTTTTAATATGAAAACATGATATATGCAAGGTAGCTCTTACTTCCCTATAGATATCAGAAAGCTATAGTAGAAGAACTAAGAGAAATATAGCAAAAATGAACCTTGCACTAAATACAGAATGTAAGTTTTTATACCAGCAGTCGTAAAAACTGTAAATAAATTAAAATAGCATTCATGGGAACAAAAAAGCTTTCTATGTGTAACAATTTTCGAAATTGGAGTCAGTCATATTTTTTTAGTGAAATTTTGTATGAAATGTCGAATACAGGCACCCATTGACATGACAATTTATGAGTTCAACATGAATTGTCTTGTGTTCAAGATGTGTTTAACAAGTTTCACTTTACAAAGCACGTCATTTTGATGCATTTTCAATTTTACATAGAAAAATTCGGAAATCAATTAGATTTATCTCTTACTACTTATGCTGACAATTATCCATTTAGCGAGATGAATATTTAGTAAAATTTACTGTCTTCTACGTCTTCGAATTTCGAAGTTTTCTATGTGGTATACCTATATCTATGGATACGTCAATTTGATGCAGTGGTAAGGCAGTACACATACTTCGTTATCTCAACTCTCCAGTGGCAGTTACAGGTTCACTTTTATGTAGTTTTGAGTATTGGTAGTTTATGCATTCAGGAAATAAATGTCACATTATTGTAAGTAACTGCAAAAACATTAGTGTGATTTCAATTTGTACATTCTTTGACGAATAACCCTTCTTCATAGAATATGGCCAAAAGAGGTAAAAATATGTTGAAAAACAAAATCTGTCTAAGAGATATATGTCAAGGATGCTTCCGGTGAAAGCAGTGATAAGAGAGGAAACGAGCTTTATCAAGCACAAAATGAAATTGAGATTATGCAATGTAATGAAAATGTGCAAATAGAGGAATCAGTAGATTAGATAGTGAACAGGAAAATTTCCAAAATCTGTTTTAAAAGAAGGTTACATATCCTTTTAGATTCTAAAAATGATATAAATATGAACTCATCCCAAAACGCTACAATTTTTCATGTTACAGAAATTGTAGTTGATGGAACAATTTGGAAGAAATTGCTAGTAAGCACATGTAGTAGTAGACCGCCTGTAAATACAATATTCTGAGATACTGGTGGTCCTACTGGGTTCGCAAAACAAAGTATCATGGGAGATAATGTGAGAAGCATGGTGAAACACATCATATTTTGTACTGAAGCAGAAGCCTGTCAAGTTCTGAAAACTGAATAGTCAATTTCAACCTCTAAGTTTCTTGCTTTTATACTGGACTTTTATATTTTCAAGGAGCTTATGAAGCAAGCACCATGAGAGTTTCTCTTCTATGGTCGAAAAAGTGGGGACGTGCATTCTTCGCAAATACAATGACTAGAGATGACTTTATGGAAATCCTTCGATATTTAAGATTTGACAAAAAACAGAAAGATCCCAACGTTTACCCACTGATAAATTTACGCTTATATCAGAAGTATGGAATGATTTCATAAATAATAGCCAAACATGTTTTAAACCACATCAAAATATCACCATAGATGAGCAGTTGTTGGCTACGAAGTCCCGATGTAAATTTACACAATATATGCCAAATATGGCATAAAGTTTTGGTTGGCAGTTATTGTAAAATCAGAATATGTTATAAATGGTTTTCCTTATTTGAGCAAAGACCAGAGTCAAAATTAAACACCTTTGGGTGAATTTGTTGTTTTGAAGCTGGCTAAACGAACCGTATTTACAAAAAGGTAGGAATGTAACAACTGATAATTTTTTTAGTAGTATTTCTCTTGCTAAAAAATTAGCTGCGAAAGGAACCACTTTGGTTGGGACTGTTAGGGTCAACAAGAGAGAACTCACAAAGCGACGAAGAGTAAGAAGCAGGGGTGAAACTTTTCAGGGGCTACCCCTGAATTCAGGGTTTTTGAAAATTTTGCTGTTTCTGAATTTCATGTTAAATTATTTTGTTTTTACAGAAATTACTTATTTTGAATGTTTAATTTGTCTTATAATGTATTAAGAACTCTCCAAATATCATTTATTACAGATATCTATATGATATTTCATTATTAAGTGACCCCTATCTGCGTACAAGTAGCAGTTTTCAGGGTTTTTGCATGCTAGGTAGTTTCACCCGTGAAGAAGGGAAAGATGATATTATATTCAAATCAGAAAACTGCTTGCTCACCATTTATAAAAGCAAACCCCAACTAAAGGTATTAGTGCTAAGCACTAGACATAGAGATGTAAGTTTGGAAGACAATAATAAACACACTCCAGAAACAATAAGACTAAGTTTGGAGTCGACACTGTTGATGAAATGGTGCGAAAATATACCGTGAAAACTGCATCTTGTCGATGGCCTCTTCAAGTGTTTCATAATATTTTTAATTTGGCAGCATTAAACGCATGGATACTGTAAAAAGAATATACCGGATCAAATATATCCAGAAAGGATTTTATTTTTCAATTAGCCGAAAAACTCACTGGTAAGGAAGAAAAGGAAATTGAAGAAAATATTGATCTTCAAGAGTCTCATACATCAGCACAGCATCAAACCTGTCAAGTCGGATTTTGCAAAAGAAATGGGAAGTAAGCACACTTGTAGAAATTGCAAAAATATTGTTTGTGGAAAATTTACACACAAAATTGAATGTGTGTAAAAAAGTGTGCAGAATAAATATTTTTTTGTTTATTTTGTATAAACACACTTGAAAAACTAGTATGTTATGGCCACCACATGACTTTCTTCTATATTTTCCTATACAAATTCACCCAGTAAAAATAATTTATTAAAGTTATTATTAAAAAAAATTATCTTCCATGATAATGCAGATGATTTCCATATTCGAGAAGTAAGAAAATTTTATTCTCAATATCACATTAAAAAAAAAAAAAAATTGTTAAAAATGATTTCAAATTTCATAATGATTATTAGAAAATAATTCTCTTTATGCGCATTTATACAAAATTTTGTCCTATACCACAATGTTAAAAGTTTAGAAAAAGTGGGATGGCAACACAAGCTGTGGTACAATTTTTATCAAAAGTTGATAGGCACTAATTTATGTCATACCAATTTGTATGAAATTCTGTGCAGTAGTACCTGAGATACAGTCGCCACAAAATTTTGTTACACACACACAGACAGACATTTTCTAAAAACAGTCAAATCGTGTTCTACAGCTCTCAATATGTGTAAATCCATCAAAAACATGAGGTTGAAAATTTTTATGAATCCAATACTTTCTTCTATTGAATGTAGAAGAAAGTAAAAAATGAATTTAAAATATTTTACTCCTCACGAAAGAACCTATAAAATATCGTACTATTTTAATATTAAGATATTTTGATATCAATACACCTGTATAACAATATTCCTTTAAAAATAAATTGATAATTGTACAAAGTGTTTATTTTTTTTTTACATGCGTCAAATTGTCGCGTGCCGTAGAGGTAGGTATATAAGAAATCTCCGTAAACCTAGTGTTAAAGAAATATTTGATAGTGCCATGCTGATAGTTTTAGATTTTCACATTCATATGCGCCATGTGAACAAAAAAATTTACACATAGCACATATGTAAGGTCTAATAAAACTTGAAATGTTTCTCTAGTGCAAGGTTAGTTTTTTCTGTATTCGTCTTTGCTTTTTACTATAACCTTCTGAAACCCTGGAGGGAATTTGAATCACCCTATGTATGCACTCATTTATATAATAAGTAAGTATGAAAAGGTTTGTATTACAGATAAAGTAGTATATTATTCCAATTAATGTAAGGTAAAGACACCAGTGTTCGCCACCCTTAGAATCTGCACCAGTGTTTGTCACCCTGACAAATGACATGTTAAAATAAGCGTTTAATAACATCTATGAATTTAAAACTAGATTCCCTAGAACTGGCGAATCTAGGTCAAGCGCATTCAAGTCCACAGATGTTAATTAATGGTTATTTTAACATGTCTTTTGTGAGGGTGACAAACACTGGTGCAGATTTTAAGAATGGCGAGCACTGGTGCCTTACCTTAGGGGGTTTTTTTTCCCTCTTGCTCACTTTGATTTTTTTTTTTTTTTTTTTTTTTTTTGACAAATACTAAATAAGGTTTGTTAACATTCACCCAGCCACATGTAAACCAGTGTTAGAAATAAGAATTTTGAAACTAGGCATCAAAATGACGCCTGGATTAAATTTTTTGGGCGTCAAAATGAAAAATCTAGGTGCCATCTATAATTAAATATGGATATTAAAAAAATAATAATAATAAAGCATCAACTTGTAAATAATACATGCAAGATTATATAAAACATATTTATGTAATGAATGTAATTACATTGGCAATATTAAACGTACATATTTAAAATCGCAAATTCATTCTTCACCCAGAAGATACATCATTCCACCACAATTTAATATCATTTTCTGGGCAGAAATCTTCCAATTTAGGGCTGTTTAATCATTAACAAATCGTCAACTATTTTCATAGAGATATGATTTCTTAAATCGGTTTTTATTAGGTTCAATTGACTGAAATACACTTGTTTACAGTCTGATGGGATTGGGAAAATTATTAGGTATGATGAGGAAAAAACCCAGGCGTCAAATATGGCACCTATGATTGGAATTCTAGGCGTCAAAATGAAAAAACATCGCAAAATGTGACTGACGACTACTTATTTCTAACCCTGGCGTAAACACATTTTCATTTGCAGTGAAAAGTATATATTTGTCCCTTTTTCTCCTTACATTAATACAAAATGCAATTTAAATTCAAAATACTTTCAAGTATTACATGGTCATCAGAAACTAGGATGTTGTGGCCACCACATAAATTTCTTCTATATTTTCCTATACAAATTCACTCAGTACAAATAATTTATTAAAATTATCTACCATTATGAATGCAGACGATTTTCATCTTAGAGAAAACTGACATTAAATAACCAAAGAAAGACAGCTTTACTCTCTATAATTAATATCTTAAAAAATGCGTTTTCATAATGGTTATCACCATTTCAAGTTTCGTACAGTTATACCCCATAGAAGTTGAGATATTATCTTCCTGTTCTCAGAGAATATTGCAGTATAGTAGCTCTGCCTATTAGTCGATACTCATTGAAATTGAATTGGTGTAATGTCTCATAATGCCCTTCTAACATATCAAGTTTTGTGTGATTATATGCAATAGAACCTCTGATAGAGCTTTCCCTTAAATTGCAGGAGTTGCTGTATAGCAGCGCCACCTGTTGAGAAATTGACACCAAATGTTTACAGGCTCTAATTTATGTCAAGGTGCATCTACATATAAATTTATATCATAATTATGTGCAGTAGTTCTGGAGATATAGTCTTCCTTTAAATTGTAGAAATCGCTGTATAGTAGCACCACCTGTTGAGAAATCGATACCAAAACCTAATACACACTTATTCAGGTCAAGGTGCATCTACATATATATTTATATGCAAATTTATGCAGTAATCCCTGAGATATAGCCTTCCTTAAAACTGTGGAAATTTCTGTAAAACAGTTCCACCTGTTGAGCAGTTGACACCAAAAGTTGATGAGCACTAATTTAGGTCATGGTGCATTTACATATAAATTTATATGCAATTCTCTGTAATAGTTCCTCATATACAATTGCCACAAAATTTTTGTCACACATACACAGACATTTTCTAAGAATGATCAAATTGTGTTCTTTCAAAACGTGTAAATCCATCAAAAACCAGAAGTTGAAAATTTTTACAAATCCAATACTTTCTTCTATTGAATATAGAAGAAAGTAAAAAAAAAAAATATAATAGAGAAAAAAAAATTATTAAATACAATCGGACAAAAAAAAAATACATATATATTATTTTATTTTTATTTATTTATTTTGAAAAGTTAACATTAGCCTTTTTTTTTTTTTTTTTTTTTAATATTTATCTCGGTTGCATGAAAGAAATGGCAAAAATGGCTGAGATATTATATAATTTTGTAAAATTAATAGAAATTTTCAGGTGGTTTAATTTCAAAAAATGCAAAATTTAAATCTATGACTCTCTACATAAAACATTTTTCAACGAGTAAAAGTCCACCTTATGCTAATAAGATGATACACAAAATTTGAGCATTGTATCTCACAAAATTTGTATGATTATATAATGCAATCTCCATCATTTATTTTTTTCCCCCAACTGAAAACTTGTGTTCAGATACTCAGTGCATTAAAAATTGGTTTGAGGGTATTTTCATATCTTTGGGCTTTTTATAATACAATGCTGGAATTTTGAAAAATTTTTTAGTTTATGCGACATACTGCACTCTTCATAAATTTGTTATATCAGGTTGTATAAATGAATCTAAATTCTGAAATATTTATTTGATTTTATCTGCAAAATCTTTTCTTAAAAAAGAAAAAAAAAGAACTTTGCAATTTGTAATATGGGTAAAGGGTATTAAAACTGATATCAAAATTTTTCGAGTGCAGTGTATATATATGTATACTCTTGAGTATTATATAAGTATAGAAAAGTTTGTATTAATAAAATGATCAATAAAAACATTCAAAATTAATGTTAAACTAGTATGTTGCGGCGATCACATGACTTTCTTCTATATTTTCCTATACAAAATTCACTCAGTAAAAATAATTTATTAAAATTATTATTTAAAAAAATTATCTTCCATGATAATGCAGATGATTTCCATATTAGTGTAGTAGTATAACACTAAATATCCAAAAAAAAGTCAATTTTATTCGCAATATTATATTTAAAAAAAAAAAAAAAAAATTTGTTAAAAATGAAAAAAATCTGACTATTTTAAATTATCGCAGATCGATGGTTCACCTATTTGTTTTGAAGGTATTGGTGAGCTCTTTTGAAAGCTACCCATTATGAAAATTTACTCCCCCCTAGGCTCCTATATACACATTTTTTTTTTTTTTTTTTTCTAGTTGATTATCTCTATTACAAATAATTCTTTTAAATTTCATAATGATTATTAAAAATAATTCTCTTTATGCACATTTATACAAAATTTTGTCCTATACCACCATGTCACTATAGCACTTTCAATAATTTGAGCCCATAGATTGTAATGATGAAGAATTTGTTGTTGTGTCCCTGTAAAAACAACGAAAATGAATGCTTGATTCGCCAAAATTAATACAGTTCATGTGACCATGACCTATAACATGTGTATAAATTTTCAGTTTATTTGAATGAGCTGTTTATTACACTTTAAATAATTTGAACTCATAGGCTATAATGATAAAGAATTTTTCTTTATGTCCCTGTAAAAATCGTGCTATTGTGACCTATAATATGCATACCAACTTTCAGCTCATTCGAGCAAAGTGTTATGTTTACTCACACATACTACTTATATCATTGTAAAAATGAACACAGGGAACCTTAAAACGTATAGAAACACCAAAATCTCAAAGTCGGATTTTTGACATGATTACAATACTTTCTTTGCATATGTATGTTTGGAAAGTAAAAAGAATGTTATGGCTTAAATATAGGCAGTCCTGTATATCTTCTGAAGATTATGTACACACCACATAGTGCAAATAAATGTAATCCTTATATTAATAACACACAGAACAACATGAAATACACTGGTATCAATTTTCAAGTAATGTTGCACTACAATCGTAGTTCTTTTGCATAGTCTTCAAACGAACAGTGAATGATTTCTGTACCATATTCTACATGAAACATGTTTTTACGCATATATATATATATATATTTATTTGTTACTTTCTTCTGTCATTTGGTTTAGTTCTGTCTATTGATGTTTAAAATCTACTTACCTGCAATTTCTCCCATAGACATAACCTATTTGAATTCTTTTGGATGTCCCTGTACACAGGGGCGTAGCTTGAGCTGCCTTCAGCGACCAAATGGTTCACCAACCAGCAAAATGTTCATATTAAAATGTATGCAAACCCCCGTTAGGTGGTACCTGCGGCATCCTCTTTGACGTCTAAAATAACCTTTTTAAACGTGTATAACAGACTGTTGACCTACCGTGCAAATGACCCTTGAAAATTCTCATCGTATTCACGACCCTTAAAAAAAATCTGATCACAACATTCCGGTTTGGGGGTGCCTATGGCATGATTTTCCGTTTTAGACACTTACAATAGTCTGATTGTATTTGGGACCCTTCTATATACATAAAGCAAAGAGTTTGTCGGGAACACATCCGGGTGGACCACTCCTATTTTTGATTGGTCTAAAGAGCTCTAAAAATTGTTCATTTTTTGTGTGCACACTATTTACATAAAGATTTTACATTGCAGAGTTTTCTCTCAATTAATTAAAATATGAAAATAAATATTAGTTATAATTTAATAGTTGCCAAAAAAAAATTACGAGTTCTTTTTTTTTTTTTTTCGACATAAAAATTAATACATTTAATTAAATGTAAACATTAAAAAATTATGCATCTCACAAAAATTGATGTCATTATCGCTTTACAATTTTCTACACATTGATAAAGTGCTAATGTAGTTCTATAGCTATAAGATTCAACAGAAATTTTGAAAACATGGTATGTAAAAAAGTTTTTTTTTTTTTTTTTAATCTTATAATTATTTATAATTTTGTTGTCATTTCGGCGATGAGTTGATACGGGTATCACAAATGCATAAGTAAACATTTTGGCGAGAAGCGCCTGAGCTACTTCAGTGCCAAATTTCAAATTCCGCCAAGAAGTGCAAGCTGTTTCAATGTTATTGCACAATTTTTCTCAATTTTATTTTAAATATTTTTGTAATGTGAGTGGGAAAAAAAAGGAGAAGCATTTTTTTTAATTGGTCTAATTATACAAAATATCTCCATGTAAAATATAATGCGTTTTCCGTTCTGTTTATTGTCAAAAAGAAAATGACTAATGCAGTTTTTCCTGTATTATTGACATTTCTATAAATTAAATTATCCAGTACCAAGATGTAGCAGTGAAGAAGTCAATGAGGGCCCTAAGCAAAGTTTTAAAGCAATTTCAATGTATTTCCTTTTTAGTTTTAATTTGTAGAACGGTATAAAAAATATTGATTTTTTTTTTAATTCATTTAAATATAGTGACCAGCAAAGCAGGCGAAACCTGCTAGTTAAGAATAAGTTAGTAGCTCTCCCACTGAGCCCTTCCTTGTTCAGACACCTGCAACAGCATGTTCGCTTACCATCCAATGACCCTTGAAAATTCTGTCCTTAGCAAATTCATGCTCTATGGTGACTGCAGTGCCCTACTCTCATTTCAGACACCCACAATTGACAGGGACAAAAAAACAGCATGTGGATATTTTCCATTTCTCTTTCTGCAATCGTTAGTTTTATTATTTTAAAAGTAATTTTTCTAACAGATTTTATTACGTTGTATTCTACGTACAATTTAGGATTGGTTGATTGGGTTTTATGTCACACTAGTGCTTTGCAATGAGCAATCAATTTAGGATTGAGACAAGTATTAAAAACAAGATGCAATTGTTCAAAAAAAGTGTAATTTTAGAAAGTATTTCAAAAATGGCAAAAATAAGGCAATTAACGTTACCACAAACAATTTTAATTTTAGAGTGAAAATCAAAAAATATTTTAATATGTGGGGTGTCAAAATGATTAAATGTTAATGAAATATTGGTGAGCGGATTTTTAGCAAGATGTAAAATTTTTTGTCTGTTTAAACTGGAAATTTGTCTTTAGGTGGCCACATTGCTCCTCCAATCAAGATGAGCGCAAGTTGAAAAACTAGTGCTTAAAAAATCGGTTTGTATCATATTTAGAACATAGAGGGGATTCTGAAAATGTGTTTAGTAACATACTTTCTCTAAATACAGTGCAACAATGATTAAACAAAGCAAGTTTAAGTGCCCGAAAATCTTTAAAAAAAAAAAAAAAAAAAAAAAATCCATTCTTAACGAAAAGAATTGGGAAAGCAAGACTTCAGGGGATTTTAAAAAAATGATCAGTTATTATTGGTCTGATGTGTCAAGTTTGACTCATTTTGAGCTGACAGAAACAAGCAGGTCTGATGACGAAAATGTGACCGACTTTGCGCTTTTAAAACAGTGACACGTTCTCCGTACATTATGATACGAAATTGCATAATTTTTCAACGAGTCGGACAAATTTACATGTTCAAGGGATCAATTAACCTGAAATTAATCTCAGCCATTAAAATATTTACTTTATTTATTTTATTTCACACTTTTCCACAATCAACATTTCAAGATGATAATGCACCTTGTAAGTTATATATTTTTTTTAAGTTAAATCCCACAAAGAATATCGTAGAATTTCTTCTTTGCTAGACGTGAAAATAGTCCTAATCTCAATCCGCTAGAAAATGTTTAGTCTATAAAACAGGGTGGGGATTCAAAATTTGTAGCCTACAACTTTGCAAGAACTACAAAAATTCATTTATGATATTTGACACAGTAAAATTTCTTAGTTCCACATTAAAAAACTAAAATACTATGCCATTGTGCATTAAAGCGGCAATTCCATATAAAGGTGGAATAACTATGTAGAATACATATTTTTATTTAGTAACTGTTAAGATCTAACAAATAAATAATAAAATACAAAGTATACATTTATTATATTAAGTTTAAAAAAAACATTTTATGAAGATTTTTATTAAATACTTCGTAGAGTGTAATAAAGCGAATTATTAAATCAAAAATGTACATGGGTATCCTGTTGACTTCCATATTATACAAACATAAGTTTTATTTGATTCAATCATTAGTTTTTAAGTTATTACAAACACAAAAGGTATGAGTCAATTATTTTGCAGTGTAGTTTTTTTTTTTTTTTTTTTTTTGTGTGTGTGTGTGTGTCCCTTAGTTTATTTCTCACCTCCGAAAACTTAAAATTACGATTTTTCAAGGCCTTAGCTCAACTAAAAGGATTTCGATAAGCAAAATGAATTTAAATAATAATATCTGGTAATTAATTTGTTTGTCTAAAATTATGAATTTTTTAATTCCATTGGATCATAAAAAATCAGTTTTTCAGAGAGCTTGTCTTTAAATAAAGGTGATGAGGAAAGCAAAATTTCGTGCATATTACATGCTGCAAAAAAAAAAAAAAAGTTTATTGTATATTATGACTGTTAAATAAAGACTAAATTAGATGAGGTTTTGTTTGATTATAACGATTTCTCATTAACAATTTTTGATTCTAAGTGATCCTTTAAGAAATTTTTTTATTTTAGATTCATCGCCAACAGGTTTTGAAATATCTATAAGTCTATAGAATTCAACTAGTGTTTCTTGATATAAAATAATGAGAGGAAGCTGATTTAACATCATATTGATAAGTACATACTTGGCAATTGCCGACGGTTTGGGATTAGTGGTGGTCCGAAGACAAGCCATCACAATTTTTATCTTCTGCGGAAGGGATGGCTCTCCCGCTTCAGTATCTGCCGACGGTTTGGGATTAGTAGTGGTCCGAAGACAAGCCATCACAATTTTTATCTTCTGCGGAAGGGATGGCTCTCCCGCTTCAGTATCCCCCAGAGGTATTATTTGTACAGAGCATAGAAGACACGACACTGCAGCCACAGTAGATTTTATGTGCATCAGAGACTGATACACATGATAGTCTTCGGCTGTCACAAGTATCGAATCTGCAATCTCTATTGCTGTTCTACCAAACAAGCTACCACAACAGTATGTAATAGCTCATATAGTGAGTAGTTGAAAAAAGGAATGGACTCTCAGGGAGGGATATGGGAAATAGTGTATTGATGGTAGAAAATTTGTCATTGAGCCTGTAGCTAAAAATTATCGATGAATTATCTGATGAGAGGGCCTGTGCCCTCGGTCCTCCAGATGGCAACACCCCTGGAAATATGCGGGTGTCATTTTTAGATGAGGAATACGAAAGAACGCCTAACGTCGCCCCCCCCCCCCCCCCCAAAAAAAAAAAAAAAAAAAAAAAAAAAAAAAAAAAAAAATTCAACTCAATTTCGAAAGTTTTACTCAAAAACAATACTTTCTCTACCATATATGTTGGTTAGAGAAAAGTAAAAAATATTTATGTTCAAATACCTATTACATACAAAAATAGAAAAAATGAAAAGTTTATATCTGTTTTTTTTACTTTCCGAACACTATAGTGAGGAAAGTATTGAATGTTGTTATGTTAAGTTAAAATGTTGAAAATCAGAGTTTAAGATTTTGCTGTTTCTACATGTTTTGAGATCCCCTGAATTCATATTTACTGTTTTTATAATGATATATGTGAGTGAACACGATACTGTCTAAACACTTTGTTCGAATGAGCTGAAAGTTGGTACGTATGTTGTAGGTCACCGTAGCACGAACCGTATTGATTTTAGTGAATCTAGCACTTATAGTTTTTTTACCAGGACACAAAGAAAAATTCTTTATCATTATGGTCTATGGGTCCAAATTGTTTAAAGTGTGATAGTGTCTAAATGCCTTATTCAACTGAGCTGAAAATTTATACACATGTTATGAGTCACCGTCGCACGAAATGTATAAATTTTGGTGAATCTTGCGTTTATAGTTTTTTTTTTACGGGGATACAAAGAAAAATTCTCAATCATTATGGTCTATATTGGCCCAATTTTTTTAAAACTCTGATAGCGTCTGAACGTCTTCTTCATCTGAGCTGAAAATTTATACACATGCTATAGGTCACCGTTGGACGAAGCATATAAATTTTGGTGAGTCTAGCAAGTATAGTTCTTTTACAGGGACTTAGCAACAAATTCTTTGTCATTGTGCCCTATGGGCTTAAATTCTTTAAAGTTTGATAGCGTCCAGACGCCATATCTGATTGACCTGAAAAATTGTTATAGATCAGGCCTGTCCAACCCAAAACACTTGATGAGCCGCATTGGAAATCTATTTTATTCATTCGAGCCGCACCGTATGTACTGTCTTAAAAAAAGCCTCCCCTCCCCTTCTTTCCCAACTAATTTCGCCTTAAATTAGTGTAGAGACATGCAGCAGGTGCCGATAGATTAGTAGTAAGGCCTAGTTTGCAACGGTTTAGTTAGATTTTGCTTAAGGGCCCTCTTCACTCACTGCCGCCGGAAACCGAAGCTAATGTTATTCTATGGGAAATTTTTCTTTACAAATAACTTATTAACTAATACATATTTTGAAATTCTGTTTTCACATTCTGAAAATTCCCAGCTGTTAAATTGACGGACCTTTTTTAAAAAAATATTTTTCTAATTTTTTATATTTTATTTTGAAGGTGCAAAATACGAATTTTCAATATGTGAATTTTTTTCATTTTGCAATATCAAAATAAAATATTAAAAATTAAAAAAAAAATACATTTTAAAAAAGGTCCGTCAATTTAACAGTTGGGAATTTTCTGAATGTGAAAACAGAATTTAAAAATGTGTATTAGTTAATAAGTTATTTGTAAAGAAAATTTCCCCATAGAATAACATTGGCTCGGGCTTCCGGCGACGGTAAGTGAAGAGGGCCGTTAAGGGGTTGTCGACATATTAAAACTGGCATCAACTTAATTTTTTTTTTTTTTTAAGCAACCCTTAATTTCGACAAGCTTTTTCGATTATTCAGATCAAATCAGCCCAGATAATGGTATAGTTTATATGTGTCTTTCAATTTTTCACATGATTTTTTAAAATATGGAGATGCTAATAAAATCAATGTAATAAACATTAATTCATGTCTTCCCAAAAAATTAATATATTGATATTTCATTTTTTTTTTTTTTTTTTTTTCTCTTCCTAAACGTTAGAATGAAGCAACACATTTTTTTTTTTTTTCTCCCTCGAATAGTAACACCCATTTTTGACTACATATTCGAATTTCTGAGGTCAAGGCGGTTCGGAAAAAGGTATAGTTTATAGTCCTTATATCAAATTTCCATAGAATTACAAGCAAAAATTGATCAGAGGTTAATCTCTATATTTAAAAAAAATAAATTAAGATATCACAGAGAAATGTATTATATCTATTCAGATAATAATCGGAAAAGAAGTATAACAATTTTAAATATAATGTAAAGTAATGCTAATTAAGAAATGATGTGTACATATAAATTTAAATAACTATTTTAAATCATGCACAAGCAAAGTAATATATGACACAAATGATAACAAGTGACAGCCCCCTAAGAGCAATAAAATTTGAATTCCTTAATTTGAAAAATGATAGGAATGAACTGTAAATTTAGAAACCCATATTTGTTATGATGCCCATTCTATTCGTGCTTATAGATTTTTGCAGGGACACAACGAAATTTTATCATTATGATCTATGGGCTGATATTATTTGAAACACAATAGCGTTAAACTAAACAACATACTATAGGAAGAAAAGTACTGTGTACCCTATTATAATTTTCTCTTTTGCGTATTTAACGATTCCTCTTCCTTTATTTATACAACCGTTAATCATTTAATGTTCGGAAAGTCAAGTGAGTCACTCCAGATGTTATCACAATTTAAAGGATATCTTAAGTTATAATTATCTATATTCATGTATTTTTATATATTACAGAATATATGGGATTTGGGGCTGAAATTGTTACTTCCAAATTATCCCATGTGTGGAAATCTGTGAAATTTTTTATTAGGACTGAGGACTGTTAGTCTCAATCTGGGACTTTTGCGGTGTCATTTTTCAGCAGTTGGATTTTTATCGAAATCTAAAATTTATCGAAAATATAATTGAATAAATAAATAAGGTATCAAATGAAAGGGGCTATTTTTCTGAATCCGTCGGACTAAACAGCTTATCGATCGGACAATTAGATTTTTGAAAATTAACTGAACTAGGAAAAATTAGATCGCAACTTGTTATATAGATGAGTACGAACTGTAATCGTCACCTCTCTTGCAAATTTTATAATTAGATTTCATTTTGCACTCTCTCTCTCTCTCTACTTCTTTTTTTTTTTTTTTTTTTTTTAAGTAATTTATTACTATACGCAAGCGATATGACAACGTCACTGACCGTCCGTGGGGCCAAGCAAAAAGTTTCATATGTTAATTTTTAATTGGATTGATTTTAAACTTCAATTGATTTAATTTTAAACATTAAGGAAATTTATCTCCCAATTTTAATTGGGTATAGTTTTATATAAGTTACTGTCTGCGTGTGTTAGATTGTTTCTGTCAAATTCATAAAATTTTAATGCTCTAGAAAAATAAAATGTCAAGATATTACGCTATCATGTTTTATATAAAAATTATTAAGCCATTAAATTCATTTTTTTACTTATTTTTATTTCATTTTGCACGCGCACTTTTTATTTCCTAAATCAAAATAATAAAAAAAAACTTTTTCAATAGTGTTTGTTTCGGTACTGATTATTATTGATTTTCTTTTCTTTTTCTTAAAAAAAAAAAAAAAAAAAAAGATTTTGATGAAATTCTGGCAAAAGCAGAATTTAGTTTAGGACAGAGGACTATTAGTTCGTACACGAAGTTTATAGATTTTGGTGAGTCTAGCACTTACAGATTTTTACAGGGACACAACGAAATTTTATCATTATGATTTATGGGCTCAAATTATTTGAAACACAATAGCGTTAAACTAAACAACATACTATAGGAAGAAAAGTACTCATATACCCTATTATAATTTTCTCTTTTGCGTATTTAACGATTCCTCTTACTTTATTTATACAACCGCTAATTACTTAATGTTCGGAAAGTCGAGTGGAGTCACACCAGATTTTTTTGTTAGTGGAAGTACTTTACTATAATATTTTACCATGTCCAGGAATGCTGCTCAGAAATTATAATAAATTCCTCATAGCTATATGGTAAATAATGTATTTTATTAAGCTCAATATTCATAGCTTGTTTATATATATTTCAGGGCATTTAATGTGGTTCTTAAAAGTCCTTTAACTTATTTTAAGTCCTTAAAAGTCCCTTATTGCAAAATGGTCCCTGAGTCCCTTTTTTTTCTTTGCCTAAAACAAAAATCGTAAGACATTTAGGTATGCCGAGAAGGGGGGGAAAAATCATTCAAATACGATGAAATTGCTTAGGCACATACATTATAATATATATGAAATACTGAAGTGATTAATTTTGGCAGCCAATAATCTGATATGTAACAGGAACACTAATATTCATATAGTTAATTCAACGAATGGGCCATGGGGAAAGAAGGGGCTAAGTCTCAATGCCCAATAGTTGTGCAGTCATCATCAAGTGCAGGAATGGCCCCACAAGGTGTTAAAGGCATAGGATTTCCACTACGGTCGCATTCTTCACAAAGAGCATAACATTTATACAGAATACGAAAATTAAACAAGAAAATTTTTGCTTTTTTGCTAAAGCATTTTATTAAAAACTTTTTTTTTTTTTTTTTTTTTTTTTTTTTTTTGGGGGGGGGGGGGGGGACTTAAGAAAATGATACGCTAAATTTTTAACTCAGAATAAAAAGAAATAAAAACAGAAAATCATGCGATTATTAATACTTTCCAATTGTGTGTATTCGTTGTATCGTTATAACCTTTAGTATTCTTTGTCTACGTTATCACACAACGGAAAGGCACACAGGTAAACGAAATCACTCTTAAACATTGTTAGAAAGTGTTAAAAATGCTTAATACAAATGAAAATGAAGCCATTAATTTCCAATTGCACCCCTAATGTATCTAACTATTTTAGTGTAGTCCTGTAAATCTGAAGATTAAACTTATCATTCTATATTATTTTATCATATTAACATAAATGTCAATTTCTTTATGATTTTTGCAGTAGAAACTAGAAAGTTATTAAAATATTATTTATAAAAATGTCTCTCCTAAAACGCAGTGTATTGGATTTTTTGGGGGAGAGGTGTCTCTGTACACAAACCAGCTGTACAAGACCTATTAATGCTATTTTAAATAGGGAACATTCCACAGTGAACTTAAATAACAATGCATCATTTTTAAGAAATTCTGAAAATATTTACGGGCACTGGAGTAGGGCATAGATAAACAGACAAATACACTATTTCAAATCGTATTCACACTTAAAATTTGTTAGAAAGTGTTTTGTTTACTCTTGAGGTAAACAAAAATATAATTCCAGCAAATTTTTAAAAATAGTTCTTAATGTAACTGAATATTTTTATTAATCCTTGTAAATATTATTGCTAAGCATACTATGTTCTATAAAAAACATTCTTTTGTACATGTAACGTATTTCAATTTCATTAAGATTTGTGCCAAGTGGTAATATGTGGCAATATGGTTTATAGAAATACTTTTCATAAAACGAATGCTTTGGAATACTAAGTGTTTCTGTAAACAAATCATTGGTGGCATTTATTCCATTTTCAGTAGGAAACATTCGATAGTGAATGTGAATAAGTTATTTTAATTTCATTAAGATTTGTGTAAAGTAAATGTATTAAAATAAGGTTTATGGTAATACATTTCATAGAAAGCAATGCTTTGGAATACTTTCGGGTATCCCTGTACACAAGCCAGTAGTGGTATTTACTCCATTTTCCATAGGAAATGTATGATAATGAACTTGAATAACCCATATCAGTTTCAAGAAATTCCATGAATATGTACGGGAGATAGAGCAGGGACAAACAGAGAAACTGGAGTTATTAACACTTTTCAACCTGCTTATTGGAAAGTGTTAAAAAACACTAGTATATATTACATTGTTTTACAAATGTATGATCATTATATGAAATGATGGACATATTTTGCATTGTTCTTCTATAGAGAAGTATAAATTATTTTATATATATCACATTCTATGGGCACTAATTTTTTTTAAATAATTAAAGTATTTAAAAGTGTAAAATGAAACTAATATGTGTTTCAGAATTTTCCTAACTACAGAATGATCATTACCGAAATTGCATGTTTACCAATTATTTTCTTTTACAGGGATACCCAAAAATTTCAGATATGTTAAATTCATTGAAGACAGATGTGAATTTTGGAACGAAAATACACTGACATCTATTTCACTTTTATTTGTTTACTGAAATATTCAGCAGTTCAAATTTGTTTAACCCCTTAACGCGCGTTGTCCTCGCTGCGAGGACGGAAAATTTAAGATCGAGCTGCAAAAATTCAACCCGGAAATTTTTTAGCAAAAATTTATGTTTATAACATATCAGAAAAAGCCTGTTTTTTTAACCTTAAATTTCAAAATTTATTTTAGTTTAATTTAGTTCATGATTTCCGGTCGCAGTATAATTTAAATGATCCGAATTGTCTTGCGCCGCAAAGGGTTAAACACCCGATAACTATGCTAAATGTTAAGAAAGTCCATGGAAGCCACCAGATTTTTTTAAAGATGTCATTATAAAATTTAAAACAGTTTGGAAAAGAAAAATGTAACATAAAGAGGCATCTATAATGGTATACGAACAGGTATAAGCCTAATAATATTTTAGCATTTTGCTTAAGACTATTTTTTGATGGTAGCTTTTTCACTAAAGAAATTAGTGGCAAGAAAGAAATGGCAACCAATGCTGGTACGATTCTTATTTTCACATGTAGCTGTTGAATTGCATTATTTATTTAGTTAATATCCAACTTCGATAGCAACACAGAATAAAGTAGGCTTGTACCTTTTAATCAAAATGTCTTAATTTTTTTTCCCCTCCTCATGAAATACATTAAATATCTTTTGTTTGCCATTCAAACTTTTGTAGGCATATACTTTATACTTTCTCTTACCCATTGGGACGAGAAAGTATTGTTTTAGGGTCAAATTTTCGAACGTGAGTTTTTGTTATATTTACATGTTCTGAGGTCCCCTGAATACGAAAATCATGTTTTTAGCGAATGGTCTCTGATTAGCCATATCTCAAGAACAAATAGTAGCAGAAATTCCAAACTCGGTATTCTAAATGTGTATCATATAGGGATGCTACAGTAAGCATTTCGTTGAGATGAAGCAAATGGTTCGTGTACAGGGACACTCAAAAGTATTGAAATACATTACGTCTATGGGGGAAATTGCACGTAAGTAGAGTTTAACATCTATAGACTGCACTAAACCAAATGAAACGAATATATACTTTTTGTAATAGAGATAGTCAACTGGGGAAAAAAATTTGTGTATGTAGGAGCCTCGCCTCCCCCCCCCCGGGGGGAAGTCCCCCCTCGAGGGGAGTAAATTTTCATGATGGGTATCTTTCAAAAGAGCTCGCCAATACCTTTAAAACGAATGGTTGAACCATTGATCTGCGATAATTTAAAATAAAGTTATCGATTTCTTTCCATTTTTAACAAAAAAAAATATGTAATATTGAGAATAAATTCAACTTTATATATATATATATTTAGTGTGATACTACTTCACTAATATGGAAATCGTCTGCATTATCATACAGGATAACTTTTTAAAATAATAATTTTAATAAATTATTTTTTAAAAACAGAATTATGTTTTAATAACCGAATTAAATTCTATATAAATGTAGGTGCATTAATGAAACGGGGGTTTGAGGGGGCGGCAGCTCCCCTCACACAGAACTAATTATCGTATAAAACTCTTCCAAAGCCTAATTTGAATTGTTTAACATAGGTTTACATAACAGTGCTCGTTATCTTACCTCTTAATCTCCAACCTGTATTTATAGTATTAAATTTCAGGGTAAGAGAAAGTCGTGTGAGTGACACACCAGATTATTTCTGTTATTTGCAGCAGTTCATAACAGTTGCATATAATACAGTTACTGCAAAACTCAAACTGCACCTGCAGCATATAGTGCTTTTTTTTTTTTTTTTTTTTTTTTTTTTTTTTCACGCCTTTGTAGATCCCAGTTTAATTTACCTTATTGTTCCAAAAATGACCTTATCCTTTTAACAGTTAGTATGATTTTGATTAGGTTGTTTACAAAAAATATTTTTGATGCAACAAACCACACCAGTGTCTCTTGTGAAACCTGTTTCTCGGAAAATGTCAGATTTGGATCTGGGTCACCATCGTTGGCCTTTCCTAGCTACTTGAAAATTTGGTTTTCTCTGAAACTCACATGAATACACATTCTAAAATCCGTTAAACAGATCCCCATGGAAGGCAAAACACTCGAAGCTCCTCGAGTAGATAAGACTGTACCTCTTCTCGACCCCCACACACTTTGAATGACAAATTTTGAAGACGATTAATTGATGGAAAAATATGTATATTCGATATGCCAAACATAGCTTTAAATGTAAAATCTGAAATTTTTAATTTTGCATCGCAAAGAGCAGTAAAAATGAGCACCCATCGTAGAAGTTATTGGAGGAGCAATGACCCATGTAACTCTCTGCCTATATCTTAAGGTATTCAACAAAAAATATATATTCGTTTCATTTGGTTTAGTGCAGTGTGTAGATGCTAAACTCTACTTATCAGCACTTTCTCCCATAGACGTAATATATTTGAATTATCTTGGGTGTCCCTGTACACGAACTATTTGCTTCATCACAACGAAAAGCTTAGTGTAGCATCCTTATATCATACACATTTAGAATACTAAGTTTGGACTTTCTGCTACTATTTGTTCTTGAGCTATGCTGATAACACACACACACACCATTCGCTAAAAAACATGTTGTTCGTATTCAGGGGACTTCAAAACGCGTAAATTTAACAAAAACTCACTTTCGAAAATTTGACCCTAAAACAATAATTTCTCTACCTTATGGGTAAGAGAGAGTAAAAATTGAGCTGTAAAATTTAAATCTTCATATAAGAACTGAAGCTCTCATTTGTATAAGCTTGATCATGCATTACCTATGAGGCTATAAATTTTAAGAAAAAAGAAATAAAGATAAATTATCTTATATTATTAAGTGAGCAATATTTGTATATTTCACTGTTCTCGAAAACGGTAGCTCGGACAGTCACGAGATTTAACACAAAGGTGCCCCACCGAAGGGTCATTGCGCACATTGAAGTCAGATTTTCGAATTTTTGATTAGTTTTTTCTTAATTAATTGAAATGTGAAAATAATAACCTTCTAATTTCTGATAAATAAACCATTTAAATTTTAACATTTTATCCATAATTTAATTGTTGCCATTTTTTTTTCGACAAAATAATAATTAAAAAAAAAAAAAAAAAAAACGTACATTTATTTAAAACTAGCAGGCGACGCCCGCTTCGCTGGTCCCTATTTCTAAATGAATCACTATAATTACTCAATTCTCAAAATTGCATTAATTTTTATTACGTGAAAAAAAAAAAAAAAAGAGAAACAAAATTTTGATTAGGAAAAATGTCGCACCGGGTTTTCACTGCCTTCGGAAAAAATTCCCAAAATGCTCTAACTCTTATTTCTATTATTTCCCCCCTTCGCCCCCCCCTCCCGTCTGTCCTAATAATTTTACAAATTCGAAAATATCCGCAATCGATTTGTAAGTATCAAAAACCTCTATGCACCAATTTTGAACGATCTGTCTCTATTTTTATTTTTTTTGCCCCTCCGCTCCCGCCCCTCCCAATAATTTTAAAAATTCGAAAATATCCGCAATCGATTTGTAGGTATCGGAAACCTCTATGTACCTATTTTGAATGATCAAACTCTATTTTTTTCCCCTCCGCCCCCCCTTCCCGGCCCTCCTAATAATTTTACACTTTCGAAAATATCCTCATTCGACTTGCAGGCCTCCAAAATCTATCTGTACCAATTTTGAACGGCCTAACTGTATTTCTATTTCTTTTTGCCCACAGCCCCCCCTTCCCGCCCCTCCTAATAATTTTACAAATTCGAAAATATGCGCAATCGATTTGTAAGTATCGAAAACCTCTATATACCAATTTTGAACGATATAACTCTATTTTTTTTCTTTGCCCCCCTCTCTTCCCTCCCCCGCTTCCCGGCCCTCCTAATGACTTTACACTTTCTAAAATATTCCTATTCGACTTACAGGCCTCTAAAACCTATCTGTACCAATTTTGAACGGCCTAGCTGTATTTCTATTTGTTTTTGCCCCATAGCCCCCCCTTACCGCACACCCCCTTCCCGCCCTTCCTAATAATTTTACAAATTAAAAAATATGCGCAATCGATTTGTAAGTATCGGAAACCTCTTTGTACCAATTTTGAACGATCTGACACTATTTTTATTTTTTTGTCCCCCCTCTTCCCTCCCCCTTCCTTCCCCTCCTAATAACTTTACACAATCGGAAATATCCCCATTCGACTTGCAGGCCTCTAAAACCTATCTGTACCAATTTTGAACGCCCTAACTGTATTTCTATTACTTTTTGCCCCATAGCCCCCCCCCCCCCTGCTGCCCCACCTGGGGGCTGAATTTCTAAAATTCCAGAAATTGGTTTTTAGATATTTTCATTAGCTATATTTTAGAGCAAAAATTTCACGCATATCTATTTTTTTGTTTGAGATATATAGGATTATGCGAAATCACGTTTTACGCATGTGAAATCACGTTTTGCCCCCCCCCCTCCCCGCCCCCCTTGGGGACCCGAATTTTGAAAATTCCAGAAATTGATTTTTAGACATTTGTATTAGCTACATTTTAAAGCAAAAATTTTAGGGATATCTGTTTTTTGTTTGAGATATGAAGGATTTTGTGAAATCACGTTTTGCCCCCCCCCTCCCCCCCTTGGGGACGAATTTTGTAAAATCGCTTCTTAGTGGATGCCTACGTCATAGAAAGAACATAGTCACAAAATTTCATTCTTCTAGGTGGTCCAGGCGTTTGGCCTGGGCGATGATGAATCACCCCCTCACTCAGTTGCATCGTTACAAATAAGATATCAAATGAAAGGGAAAATTTTTGTAAATCCGATGCATTAAACAGCTTATCAATCGGATGATTAGTGAGCAATATTAAGTGAGCAATATTTGTATATTTCACTGTTCTCGAAAACGGTAGCTCGGACAGTCACGAGATTTAACACAAAGGTGCCCCCCGAAGAATCATTGTGCACATCGAAGTCAGATTTTCGAATTTTTGATTAGTTTTTTCTTAATTAATTAAAATGTGAAAATAATAACCTTCTAATTTCTGATTAAAAAGCCATTTAAATTTTAACATTTTATCCATAATTTAATTGTTGCCAATTTTTTTTTTCGACAAAATAATAATAATTATTTATTTAAAATGAGGAAAATAAATCAGAAAGATTAGAAAATAAATTAGAAATATCAATCGCATCGTTACAAATAAGATACCAAATGAAAGGGAAAATTTTTGTAAATCCGATGCATTAAACAGCTTATCAATCGGATGATTAGTTTTTTCTTAATTTATTAAAATGTGAAAATAATAACCTTCTAATTTCTGATAAATAAGATATTTAAATTTTAAAATTTTATCCATAATTTAATTGTTGCCAATTTTTTTTTTCGACAAAATAATAATAATAATAATAATAATAATAATAAAAGAAACGTACATTTATTTAAAATGAGGAAAATAAATCAGAAAGATTAGAAAATAAATTAGAAATATCAGTCGCATCGTTACAAATAAGATACCAAATGAAAGGGAAAATTTTTGTAAATCCGATGCATTAAACAGCTTATCGATCGGACAATTAGATTTTTTTTAAAATTAACTAAAGTGTGAATTTTAGGTGGCAACAGCAGAAGATTGTATGGAAACCGTTAGGAGAAAAAAAAAAAAATGAAAAATCTGCTTCACATTAAGTCACATGATTTTTAAGTGGGATTAAAAATTGCAGTTTTCAAATTCTTTTAAAGTTTATCTCACGAACACAAAAATATAATATACAGCCTGTACCCCACAAGACCAACTTGCATTTCAAATTTCATCAATTATTTTGGTTAATAAACAAAAGTTATTATTATTTTTTTCAAATTAAGTTTTATTCTATTTTCGAAAGGATTTATGTGATCATAGATATAATAATATATATAGATCTATCATCCCAATATTATCGAGCAAAGATTTTTGATGCCGAAAAAAAAGCTTTGGAATCAGCCATTAAGTGGTATTGAAGGAAAAAAGTAAAAAAAGA